>OY292533.1:10247478-10847478 GCA_958496365.1 Subacronicta megacephala
GGAACGACGTGTGAAATTCAAACATTTGTATAAATACTACACAATGTATGCAAACAAGTCTCAGAAAATTGTAAAGAGGAAAACAATGAATAAGGTGATTAATGTTAATATTGCCATCAATTGAAGGAAAAACCTCACGAGGAATATGATATATTTGCTTTATTTAAATAATTATTCATTGCAACTGAATCAATTGATAATTGCATGCACGGCTACATATAAAACCAGCATAGGCTGACTTATATGGAAAACTTTACAATGGCAGGTTAGTCAAACTGGATTATTATAGCTTTATTTTATATTAAAAACTGAAACTTGAAGGTTGAAACTCTTGAAGGTTTTAATAAAAACAAATAACGTTAATAACACGACAAAATGAAGATTATTAGATATTTATAAACGGCCGGTGAGAACATTATTAAACGAAATATCGTTTCAAAACAATTTGAGGTTGGACCAAAATAAAAAAATACTTTAAATTCAATTTATTCGGCGACGGTTGCCAAGGAAAGTCGATAACATATAGCTACCGATCAGTAAATTGTAGGTCGACAATCTGTCCAACATTCAACATTCATCGATCGAATTGGTCGAAAACTAAATGATAAGGAACGAGTCGATAGTCCCTGGCTGCAGACATACTCTGTAGGAGCTGCAATGGAGTGCCATAGTTTTTATATTGCCTTTTTTGAGAAGGGTTTAGGGAATGATGATTTGAGAAAAGTTGCTCGTGGATGCAGGATGTAAAAAGCGAAGGACAGGGTGAAATGGCGCACACTAGAGGAGGCCTACGTCCAGCAGTGAACTTATATGTATAAGCTGATTATGACGATGATGATGATAGTCAGACGCCTGTTTTCCTCGAAATATTAGAGCGAGAGTTGAGAGTAGAGATGTTAAGTACATCTCTGCCTAAAGTACACCCACAGTTCGCAAGTATGTTTAGGTTTCATAAAATAGGGGGCGAGGCTATTGCCATTAACCGCGCACTAACCCAAACTCGAGCAGCTACTGAAAATTTTATAGAGACACTCAATAACACTTTGCTGGATCCGGGGAATCGAGCCCAGGACCTCTCCCGTAACATTCGCACATGGCACCACTTGACTAATAAAAAAAAATTAAAGCGGCGGTAGCCTAATGGCTAGAGCGTCGGACTTGCGATCATGTGGTTGCCGGTTCGAAACTCACCCATTGCACTACTGACGAGAACCCACTCGTAATACAAGCATTTAGCTTAGTACGAGGGGTTAACAAGATTACTAGTAATTTGCGACCCACATTGCTAGTATGCTTTTTTTAAAAAAAAATGATGTCTTCATTACAAAATTACAGTTTGTTTCAATAATTATCCTAAAATACATACCTATTCTGGGAATTTCGCACTAAGAGACCTTTACAAAAGTTCTTCACTATCTCTGTGTGAAATTTACTTGAATTAAAGATTACGATAAAAATAACTTCAATTTTACAGTCTTAATTCCAATGTGCATAAGATAAGTCATAATAATTGCAGGCAGTTTTTGAAAAAAAGCTTACCTAAGCCTATCTAGCTAGAACACTATTCGTAGATACCGTCACAAAACTCTCGATATGTTATGATGTTTTCGGTCTACATTCTCAATTATTTGATGATTTTATTGATTCATACCATTTAAGTTTGACGTGATCGAATTCGCAAGTCATGATTGAATCTTTGTATTCATATGATCGCAATGAAGTATTTAGATCAATTCATGAATTGTTTTTTAATATGAATTTTATAGTTAGACCTTGAGCCTTAATAAAGATTTATAAGTTGAATAACAATTGCCTGAATAAATTTTCCTGTTATCTCTAACAAAGTTTATTAATAAAATAAACTTTTAACTGTAATAGCTTTCTCCTGGGTATGAAATAGTAAGGTAAGCCAGTAATACAATCTGGTTTCAATTTGTCAACCTGTTCCATGTAATTGAATGCAGCGAGAAACTCGCCGACAATGGATTGAGATTGCAAACAGTGCAAGTTGAATCTATTTCTTATTTATCAACTGACTCTAATTGGTAGAAGTTTAAACTCTCCTTGTATTTCAGATTTTATTTTGTTCGTTTTCCTTAAATACTGTTCTAAACTTGGTTATTGATAAATCATATTTAAATCTGTAAATTGATCTTATATAGACACTTTTACAAGTCAATGTTTTACATCTTTTTTCGTAACTGGATGCTTTGTCTGCGTTTCCTAACTGACGACGAAGTCGAAACAAACTCAGAGAATGATGGTTTCTTTTAAAGTCCAGACAGTAGTAGTATTATTAGATATGTCAGTTTTAAAATGTAGAGCAATGAACAGGCCTTTTGAAGAAAGAGACGGTAGAGTTTTGAGTTGACCAGCCCTAAATTATGGAAAGCATACATCATTTATCGTATAACTCAACCACTATTTTGGGAACTCAATGACGAGTAGCACGATCGTACCATATCAACAAAACATGAAGTAAAGCAGTATCATTACCAAAAATAAAATAAGATCAACAACAATTTGATGATATCAATACTGCTTAAATTGTTGTACAGATTCAATAAAATTACTTCTACTAAAGAATTTACGGTTAAGAAGAATATTTTTTTCTTTAGATTACCCGAAACACATTCTACAAGAATTTTTGAATCTATTCAATAGCTTGGGTCAAATAGGTACAACCCTAGCCAAGTTTCGCAATTATCACTGCTGTGAACCATATCTAAAGAACAAAATACTATTTGAATATTTATAATTGCATTGTCGAAACCATCGTCACTTGGCGACAGTCTATTACTGAAATATTCTATAAAAGCGAATTCCATTAAGATCTTAACGACCATATCAAATTCAATGGCAACGACTTTAATATCGTTTCAGACATTTCTATTACATTAATTTGAGATCAGTGGCTGGATGTAGTAAATCATATAATTTTTTGTCATTTATTGCTGAAAGGCCTATGAATTTGAAATTACGATCATCATTTTATACTTCTGTTCTGCGCAGTCTTTGATCATCGTATCATACACCCCTTAGATACTCGCCTAAGATGTTAATTTGATAAGTGAATAAAATGTATTTGATACGGTTTTGAGCGATGTGTATTTAATTAGATTTGAATTCATATTATTAGTAATCTACCAACTAGAGCGCAAATTTTAAATCTCACTTACTGTCTTCTGTCTAAAATTTGGTAGAGATTTTCTATCGAGTGTAGATGTCCGCTACTTTTAGGAAACTTCCGCGTACCTAGTACTTCAGATACGATTTTGCAGTTATTATTGCTGTAACGTTCAGTCTTAGATTTAGTAGTGCAACACATAGTTTCTCAACACTATTGCAACGGTAAATCTTAACGTTTAAGTTATGAAGGCTGTAATTCTAAAATATACCGCATTAATTCACAGCTCATTTACAGCAATGATAACTTTAGCCCTGAGCCTGTCATTAAATAACTATAAAATAATTACTTTTAATTGTATAATAAAAAAATACGGAATCCAGCAATCTATAATTCTTTAACCATAATAACTATTTTATCTATAGTTATGATGCAGGTAGTTATTGTTATTATTAATTGGTAGAACACGAATAAATATGACATAAATACTGTCTTTATTAGTATCGTTTAAGCGACCTTTTTTGGCTTCACAAATTGTTTAATAGAAAACAACTTTCTAAAGTTGAACAGGAAAACACAGAAGGAATTAGATGCTCTGGTATCGAAGTAAATTTTCTATAAAATGCATTTTTTCTGCATCATGGCTCTTAATAGATCTTTCACAATTTCTATAAAGAAATAGCTTTCTAGAGAAATCGATTATATTTTACAGTGAAGACAATTGTTCTACTTGAAGCTTTTATAAAAACTGGGCTAAACAGCCTTTTTTGGTAATTCAGTATTGTAATGTAATAGGTCAATTATCGCAGTGACCTAGCGATTGGCTTCGATCGATTCTCGAACGGAATAAATATTTGTATTGATTACAATTAGAATTGTTCCGGATCTGAGTGAGATAGAGCGTCTGAGATTAGTATCTTAGTTAGTAATGTTTTGTTTAAAAGATACATCAGATACTCGTTTATATTGAAGCTAGTACTCGTTTGGATTCAACATATGACTGTGCTATTATCTCTGGCTATTCTAACTGCTATTGCGTTAACAAACACGTTAAGATAAAGCGAGATTCATGCGATACATTCGATTACAATAAGCTTTCTATGCATCTGAATTGTAAATTTTTAGGGTTCCGTAGACTAAATAGTCTACAGCAGTGTTTAGTAACCAACACTTTTGTCTACTATCGATGTTTCCGTGTGTATGTTAACAGTCAGAACCTCAAAGTCAACAGCCGCACAGCAACAGCCTGCGCAGCATTCTTCTTCAATAAGGGTAACTATATCGTATTTCTTAGTTTTTCTTATACTACGAAATATCTAACTACATATGGATTTACTTAACTATCTGTCTGATATCACAAGAGGCAGCTCAGTATTTTATACCAATTAATTTGAGATCAGTGTCGATATTTAGGAAATCATCTCATTTTTTGTCATTTATGGCTGGGAGGCCTATGAATTTTACACAAACTTCAGCCGCCTAACCTTTGCAACCCTAACTAAAACAGGCAAATTTTATTTATACGGAACCATTATATCTTTTCCATAGACCTTCACCTGTATTCCCGGTTCTGCTTATCTGCAGGTAGACAGCGGCCCAACTGAGCAATCTATCTTTATTGCCGTTATCTTTGGATTGAGATTATAATTGTTTGACTTTCGAGTCAACATTACAACAGATTTCTTTTGAGAATGTTCATTTTACACATCTAGTATCGATTCGCTAATAAATTTATGGAATAAAGAGCAGATTGATAGTGTTTCGATAGAGTCAAATCCGTTATTGAAATGTAAATTTGTAGTCGCTGTAGTATCGAAATCAAATGTGTGATCAACGGTGAATTAAATTCTTTTCTTCTTATTCATCACTATTCGATCTTTTCTGGCCCGTTGCCATGCTGCACGGTATTAAGAAACGTGTCGCACATTATCAGGAATTGTTCGCTTCATTTATAACTTCAGGTTTGCAGTTTTAACTCAATAATTCTTAGGACAAGTAGATTTTTAAATGGTAGAGGATGGATTATCATTATTCTATATACAACTATTGTTTCAAATATATTTCATGTGTTATTTCAGTTTTGAATCTTATGAGATTGGGATCATTCGATAAAAGTGTATGGACACCTTTACGAGATTTGGAACCTGCGCGTGCGACTTTCGATTGTCTGGTTAGATGCGTGTTTTAGAATAGCTTTGTAGTTCCTAGCATTATTTGTTGTGGAGCCAAACTTTTTTGTTGAATCTATCATATCATATCATTTGCTACACGATGCATCCACCCAACCTTTCTTTCATATTCTGTGTCCTTTAAAAACAAGTCTAGAAATTTCATTAAAACCATCGAATGTCAGCTTCGCGGCCAATATATTCGTTTCGACAAAATCGAAAGGCCAAACAGAAATTTCAAAATTATGTTAACGTGTTTTCACTACACAAAGGTCAATGAACTTACAATATAATTTTTAATTCGATAAATTAATCTGTAATTTCAATCGAATAATATGAGAAAGAGCATTAACACACGATTAATAATGTCAAATGCCCCGGCTGATTCTGAATGGCTGATTTAAAATTATTTGAATGACCTTGACATGCATACAAATGAAATATTTAAGGTTATACGATTCTTAAGCGCGTATTAAATCGATATAATACTGAGTTATTCGATGTTTAGTGATCGATAAGAAACAGGTAACTTTCTATTGAATTGCTGGGAAATCTGGGTGGTCATAATTATGTATGCGAATCATATAATTATTTACAAAGATCATCATCTGCGATTCTTATACCTGTTCGTTTCGTATATAATTATCTGCTGTACTCAAGTTATTTCGTTTTTTGATAACAACTACAAAAAATACAACTATATCATACATATCATCATACAAATATAACTATATCACAATCAAACACTATTATATTCACCATTATGTAAACAACATTAGGGCAAAAATAATTAATATGAATAGAACATAGTCCTTGGTACAATACTTAATTGGTTATATAAACTCTCTTTTTATTAATATTAACACATATTTATGGATCAACACGTATTTAATATAATATTCATAATAGAGTTAGACTTCTTGGCAGTGACTGGATGAGGAAAGCCGAAGACCGGGCTCTGTGGCGTTCACTAGGGGAGGCCTACGTCCAGCAGTGGACGAGTATGGGCTGATGATGATGATGATGATGATGATGAATAGAGTAATCAACTGTGAGCCGTTGCACAAAATGTGCAAATAAAACAGTGAGTGAAGAAAAAAAAAACAATATAGCATAATACCCAGACATGTAAAATGATAAGCAAATAAGAATGGATTCAATAAGAGCAGTATTGTGTCGGAGGTGTCAGTTGACAGTGACAGGCGACAGATAAACTATGACATTATTGAATAATTACCGGGCGTCCCGCGCGCCCTTCTTGACTGTGTATTGTATTTACACATGTCCATGCGAATATTAAATAATTGCAATTTTTTTGGAACTGTTATTTTTTTTAAAGTAACTAATTTCCAATAAAAACCTATTTGCCGACGCTGTTATTTGTTTTTTAATCCATAATAAAGCGCAATATAAAAAAATATTAATAATAATTATATACATATAGATATGAATTAACATATATTTTAATAGTATTTGTAGTCATGGGTAGTTACTTTTGCGAATTTCATCAATGAGATACTTATGTTTTGGTAATAAGCTCGCCTCCTATTAAGTACATAAGTACTATTGAATTGTGGGAAACCAAGATAGCTTTGAACTTAAAAAAATATAAATGTAATTTTATTTTTAAACGCAACACTCACAAATACTTCTAACATAAGTATCTCTAGATGATAAAGCGACCTAAACAGAAAAAAATAAGGTGTGATACTCAACGCAAACATAATGCATATAAATATTTTTTAAAGCGAATAGAAGTAATTCGCTTGTAAACTAACCCTATCATTTCTTCAAAATTAAAATAGTCCCCGCTTTATGTAAGTAATTAATAACTAATTAGATATATTATGCTTATGCCACAACAGTTTTAGCGTGCACCTACAGACGGCATAGCGTTACAAAAAATAGTCGGATCAGGGGCCGTATTAGCACGTATTAATGCCATCATTATTAGGTTGTGAGAAAGGGATGCCGCTCTACAGGTTAAATAGTGGCGTCCCTCTTTCACAACGTAAAAATGATGGCATTAATACGTGGTAATACGGCCCCAGTATTACTTTCTTATTAACATACGTGTATTACTCACGAGCATCTTTAACTAGGTCACTAGGGTTTTACGGTACAAAAAATGCATTTTTATTGTATCTAGCATGATGTCAAGAATGACCGTAGTCTATAATTCTATTTTTTTCAGAACACTAATCGACTGTTAGGATTCCCACACTTTAAACAAAAATTACAGAGCAAATAAAACAACTTTTTCTACTAGTAAATGTGAATAACATCGTCTATATAGACAAGCAGATAAATACTAATTGTACTGAATCTGATTAAAAAACTACTCAACTGTAGTGAATTGAATTAATATCATTACAAAAGAAATTTTGAAGGTTAGGGTAATACACCCAATAACCATACATATATTAGAAAAGAGAAGCTCTATTTTGCAGACCCCCATCAAATATTCCTTATTTTCTATATTTTCTCGAGCTCGATAGAATTCCAGGTAACGTTACCTAACCTTTATATCAATATACAGGCATCGCAGAAACCATTCTAGTTTTCTTAGAATACGTTATCAGCAATTCTGATTTGGAATCCCTATAGGCACTCTTAATGTCGCGGACAGGTTTATTAATAAACCAATTTGCCTCAGCTGACTCATTCGACTCGCGCGGTATGATTGGCAGGTGGCAGACTTGTTTTCTTTTACTAATAGACTGTATTAGCAATTTGGCTATTACATTGTCTGTCACATATGTTTCTGACGAAGAGCTTTGAGGACCATACAATTTCTCAACCTGCTTAAGATTCAAGCTAACATTCGTGTGATGAATAAATAGAAACTAAAGAAGAAATAAATAAAAATAAAAATGGAAACTAGAATAGCCAATATTGGTCCGCTTTAGGAAACTATTCAGACAGCACGTTATTTTTTCCGAAAAAACGTGCTGTGAAAACGTGTACGAAACTATTATTCAAAATAATAGTTTCGTTTTTTTTTACCCTCAGGTGACAACTCAATTATCTTCTAGTAGAACTACGGAATCACTACGCCAAAACTAGGCACAGTTGTCAAAGATTCCATATGAAACTCACAACCCCCTGCAATGAGGAACATGACTTGTGGAAGAGGATGAGAACTACTGAGGCTACGAGGTTTGAAGAGGATGAGGATAAGGACAAAATAATTATTTCGGGATACACTAGTAGTATAAGAAAATAAAATTGTTCAAGCGCAGCGCTGAGGTAGATCGTAAAATTTATCGCAAATGCCGATTTGTGGCCGTTTGCGGCGTTTAGAGCCACATGTATGTTTTACGGCGTCGCGATACGCTTGACGTCGTCGCGTCGTACTACTGTATTTTATTTTGGCGGTATTTATATTTATTGTCCTACTAGAAGCAGCGTTCTAAGCTGGGTTTGCTAGACCAAACCCAACTTAGAACGCTCGGTCTTGCTAAATGTGTATTAGATTTACCTGTAAATCAATTGCTATTTCTAGTCACCAAAATTGCTGGAAGATCCTTGAAGATGTCGCACTAAAAAGTTTGGTCCTGAGCAATTATTTCAGCGGTAACAACCTTATCAAAGGTTTAATTTCCACACATAAGTTATTTACACATCATTGTTATGATGTGAATACACCCTTATTAGGAATACTATATATATTGTAAAGAGTTGGAATTAAAAGAGCTGAAGATCGGGCTCTATGGCGTTCATTTAAAAAATCCTGCGTCCAGAAGTGGTCAAATACGGGCTGATGATGATGATGATACAATATTTTACAGGGAAGTCAGTCCTATCGCTTTATCAGATCTTATCAAACGTGACGTCTGTTGCGTTGACATAAAGGGATACATACGGATAAGAATATTAACAAAAGGAGATGATAAATTGACCACAAGTACAAAAACAACTATTTTCCTAGCATGAGTACAAAACACCGCTTACCTAATTGGTGCTTTACTTCGAAATGCTAACAAAACAGAAATTTTCTCTATCCATAAAACCTTATCGCACGAAATGGCCAGTGTTGAACAAAACAATACCGCAGTTCTGGACATTTTCTAACATTTAAAATCAGTGCACCACGGAACAGAAGAAATGACGGGCCATGTCGATAGATCAAAGCTAGTCGACCATCTAAAACGGTCACTGCGCAGCTGCCAAAATGTTGCTAAAAAAACGGACACAAATAGTGGCCACTTCTAATTACCGAAGTTTAGTTTCCCTTAGATTATTTTTGGCTAAAACGTCACGGGGTCAGTGAGCTCGCGTTATCTCGCGTTATGGATGTAGGAAGGAAAGGGTTTCATGTTTCTTTGACAATAGGAAAAGTAATAGAGAAGACAGTGGATACTAAATGGATACTGAAAATATGCCTGATACTGGAAACAACAGTACAACGTTATGTTATTGATTTCTTAGATATGGGATCGGGGTTAGGTTTGTGGCAATTTCTAGTTTATATGACTATATAATAATATAACGAAATAGAGAAGTGCTCGCTTTTCGACTTATGCAAATCTTGAACTATTTTCCTTAAGTCCTTATTTACTTATCAGTAAACCCGAACACGCGCTCATTCTCCAATCAGGTATTTAAAAACACCGCTACCTACCATACCGGTTACTACATTACATGTGTCGAGGTGATTATTTTACGCTATTTTATTACATTTAAATATATCTATTTATAGCCTAACATTAGCTGGTATCCAGCAGTAGTCGTTTAGGAACTCATAAATGTTTCGAAAATATTGAATATTGCCAACTCCAATTCACCTGCATTAAAATCAAAAGACCCAGTTCTTTATCCTATTAATAAATAAAACAAAAATGATAATTCTCAAAGATGTTCAAAAACAGGTTACGAATCAAAATAGCTGGCGAATGTTAGACCGAAAACCAGAAGTGCTAGCGACAACGGACAATGCATAACTTCGGCTGGTGTACAGAATTAGCATCGATATTTTGCGAGCGCGCAGCATCGGAACCACTAAAAATATAAACCTAAGAATACCAATTCTGTCCAATATGTAACAATCCAGTTCCGTCCAATTGTATTCCTAATATGTATAAGCCGATACGTTGCCATCACACGTCATTTTCATAGAATATGTAGATGAATACTAACCCAATTACCTACTAATAGTTGAGATATTGTTTTTCTTACTTGATTGAGTGAATGACGTGAGATTTGACAGCAAAAGCCATTTGCAACGCGATTAATAGTTTGAATTTCGTAGGGTTCTTATGTTAGTCAACCAATGACTTCCTTCGTCAAGTTATTTTTCGATCGCATACAATACGTTGCTTCTATCAACCTGTCAGAATCATCAATGATATCTTTATTGAGGTAAATAAACGATGGGATCTGGTCTAATAAATAATTTGCTCCGACTACTCATCTCTTCCAACCTCAGAATCAGACTTATTATATTTTTTTCCGATGAATCACTTTCTGTGTTTGCTACTACAAAACAAAGTTCTAGCGATATTTTTTCTGTTTTGTATAGTTTAGTTTTTTTGACCTTCTGTATTTAAATATTTAGTGATCGCAACTATTCTAGAGTAGATCACGAGTTTATCCTCTCCCGGTTCGGTTCATTGAGTAAAGCATTTATTACGTAAGTTTCTGCATCTATGTAGCAGTTGAGGTATTTTTATTATGTCGTTCAAGTTTATTGGTGATCATGAACTTTTTAAATATTTATTACTTCTAAGTAGTGCCATTTATTGTAGCTGTCAGATTATTGGAAACAAAGGAGCAGAATTTTATGATTTCTTTAGTTTGTTGACACACACATATACACTTATACTGTTTTTTTTTATAAAAATCGCAATATAGAAGTGATATACACCATGGGTGGTATGTTTATTTGAATTTTCAATGGCTAGGTATCGTAAATTTTTAGAGCATTTGAAAGATTGGAGCATTAAGATATGTCTGCCACCGTGGGCGGAGATCTATCCACTCTTAACACATGCTTTAGATACCCAAGTTCCTTCGAAACAAAATCAATGTTCAGACATATTAATTGGAATGCTTTATTGTTCTAAATCGCACATAAGAACGTCAATACTATTATTTATTCCGTGACTAAGCTCCGCTGAATTCATGAGAGATCTCATTATTCAGGCATTACAGCAGTTTTCAATGTTGTGAAACCTGCCAAATCGCAGCATCAGCAATGTTTGTCAGTCATCGATAAGTATCTTTAATTTCATAATTTATTTTTTAAAGTGGTTCTCCATTGGTCTGTAAATATGTTTTTATAAACTACCTGAGATTTAATTTTTCTTTATCTAACTATGTTTTTCTTTTTTATATTTTAACGAGATAGGTCCCCTATACATAACTGGTTGGTTACTCCAAAACGCTTTTTCATCTACAAAAAGGTTTTTTTTGTGCAATTGTTGTATATTACTACTGTTAGCGATAAGACCGTCTATTTTTCAGTTGGATATTACTGTACTTTACATTGTTTTTTTGGTCTACAATAATAATATTCTATTCCATTCTATCTTATTTGCATGCAATTTAATTCCAAAAACTTCAAGTGCTCAAAAAAAATCAAAATCTTCCAGAGCAGATTGTATCAAACTGTTCAATCAAATTTCAGTTAACTTAAAAATAATATGTTCAATTTCACTTAAGTTAAAGATACATGTATACACTATACGTTATTTTTATCACATCTCAAAATAAATGTAAGACATTTCGGTGCAAAGATTGCAAGTGCAAACAAACATAGGTGCATTTTTTTTATTGTTATCAGATAACCTGTTTCCCACACTTTAGAATTAAGGCAACGTATACATATGTATATATACAGTATATTATACTAAGTAAAACTGCCTCATTAGTGGCTACACTATTAAGTGTAGTCACACTTAAGACCACTAGACTCAGATGTAGAACTCCTGGGTTCGATTCCCAGGTCGAGCAAAGTGTTATTGAGATTTTCTATGAAACCGTAGCAGCTCGGTGTCTGACCCCCTATTACATGGGACCTAAACATACCGGCGAAGCGTGGGTGTACATTAGTACACCTCTGCCTAACCCTTCCGGGAATACATGCGTGATATTATGTGTGCTTATTTGTGAAATTTTAATCATCGAATATTGTTATAACATAACGAACGCTGAACAATACACTCACTCAAGCTAGTTGGAGCGGACCTAGATTTTTTGTCTAGATTTTTACGAGGTTGTAGACCCTGTTGACACACTAAGTTTACTTAGCTTTCATCGAAGATATTGTATCGAAATACGACAAAACACGATTTTATTTCTTACATTTCTAAAAAAGTACAAATAAACCGGCCAAATGCGAGTCGGACTCGAGGACGAAAGGTTCCGTACCATTATCTATGAAAACGGCAAAGAAAATAATGTCTGTTGTATGAGAGCCCCCTTATATATTAATATTATTCTGTTTTTAGTATCTGTTGTTATAGCGACAACATAAATACATCATCTGTCAAAGTCTAAGTCAAAGCGTTTATTTGCATAAAATAGGTTGTACAAGATCTTATTATAAACATATTACATGCCAATGCTCTCTATTTTGTTAACATATATTAACATGCAAATTGGAGAAATTGGTTGACATCATAAAAACAACTAGGTACTTATGAGCCATTCCTTAATTTTTTTTGTCATCAATGAAACAGGACCTGTGAAAATTTCAACTGCCTTAGTATCACGGTTTATGACATACAGCCTGGTAACAGACAGACAGACAAACGGACAGCGGAGTCTTAGTAATATGGTCCGTTTTACCCACGGAATAGATATTTATCTCTTCCGTGGTTTTACCCTTTGGGTATGGAACCCTAAAAACGAATTTTATAAAATTAGCCTAATTTATATGCAAACAGTGATTTAACATACTAATACCATTACTTCATAATATTATAATACCCGCCAAAATATGCAAATTTGACATGACGGTTCTCATTACCCAAATGTCAAATAACGGATGATATAACACATTATTATTTTACACGAGCGGATTCGCGTAAAATAATGATATTTAGCTGCATCAAATTACACTGGAAACCAAACAACATGGATGGTTGTAAAATACTAACGTACCATCACGCCTGTATTCCACGTAGGGTAAGGCAGAAGTACAGTTAATGTACAGTCCACAAAAGAGTTAAGTATGCAGGCAGCTATAACTATTTTGACAAAGTTTGTATAATACCTTTATCACGCAATACGTGTCAAAATGCTGGTTTTGTTAGCAGCTTTCATATGACACGCTTTGGCGTATAACTATTTATAACAAAGTCTATATCAAAACAGATGTTCGGTAGCTGCCTGTTTACCAAACTCTTTTTTTGACTGTACAACACAGTTCGCCGATATGTTTAGTTCCCATGTAATAAGGGGCGCGCCTATTGCCATTCCCTCGGCACATATCCAAACTCCGAGCTGCTGAGAATTTCATAGAAAAACCCAATAACACTACTCGACATGGGAATCCAACCCAAGACCTCTAGCGTAGCAGTCGCGCTTAGGACCACTAGACTAATGAGGCAGTCTTATGAGATAATACTTAGGTACCTTAGATATCATTCAACGTTAAATAAAATCAGTGAATATGTTATACGATATACATATATGCAAATAGGTCAATGAACTTCTAACTACCTACCTTGAAACCAATCCGTCATCAATGGACACTTTTTATAATGAAGTTACCACGTGAATTTTGTGACGTATACTCACGCGGAAGAAAAATCTCACCGTCGAAGAATTTAAAAAGTTGGTCGGCCATGATCCAAGCAGGTGTAAAGTAAAACTAACCGTGCCGCACCGTCAAACAAACACTATGGGCTAGCACAAATAAACGATCTAAAAACTACGTTACCTGACAGTTACAGAGGCAATCTTCCCTGTAGTATTATAATATCGGTAAACATTTTCAATCGATAATAGCGTTTCAAAGTTATTGACGAAGAAATTGCAGCTAAATAATCAACAATAATTATATACTCAAGACGTCAACAGAATTCTAAATTTAAAATTTCAAGTGATGTGAAAAATTTAATTTGTAATTGGAGACCTACAAGCCACAGATACATAATTTATCAACAATTTCCTAACTAAGATGTCAACAAAATTCTAAATTTAAAATTTAAAGAGATGTGAAAAATGCAAATTTAGAATTGGAACAGGAATAGCACTTAATATTTATTATTATCTGTGCTCATTGTCTCTGTCTTGGCGGTAAACGAAATTTGATCATGCCGATATCATTGCAATTAGAGGAGGTTGACCAATTTAGTTTGTCTGCAATAAGTTGTCTGCGTTCATACTATCATCCAATCTGTGCGGTCGAATAATAAAATGTCTACATGCTCTTATAATTTGCAGAAGCAAAATGGAAAGATTTATTATTATTTCTATTTCTCATTAAAGCTAGTTAAACGTAGCACATAATTCAAAAAACTTCATATACATTATCATTCTGTGAATTACTTCAATAAAATTTTATAGAAGTTGTCATTTTTTCAATAGCTCTAATTGTTGTTTATTGGGGTATTGCACTATATTTGCCAATTGCGTATATATGAAGTGTTACGAATGCCTTACTAAAAACTCTTGACTTTTACGGTCGCCACTTAACGTAAGTATTGTCATATGTCCCAAATTGTGCAGATGTTACTAGTTAAATGTAGATATTTATATGGTCCAGTAAAACGTTAGTCCCACGGGAATATACTTCCTCTTATAGAGTCGACACTTTAATTAATGCTGAGTCATGTTATATATATTTCTGGGAAATATAGACTTAATTATATTCGTAGAAAAACTATAAATAAATGGATTGCATACCGTACGATTGCATACCGTACTTTGACGCCTATGCGCCGAAGTTGAAAAGAAGTAAATTACCACTTCAAAAAACTATAAAACTTGAAATTCGGCTAAACATGACCAGTATAACTTGACCTATCACAGTATGGAAACTCTATACCTTGCGAGATCAGATTATTTTTTATTTATTAGTGTAGATTGATGTGTATATAGGTTGCTTATTATGACGTGTAGACATCCGCTAAGAAAGGAATTGTAAGATTGGCGAAAATAACATCAATGCGTGTAGTACCCTCGTTGAATTTTCTTTTTAAATAATGATTGTAGGCTGCAGTAAATTTCGTATAGTCTACCATCGAAACACTTCCGAAATCCATTCCCACAGTAAATAACTGAGCAAAGATTGATTTTCTATCCCAAAAACATTTTTATTCCTTCCCCGATCTGTTTAGAAAGATATTTCCAATGACGTTAATAAATGTACGAAAATAACTGAATAGTGGTAAAGGTCAAAGAAATCACACTTTCGACGTTCATTCAAACGACAGGAATTGAATTCATGAATATTTATTAGCAATATAATTTGACTCGTACCGAACTAAAATGCTTTGCCCGATTTTATGTGCGTTTGTGGTATGATATTGACAGGCTGTGGTGATTGATTGACCCTGGTGTGCATGTATTTTTTTCTGACCGCAAGAACTTGTCATAGAAAAAAGTTTGTAAGTTTATTTTGATACCACAAAGGT
Source organism: Subacronicta megacephala (assembly GCA_958496365.1). NCBI lineage: Eukaryota > Metazoa > Arthropoda > Insecta > Lepidoptera > Noctuidae > Subacronicta > Subacronicta megacephala. Next base: position 10,263,360 of record OY292533.1, read on the forward strand.
GGCAAAAAAGCAAACAGCCCGCCGGATGGTTAGCGGTTACCGTAGTTTATGGACACTTGCAACACCAAGGATATCACGAAGGAGAAAAGAAAATGAAGGGGACTGAAGGAGGAATTGGGCCTCTGGCGCTCCACACTCGCCGTACGAAACGCAACAGTATGCATACTGCTACTTCACACCGAAGGTTAGCAGTTCTGTGGGAGGGTAGTACTTCCCCGTTCGTGCCGACCCATTCATGCTGACGAGACACTACTATTCAGCTAAATGCTATTTATCACAGAGAAGTATTGAAAAATACGTCGCCTACCAATTTTTTAAGGGACCATAACTGGAACAGTTACTGGAACGGAGCCAAGGAGTAAAAATTTCACTTGATCTTTGCCATCCTAATAGTAATAATCTAAATCAATGGTTATATGCTAATTTCTATTTTTATTTACCTAGCTACCGCGACCGTAATCCGTCCCATTCACAGCTCTCAAATTAAAATTATTATTAACTGCTCCAAAATGTCACTGCCAGAAACTGCCGGCCGGCAATTTATAGCATTCTTTATTTGGCCTCTTGGGAAAAGATAAATTGGATTGTAAACGTCTTTAGAAAAGCGTGCATTATTTAGTTATCATAATAAATCTCTCGCTAGAAGAAAACTAACGATGTGAAATAGTTCGCTCTGCACTAAACAATCCAATGAAATACGTCCATATATAAATTTTGATTCGTCTTATTGAAAGAAAACTGATGTCCGATAGTATTATTCAAATAAGCAAATAAATAACTCGGGCTTATTGAAAAGCTTTTAATGTTCTATTTATTTTCGGCCTTCAAGAATTTTATTGCTGTATAATTATGGAATTATACTTAAAATGCCTAATTGGGGAAATGAAGATACCACGATATGCCTCCGTGTTGTAAGTATTGACCTAAATTTATCAATCGTAAATCGATGAGAAGATAGAGGTATTTAACCCAGATGGGTCTCATATGAAAGGCTGCAAGGGCTCGGTCACTCAGCGAGCTTTGAAGAGATTTATGCTTGGTATTTCTCTTCTCAACCGTATCAGAAATGAAGAGATCCATGAAAGAAGAAAAGTTTTTAAAACTGACATAGCAGACAGGCTCATAGAACTGATGGCGTGGAGTAAGAGTGGAGCAAAACGTTGTCAAGTGGAGATCACGCATCCGAAAACGTAGTGTAGGACAACTTCTAACGTGATGGACAGAAGACCTTTTGTTATAGTACGGAAAATACCCATGGATCGTTCGCCGCCTGGAGAGGCGTCAAGGTATGAAGGACTCATAACTAAAAACTGCACTTGCATTCTCATGCTCTATAATCATGGCCATGGGATCCGCCAGCAAACGGTGGACCCCATTAAAGGATAAACTGAAGACCTGGTAAAGGTTGCTAGCCGTTATTAAATGAAGGAGGCTATCACTGGTCCTTGTAGAAGTCTATGGGGGAGACCATTGTTCAGCTATGGACATCCTTTAGCTAATATGATAAAATTGTACAGACTTTTTGAATTTCATACCGAACAATTAATCAATCAGATTTCTGCTGGGTAGAAAAAAAAATACTTTTTTTTACAAATAACCTTATGAAACATGCTCGGAGTATTTGCAAAGGAATCTCGTCGTTTATATCAATTAGTAGTATCGTTAGCCTGTACAAATAAAGTCATCCAATATGTTTACCAGGTTGTATGCGTGCATGCCCTCCTATGTACATAGCGTCGTTATATGAGAAAAGTTTATTCTGCAAATAGATGTTTGGGAATTTTCGGATGCCTTGAGTAGGGATGCTACTTACGAGAATTTGGCCTTTGTACTTTTACTTTTATGACCTGACCGTACGAGATTTTTGTCGACCCGGTAGAAGACATACATACTTTATTATCAGCAAGTAATCACTTGAGCGAGTTACTATTTACTGCCATTTTATTGACAAAATGTGTATAAACAAACATATACTTGCAAGACTGCCTCATTAGTCTGGTTGTTCTGAGCACAACTGTTACGCTAAAGGTCCTAGGTTTGATTCTCAGGTCGAGCAAATAGGCGAGCCTATTGCAATTAACCAGGCACAAAACTAAACTCAGGGCTGCTACTGAAAATTTCATATAAAAACCCAATAACGCTGCTCGACCTGCTAATCGAACTCAGAGCATCTAGCATAGCAGGCACGCTTGAGACAACTTGACTAATGCGGCATATTTCTATGGCAATCATATCTGTGGTTATGTTTCATTATATATTTATACGCAAAATTCTTTTTCTTATCGACTATCTTTACGGATTTTGGAACAAGACACTAAATCTAGATTAAATAATACAATAGCATCTACATAGATAAGAACGATTTTTATCTTTATAGTGAAATAAAATTATCTGCAATCTTGATCCTTAGCTACGCGTCTTGGGCTAAGGATCAAGACTGCAGATAATTTTGCGTTACTTATATCTGCATCGAAAACATAAGCCACGTAAATATTAATTCGCTCACAATATTATTAGATAAAAGTATTAAATTTTTTAAAGCCCCATCCCCTTTCATTTATTTGTGTGTATTGTACTAGCTATTTGCATGAATGAAACTAAAAATATAACAAGCAGACGGATCGCCTAATGGTAAGCGATTACCGCCACCCAAGGACAGAGGAGTCACAAGTGCGTTGCCGGCCTTATAAGAGTTGATTTTAGAAAAAAAAAAAATATATTTTAAGGTACGAGTATCTTTATAATGTCTGTTCGCGTCCTAGCATATGAGAATATCAGTACACCTATGCCTAATGCATCTGCATAATGCATGCAAGCTTCAAGTCCTGAATTATGTTCCATATTTAATGTTTAGTAAGCAGTTCAGCCCAGCTTACGTTAGTTAATAGATAATCTGATCATTTAAAGTACAAAATGAATATATCCGACCCTGTAACATACCGTTTCCTACATTTACTGCCAATAAAAGTTCTAATTTTTAATTTTATTAGCTTCAACAGCCCTGGCAAAGCGACGAAATGCATCTTCACTTAGCTAAGCGCAGTCATTAACATCAGATTGAGTTTTACGACAAACGTGTGACATCTAGAGCTTATTTCCATGGACGCACGACTCGAAACTGCGGTAGGGATTTCGAATGGCGTGGTAATTATGACGTTCAAACTCTTCATCCGAAATGTATTAATATTGTTATATCAAAATCGTTATATCAAAATCGTTATCTATTATTTGTTAGTTATAGGGGACAAAATTCTACGTTTGACCTGTCTAGTTTCATACTTCAACCTAACAAAAATAATTCATAAAAAATCTAAATCAATCAGCTGCTAAATCTCTTTGTCCGTAATTATATAACCCGAGACTTTCTACGGTTGAGACTAAGCCAGAAGAAGGGAAATCTCTGAAAAAACGGTTACACAGAAAATGGCGTTTCGTTTGGTAACTGCATATTATCGTGTCGGACGTCCGTGGAAACACTGCCTAACTAGAAACGAACAGTTAACAGCTTAAAGCTTAATATGTGAGACACCGAATACAATAAAATCTTTGACAAACACCTTTTGAATTAATAGTAAGTGTAGCGTTTATTGTACTTAATTATAAAGTATTACATTGCTATGGGGTGCGTGGTTGGGTAGTGTACAATTTCAGTTACGTACAGTTTGTTCGAAATAAGTAAGCCGATCGGAGATGTATGCAAGTCGTTTAGAAGTGGTAAATTTTAATAGAAACAGTCGGTGTAAAGATAATTAGAGTTGTATATGTTTTACATTTCTAATTATTTTGTTTACCAATTTCGATATTTATGTAATAAAACACTTACCTAATTAAACGATTTTATCAACGCGGTAGTTCGGAACGGATAACTTCCGATCACCTTACTTATTTCGAACAAACTGTATACAAAGTATACAAGCAAATAATTCAGTAGAACAATTGTCCCACAGATTCTGAAAAATCACATAAACGTTTGATTAGTAAATCTGTTGTTAACTTATATTTTTGGTTAATATAAGATTTGATAGGTACTGAATTGGAATAAGTATAATTTAGAAACGGTTTTACCACTTGGTTTTAACGTTCACCGTTTTTTGTGGTTTCATATTATATTTCCAGTAATTTTTATGTTTTTTGTTTAATTTGTAGATTAATCTTTTATATCTGCGTTTCATTGCGTAATAAAGCTTACTAAAGATTGGATGGAGATTCCAGCGAATTGTACAGTTATAAAATTACAATATTTAGTAATTGTAAGTAATAAAACAACATTGCTGCATGTTGTAGAACAAAATTCCAGCACGTCTGCATGTTTGAGCCAATTTTATATCAAACTGTTTCTCGGGCTTTTCCGTGTGCCTTCTTCCAATTACTTATATAAATATTTATTAATGTTTGATAATATTTAACCTATTTTTGACTTTACGATAAGAATCGGTGCGTTTCGAGATGCGTGCCGTCAGTTGGGATAAGTCTCCTCAAAGCCGTTGCTCTTTCTTCAAAAGGCTATTTTAGTCATTGCCCTGCATGTTGACACACATAATTCTGATACCATTATGTCTGGACTTTAAAAGAGACCATGATTCATTGAGTTTTTTTCGGCATTTCTTGTCAGAGGACGTCAGCTAAGAAATGCTGACATCATCAAGTAAATTTTTGGTATACATTTATTTATGTTTTAAGATCTATAAACAAAAAAATAAATATCATTCTAATCTTACGCCTAGTAAATAATTGTACCGTGCGGGCACCCAATCTGCAACTCGACTCGCCATCGATATTGTCTAAAATAACATTTTATTTTTCAGTAAAGAGCCATCCTTGAAAAGTAACAGGGCTATAAAGCTATAAATAACTGATGTACCTACAAATAGGTACTTTGTATGCGGAGTAGCTATACACGAGGTGTCAAGCCCATCAATCAATAACAAAATTAGCTGATAGTAGAATACAGTCATAAAACAATTATGTTAGGGTCTAAGGCACGTCGGCCATTCCAATTAGATACACGTTACATTGAAGATAATGCACTTGACATGTGGGAAAGGGCCACTATTGTTCTTTTAAATAATCGCTTACGAGTTTACGAGTATATTGGCTTAGAATTTAAACGTGCTTAAGTGAATATAGGCTTTTTATGAGTTAATTGGAAAGAGTGTACTAAGTCGAAAAGATGATAAGTGAATTTTAGTTCCTCAATAGTTACATAATTTTCTAATATCCAACAATAGGTTCTCATTTTTAAGTATAGGCAGGTATCGTTATACTACTTTCGGAATTCGAACACAGTTTTTGCTCAGTTTTTTTTTTTTCAGAATTAATGTGACACAACAAAAAATAATTTCCTCTGTTACGATATGGATAGGTACATTATTTACTTTATCCTTTTAAATGTTTAATCACATCCACATGAATAATATCTTCGGTATCTATATAATTACTAATTGACGCACTATTGCAAACATATAAAATTGCAGTTTGGAGATTGTTAAAATTATTATGTAACCGAGTTGGTAGTCGAATTTAATTGACATCGAGTAGATTTATTGTGTTAAGATTCTTATCAATATACAAGCTTGTGTGCGAACGAGTTTTAGAACACGGTTTATTATATGTTAAAGACAACAGAGATTTAATTACATCTCTTATAAACGGGTCAAGATTTGGGTGCGCTGTGTTTTATCTCAGGGGCAGAAAGAATCGCGCACTCTAATTTAAATGACACAAGGCAAAATTATAATCAGAGATTATATTATGTGCTCGGCTTTTATAAGCCATCCTTGAACGAAACAATAAAGTAATACGCACTCAAAAATCATAGAATCATTTGTCTCACTGGCATGCCTGCGCTACCCTCCCACAGAATATCGACGTTAAGCAGCAGTTCATATATACATCCATAGTAATAATAGCATTTCTTTCTATGAGTCTGGAACGCTGGAGGCCAAATTCCTTCCTCAATCCTCTTCCGTCTCCTTTCCCACACATTTTCTTTACAGTAGCAGTCAGCCGTTTGGCTGAGTTTTCTTCGCAATATTTGGACAATGTTCATAGAACACCGCCAATTTACTAGCCACAGTTGCCACTTACCATCAAATAAGCCGCTTGCTCGTCTACCACAGTTAATTAATAAAAAAAAGTATTTACATACATATGTATTGTCTTATAAGAAACCAATAAAGAAGTAATTAAGACAACCGACTTATTAATTAGCAACAGGAGGTCTCAGCAGCTTCGTAAATTTTCCCAAATTTATATTTGAGTTTTACGACACATAGACACAAGTTTAATTTAATATTAATAAAATTAAGCATGACGAAATAGGGAAACAAATTCAAAGATGCGTTTTGGGATAAAGAGTTGACCTACCTCTACGATAGACTCAATTTATTAATTGAATTAGAAATTACATTGGTATGCTTACAAGTACAAAACACAGATGATACTTTACTGCTAAGATATTATCATAAACGTTTGAATAGACACGAAGCAAAATCTTTAAACTTCAAACAATCAATGAAGTCCATTCGTTAGCAAGTGATAATTGTAAACTTGTCTAGGAGGCCAGATTAGTTTGATATGTAAATCTATAGAAGATACCAACGTAGAACGACAACCGTCTTCCGTTCCATATAATGATCAATAATGATTAACAGCATTTGAAATTACTTTACTTATTAGGCCTTCAAATAATTGAAAACTAACTAGAGAAACTACTAGGTAAATAGGTTAACGAGCTTTTGTTGAAGTTAGTTTAGTTTCAAACCAGTGATTCTAGGCTGAACTGATAACGAACTACAAACACCTTGAAATTGTTAATATAATTGCGGTCTTCAACATTCTATGGAATATTGATTTGTAATTGAATAGTAATGTGATTGTAGCCAGAACTTAGAATCATAGAATCAAACCGAAGCCTACATCGACCGGATTCACTGATTTTGAATGATGTATTACATCTACTTACTATGAAAAAAGTATTATTCTAAAACCAGCATCTCATAGAACGACGAATTCTATAAATCATGACATCAATGATGACTCCTTCAAGGAAGATGACTGAATCCGTTGGACGTTACGAATTACGTTGGACATTAATGAGCTAATGATAGTTTTATGATTTGAAATAAACTGTCAACGGTAACACAAAAAAGTTCTTAACGCTCCAGTGAAAAATAATGGTTTAGTGTACGTGGAAATCAAACAAAGCATTGATAGCTCGCGAAGTTCTCTAAAAATACACATTCGGTTCGTTAATCATAAACCAGTCCTAGCTCCTAACCTGGCTCTATTAGATCTTAACATTCCAATATCACATCATTTAGTAGTTCTAACGATATTATTGCTATACCGTATCGATATATTATCCCTATACCGATCTTCCGTAACAGTCTGTTTAGCAAGCATTGTACAAGTTATTGTGAATGCTTTTAATAGATCTTGTTAATCTAGATTAAAAATCATAGCACAAGTTAATATTAACCCGTCAAGTCCCATATTTTAGGCATAATGTAAAATCTATTGTTTCGGTTTTATCGTTCAATCATGATATTTTTTTACGAGAATGTTGTTTAAATTACGTAGTTTCCATCAGACCTGTTTACTCACACTAGTAACATTGTCATCTTAATGTATTATAATGCTTTATATGAAATAAACTCGTCGTAATAGTGTCTTTGTCTTGTCCTTGGATTGCTGTATTCTTTCATTCCCATATTCTCTATTCTATAATCCTAAGCAATCATTTTGTACATTTTCCTCATCTTCATTCTACCTAGCAACAGTTTTTTTAATCAATTTCGCTAAGCCTTAAAACTAAACCGGTTCTTTCAATACCTCCAACTCCTCAACCGTTACTCTCACTATGTGACTCGTCTACCGTATGTCTGCTTGATCCAATACAGAACGTGAATATTACCATATGTCATATCCATTGCCGTTTATAATTGCAAGGAATTCGTTGTGGGTTAAAAACAAATGACGTGTATTGAAAACCTGTCTTGTAAATTAAATATTGACGAATGTTCGGATATTAAACCAGCTAGCGGTTTCATTTCTTGTTTCGTTATTTTGGCTTATTGCTTACCGTAAACTTTCCTTCTATTGACTCTTTTGATTCAAGCCTTTATTGGATTGTATTTTAGCACATCATGTCCTTGAACAATGTGTACTACTTCTGTATAAAACTCAAGAGTAATTGAGACCTTCACGAGAATGTTATAAATCTAGAAACAATTCACAGGTATTTTACGGAGATATGGAGATGTTTTTATCTCCTCATGCCAGGGTCTATGTCACATAATTTGTCAAGCTTAGTAGTTGCTGTATCAATGGTTCTATATCATAATAATATGATTATAAAACCAAAAGCTGAAGTCCTGTTACACGGACTGCGATCAACATTTGTGCCAATCCTATCATCATCACTTTGAACAATTCCATGATCTTCTAGCTTCTAAATGCTATCTGCGTCGAAATGCAAACGGATAGTTTCTTTGTTAAATTTTCACATCATTCAGATATTAGAATTGTCCTGTTGTATTTCACTCTCATACAAAGCAACTAATGTACCTACTTGATTTTAATTATATTTTAAATTTCCTGCTAGGGGAAGGGTTGTGCATAGATATCCTGGTGTAAATCCACAGTTTACCGGTATGATTAAGGTCCCATGGAAACAAGCGCAATGCACATCTGGGGAAACATGCCTTAACCTCAAATGAAATAAGGGAGCTCACCCCCTAAGAAATTTCTGCAGGGTTTAGCGATCAACTTTAAATCAATAAGTGGCGATCACAATAGACCGACTGCATTGAATCCAGCACTTAGTAGCCATATTTGTCATTGCTAGACCATTGAAGTTTGTCTACAATGATTCGGTACTATGGCGACCTTACAGTTCTTCTCTTACAATATCGAAGAAAGCAACATTGTCTAGGGCGAGGGATAAGAATGGCATCACTTTCTATGTCTCGGTTGTGTTCACGGGGTTACGTCACAAATCCCGTTACTCAGACGTTGGCAATTAGCCGTGGCACAAACATCTGATTACTATTTTTGTTTGCTGTAAACATGCATACGTATAGGCAGTAGAAGTCTGGCCGGTCAGTGAAAGAATCAGTGAATTTGTTAACGAATGTACGAATTCTGACTCATGTCTTGGTATTCCAATTCTGTGGTATACCGAAGGTTATTGTGACTAAAAAACCGAAATGGGTCTAAAATTATTCGAGGCTCTTTAATTTTCTTTTTTATTATTATCAACCTGCCTATCGACTTGAAAGAAAATCGAATCTTAATCGGAATGATAACGATTTACAAAACAGTTATGTAGCGTTTAGTAATTGTAACAGTATGCCGTCCACTAAGCTTTAAGTCTAACATATTTCCCTTTCGATTTTAATTTAGGTAAAAAAAGTATTTTAAAGATTTCTTGACACATTTTATAACATATTTTTTATATTTTTCAACAATTTAATATTTGATGTCATGCATTTTTTTATTTAATGCATAAACAATGTAACGTAACAGATAAATCTATACTTATACTTATCTATACATATAAAATCCTTTGTCCAGTACCTCGACCATGAGTTTTATCACGTAAAAACGCTAGCGCCGCCGTAAAATATTTGCATGGAAAACCCTCCAACGCCTCTAGCGGTTACGTAAGGAACTAAAATCGGTAGTATGAGATTACAACGTTTTGATGCGTAATTCACCTAGCGAAAGCAATCCGATACCGACTCGGATTTGTATGGCAGATAAACAAATTTGGCACCATGAGTCATTATTTTGACTAACGTAATCGAACAAAACCATTTCCATAAAAGTAACGTAACTCACTGACAAATTTTGCCGTGAATGACTTATTTCATAGGTAGTATAAAGTTTTGTTGATAAAAAATTCTGGGAGAGCATATTTAGCGTGGGATATGTTAGCCGTGGCTGAATATGAAGACAATCGCCGCGAACAAGGAATAACATAGGCAGATATGAGAGTTCTAGCTGGATATCCACTAGAAAATATTAGTGAACAGAAGTTCGTGAAACTTTACGAACTTCTACGTCTAGCCTACTTTGGGTTTTCTATGAAATTCTCGGTAGCAGCTCGGAGTCTGTATTTATGCCCAGTTAATGGCAATAGGCTCGCCCCCTATTACATGGGACCTAAAGATACCGATGATTTGTGGGTGTTATAAGTACACCTCTGCCTAACCCTTCGGGGAATACAGGCGTGATGGTATGTTATGCTATCAAGTACTTGCCGTACTTAGAACGTATTTCAGTTGCAGCTTTTACGTGTGTTACTATTTCATGCTCATGAGGATTACCAAAGCATTGTTGGCGAAGCGAATTACTTCTCACAAGAAACCATATGCATATTTATTAAAGAGGTGACAGATGCATTAAATCAACCTCATATAGTTAAAAGATTCATCAAATTTCCAACTACAGGACAGGCAAGAAATTCTATTAAACAAAGGTAATAAATAAGTAAATGAATTATGAGTAATTAATAACCAACATTATACAACGATCGCAAGAACAAATAGATATTTGTTTACAATTTGACTAGTAATACAATCCATGACAACGACATTTTTGTTTATGATAAAGAAGAAAAAAACGAAATCACACCATTACGAATATATCCTTACACACGCATGACATTTTCTATTTAGTCGGGTTACACGGTAAAAGTAGCATTATTTTATTTCTCTTTTGTTCACACCTTGATAGAAAAGGATGACTATATTAAGCGTGAAGTTAACTATAAACATACTAATGCCAACCGAACGACTTGCTACGGAAATCTACGATCGAGCTTACCACAGCGTGTGACGTCATCAACAATTTAACTCATGGTACAAGTGCCATAGAAATCTATCCGATGCACGTTATAACGCTAGCGATTTTGTTTACCTATCGTCATTTTATAACATAAACTCATGGCTGACTGACTGACTGACTGACTGACTGACTGACGGAACAACGCACAGCCTAAACCGCTGATCTTAGAGACCTGAAACTTGGAGAGTGTATTCTTTGTATGACGTAGGCATCCGATAAGAAAGGATTTTCCGAAATTATACCCCTAAGGGGGTGAAAAAGGGGGGCAAAGTTTGTATGGGACAACGTGATTGCTTGGTGCAATCTGCTTCAAATTTTGCATAAACGTTCTTTAACAGAATTGATGGAAGACGTGTTTCGTATTTTATTGAAATTCATCCCCCAACGGACTTAAAAAAGGGGGGAAAGTTATTTTCGGGATGATTTGCTTCGATTTTGATATCAATACTCCTTAGTGCTTTTGATTTAATTTACTTTTTATTTTGACACATGTCATGTCATGTTTAAAAACTCAATGTGATTTTATTCAAGAAACGTTGTTTGATAAACATATAAAATGCTTTCTATGGCACACAAAAGTGGAATTGAGATTCGAGAGGCATACCATAGAAACCTTCTTAAAAATGTTAGAGGCAGCAATAGAGTGATGGGTGGAGTTACTGCGCTGCTGGCACGGGAATTCCGTCAGATTCTGTTGTACCTAGAGGAACCCGAGCAGACGAAGTCGGAGCTTCCTTGACATCGTCATACTTATGACCCAACATAATGATTATCTTTAAAAATAAATACGAGAGAGATGCGTCTGCTGGAGAGTTTTCTGAGCTATTACTTAAAATAGTAAATGGAGATTGTAAATATGTTTATCATCTTTCCTGAATACAGTAGTGACAGGTGACTATGACAGATCTTAGAGTATATCCTGATTTTTCTAATATACAAACGAAGTCTATAGATTGGCACTTAAGCTATGTAACGGGACTAGACTGAGAGTATCAGCATTGCACAAAAATATTAAAAAGGTCACTGTGATTACTGGATGTGCTCGGGGGGATTCAGTTTTCATACCTCGAATGTGTGAATTGATGCCTATGTTTTTAAGAAGATGCTTTGTAATGCTATAAATAAAATTTCAGTCATTAAGGGTAGCAGGCATAGATTTAAGGGAAGAACGGCTTCTCTCACGGGAAATTCTACCTTGCCTGTTACTGTATTAAAAGCAGTCTGGTCATTTTGATACCAGACAGAAAAACCAATGTGCAAAGAAGTGCAATTTTAATTCTTGAGAGCAAAGTGGTCTTCCGGTATTTGTACCTCCTCATTGAAATCGACCCTACGAGGCGTCCAGAATAACCATCGCTCTAGCTAAAAGGACATGAATAAATTAATTAAAAAATTACATGTTATTTTTATATTTCAATAAAATAATATAGTGGAGCAAATTATTTGGTCTTAATTTTAGATAATTTACAATATCCCGCCGGAAATAAAAAAAAAAATAACAGTCAAAATCGTGTTTTCCACGCGAGCGAAGCTGCGGGCGGAAAGCTAGTAATATTATAAAGCTGAAGAGTTTGTTTGTTTGTTGGTTTGTTTGTTTATTTACTTGAACGCGCTAATCTCAGGAGCTACGGGTCCGATTTGAAAAATTCTTTCAGTGTTAGATAGCCCATTTATCGAGGAAGGCTATAGGCTATATATCATCACGCTAAGAACAATAGGAGTGGAGCAGAAATGAAAAATGTTGCAAAAACGGGAAACATTCAAATGAAAAAAAGCCGAGAAACCACGCGGGCGAAGCCGTGGGCGGAATGCTAGTTATTTATATAGCATTCTGTCGTAAGCATTATGACAGTTTAAATGTTGATGAGAGGGTCTCGACGAGAGATTTGCAATTGCTCCAATATTCTCTATGAAATAAAATGAGTGATACGGCTGTCATAATGTTTATTTTTGAACCGTGGCGATAAAATCTTAATTTAAAAAGTACATTCTCTTCAAATTACTAATTTACATAGCAACGGAACGATAAAATGACCGTGGCAAAAAGCCTTTTAAGATTTGTACTGTTTGCAGAATTAATTGAGAAACTTTAATTACGTTGCCTCTAATTAAAGTTTTTTATGATAGGCTGAATGACATCATAATATATTATGTACTAAGTTAAGATTAGTTTTGAGCTACACTAAAGTTACACTACAGTCAATAATAAAATAAAAATAATTTCATACTGATTTCTGTTATACGCGATTATTAGTCATATAAGTAAAACTACTAACGGATATATATATTTTATAAGCGGCGGTAGCCTAATGACTAGGGCGTCGGACTTGCGATCATATGGTTGCCGGTTCGAACCCCACCCATTGCACTACCGACGTGAACCCACTCGTAACACAAGCATTTAGCTTAGTACGACGGGTTAACAAGAATTCTAGTAATGTGTGACCCACATTGGCAGTAAGCTTTTTTTTATAAAAAAAAAAAAAAGCGTTATAGTTACAGTACTAAATCCCATCATTTTGCGATATAATAATAATTTCAAGAAGGAAGAAACTGGGGGAGTCCTTTACCCAGCAGTGGGATAGCGATGGCTAAAGAAAAATGTTATTAAAATTGCGTTTCGATTTCAACGCGTTCAAGTACGTCCTGCAAAAACATGGCACAAACACATTCTTTCTTTAATAATTTGGCATTGCATATCATTCGCAGGGTTGCCACTTTCTATCACCTGGTCAGGAAATGGGGTTCGTTATTCGACGGAGACTGCTTGGCAATGGCAGAAAAATTGTGATGAAAAGCGACATTTAAAAAAAACAAGGATGATTTATTATCTTTGTTGCATAATGTTTTCTTGTGCACTCTACATGCTGATCATTAATCTATGCTACGATGTTGACAGTCAAACATTCAATTCAAATGTAAAAGTCGCATATTTTGCTATTTCAACAGCAAATAAATTTTATTCCGTTCCATTCCGTTTGTCATTTTCTGTTTTTATTACACAGATTTCCAGGAAAAGTGCGCAGAAATTTTCATTTAACAATAGACTTAAATGTATTTTTTTGAAAAAATAATTAAAATAAATGTTTGAACTTACTGTGTAGCGCAATCAGTCTTAATTATTAGTAGAAGTAAATGTTATTTATAACTGTATTTGATAACCCTAGCTAGTAACTACCGACAACTTTTGGTAAGTAAAGTGCGATTTATCATTACATATTTGCTTTCCATAACCGATTTAAAAGGTTACAATTATTAAGTTAACTTTAATTTCCAATGAACATTTTCTTTGATTTTTTTTGGACTATCTTCTTTTAATAAAAACTGTTAAATCAACATATTTACTTGCAGTTCCGACTTGACTGAAGAGAGTGAAACAGATATTTAAGATGTAACACCAACTGAGCAGTTATAAAATTCTGAGAAATTAAACCACGTAAACACCACTTTCATGATAAGAAATTAAAATGTATTGAATCCTAATTACTTTAGGCTTAACAATGACTTCACCACTCACCTCAGTTTTTTTGCGCGAGGTGAAATGTAGATATTTATTTTTAATTCTTTAGAAGGTAGTTAGTTGATACTATATCAATAAAGACGACAAACCACTACCAAGCTAAGCTGGTAATATAACATAACTCCCCTTAATGCAAAACAACGAACTTACCATCACGCCCGTATTTCCGAGGGATAGGCAAAGGTGTTTTAAATGTTTTAGGTCCCATGTAATATGCGAGCCTTTTTGCCATTCAATGGGCTCATATCAAAAACTTCGAGCTGCTACTGATAATTTCATAGAAAAACCCAATAATGCTTTGCTCTTCCTGGGAATCGACCCCAGCACCTCTGTGACCGGCTTGTGCAAAAAAAGGACTAAAAAGATTTTAAAATAGCCCTTTCTATTTTATGAAAGGATAATATAATAAACCGCACATCAAAAATATTGATTGCGCGACAAATTTACTGCCGTTCGTTAGTCTCGCTAAAGCTCAAAAACGGCTAGACTGATTTGGTTTTAAAATATTTGTGGAAGTCCAGGGAATGTTTAAACGGTGAAAAAATATAGAACGATTTGACCCAGTAGGTAGCGCTGCGATCGAGTTCGAGCAGAACAACTTCTGTCAAGTCAACTAGTATAATATAAAAAATCGCGTGTCTTGAAACTGGACGCGTTCCTTTAATCTTATAGTCCGTTAAATTGGTCTAGATATTAAAGTGTACTGCTATCCTTATTCTGTTAAATAAGTTCCGTTTCACTATCTCAACGGTATAAAAACATACTATCTTTTTGAACAGGTAATATGATACAGGCAATATTAAAAGTATCGCTGCTAATGAGAATCACGTGGTTTGATCGATCAGCTGTACTTGCCTGTATAACTTATGGCATACTTTTAGAGTTTATTATATATGAAAATAATCTCCTTCTTCTATATGAAAATGAATTGCTGTTCGTTTTCTTCTTCTTTTTCTATTATATAATACATATGTCACTGTAAAGTTGTAGATACTTACTGATGGATTATATCTATCTCGCGAGATTGTAAACTATCGAAAGATTGTGAACCGTAACGTACTGTTTACAATTTAACGGCTTATTTTTCGGTAGATTACAATCTATCGAAGTGTAAACGTCAAAATTGTGAAATGGCATGCGACGGAACTCACCTTGTGTGGTGATTGGTTGAACTTCAAGTGCCGCCATATTTTGTTGTCAATTCATTGATTGTTGAATTTTAATACGTTTTCCATTTGTTTTATTTATTTTGTGATAGATTTTTTTTTCACTCGCATGCACCAAATTTTGTATAGAGTCAAGTTTATTGTGATCGTACTAAGCAAGTATCTCAAGATATTCAATCACCCTATAAAACAATCTTGTTCATGTTGAGAGGTCAGAGTTTCTCCAAAAACACGGTCGAAGCGACCCCAAGGAACACCAACTATAAAATAGAAATGGAAACCATGTCAACGCGTGTGTTATGTTCTGCCGGTCCCTTGTACCATTAAATAGTTGTTAGTTGTTATTGCGCCGTCTTGCCTGGGTGTGGTCTTTATGTACCGGCTACATATCACGAAAACCAGTAGCAATGTTTAAAAAATATTGGTTTTTTTTTACAGTCAGTGTTCCTGGCTTCCGAATTCGTGTGCGTATTAATAATTAATTATTACTAACGATAATTTACTTTTCTTATAACTACTTACATATTTGTTGTATATATCTTAAGATTCCACAGTCAAACTGTTTATACAGTTTTGTGGGACATTGTACTTGTTTATAAGAAATACTCTGTACCGAACATAAAATAATAAATGAATAAAACGGTGAGGGAACATCGTGCGAAAAGCTACATGTCTGAGATTTTCTCAATGGCATGCGAAAGCTGCGAACCCGCAGTAGGCTAGCGCAGACTAATAGCCTACTCACTCTCAGTCGAAAGGAGACTGATGCCCAATAGTGGGACAATAGATGTTAGTGATGATGATAATGTAGCAGAATGCCAGATCGTGCAAAGGTTTATTGCGTTTTTTTCATAAAACTTTCAATAACAACTCAGTCTGGATTGGCGTTCGGTTAATGGCAAAACAGGCGTGATGTTATGGTATGCAACAGCGATTAAAAGGAACTTTACGGTGCTATGATAGCGGATAACATGCTTATCTGCAATAGGCACCTTATAACAACACACTCTACAGTCCTCCCCCTTAGATCACTTACACCAAATTTAGCCCCAAATCCCAGGATATGACCTCTTAAATTGAAATTGGTAATGTGACACAATTTGTAAAGTAACTCCCCATGTACTAGCCCCTAGTTAGGAAATTGAAATTGCGAGTTGGGAATCGAAATAATCGCATTCTGATTTTGAAGCTGATAAAATGGATTATTATATGATAAATGATATTTATTTCTGTAAACAGATCTTTTAAAAACACTTTTAAAAGTCGATTTTTTTAATTTTTTTTTAAAACTAGATGGCGCCGACATTTCCTATCTGACGACCTCTGAGAAGAATCCTCTATTGTGATTTAAATTCTTCTTCCGACAACCTTCCGTTTCTTTTTTTAAATTTAACAATTTCCTATACAAGAACTGATCCTATATCATTTAGAAACGCAAATTTTACAGGCATAAAATACAATGTGGTTAACTATTTCTTAAATTATACATTATATTTGTTAAAGGTACGTTTTTCAAATCGTTGTCTTCTCTTATCGTTACCTTTTCGTTTAAGTCCTTAAAAGTGACTAACACACACCTGTCACACTCGCTTATTACTAAGTTAAGCCTCAATTAAACGATAATTGATGCCTGATCAAACGCAACCGGACCGGCCAGCTTGTTAGACAAGCTCTTTGTTGAGATATAAGTAAGTATCACTGAATAGTTTCCGAGCTAGAATATAAATATGTGGGACAAAAATAAATGGTACCGGCGTGTGTCTAGATTATATTCGTAGGTACGTAGCAAAATGGCGCAACACGGAATAGAGACATTTTCAGATCGAGTAAACTATAAATATTGAATATTCAAATAATTTTTATTATATTACTAGCGACCTGTATTTCAACCAATCTACACAACACCGTAACAAGTCATACAAATAAACTTTCCTCATGTATCACTCTGTCTATTGGAGAAAACCGCATGAAAATCCGTTATGTAGTTTTTGAGTTTATCACGAGCATACGAACACATAGACAGACGCGGCGCAGGACTTTTTTGAATAATAAAATGTTTTGCTTATAGAGGACAGAAAGCTACTGAGATAGACAAAAGTTCCTTTTGAAAATGAGACAGTATGACAGTATATTGTGAAGTTATTCATACACAAGTTATCCTTTTATTACAGGATCGAGACGGAATATTTATTTGAATTGAAAACAGACATTTTCGTTGAATTATGTATGATACATTACGTATGTATCACAATTTCGATTTACATTGTATTATTATGGTTCACCGACACTGCCTTAAATTTTCTATGTTCAACCCAATCTAGACATTTGAATCTTTGGAAACATACGAGTGTATTATTTGTACGTGCCTGTTGAGCTATTGCTTTTTGTGGTAAATAAATGCTGGAAGGATTATGTCAAAGCATTCAGTTACAAATGCGAATATTGTTTCAAAGTAAAACTATAAAAGAACACTCTTTATGGCATATTCAAAAACAAATATAACAATATCTAAGGACAAAAAAATCCTTCTCCTTATTTTTCCTTCCAGAAACCTTTTGTTATCTATTGAGATCCTAATACAAAAATACTTTAGTAATATCCGACTCTCCGGTGGATTTCCAATCGAAAATCAAATGAAATCTTTGCACAACCTGGTCCTGATTGGTACGAATACAAAATAAATAAAAAAGATCATGTTTGAGTTTTTGTGAGACTAACACACGGCAATATAGGTAAATATAGATTGTATATGGTTAATATAGGTAGATTATTATAGGTATAGAGCGATAGATAATAAAACTAGAATAAATAGAAGATTACACCCGGAAAAAGTATATACGCATACGAACAAAAGCTCTTTCATAATCCGCTGCCGATTAAAATCTTAAGTACCAAACAAACACAATCGTAAAACAAAGATACTTAAACGTCTTGAACGACTCGTCATAATATATAGTTCGTCAAACTACGTCCGTTAGCCTATTTTCTAAGGTTATGCAGCAAACAGTTACATATTATGCGTTTTTTGACTGGGCGCCTCGCGGCGGGCGCTTAGTTTGGTCGCCGTATGCCAAGCGGGCCACAAGCCGACCGCTGCGTTTAGGGCTGGTATTTGCAGTTGTATTTTTTTTTTACTAAAAAAAACTGAATATTCTTGATGTCAATGTCAACATTGCAAAAAAAAAATTATATACCAAATATTATTAATTTCTAAAAAGTTTCTATTCACAAAAATCATTAAGCCGATGAGAACGATAGTTATAAAAATAATATAATTAAGTCAAATCATAAAATAGTATTATAATATCAAATATTCATCAGGCTAGCTGAGTAGAAATAAACAAATAGATACCAGTTTTTCCCGAGAAAACATTAATAATTATAATATATTACCTGTATCTAGAAATCTACCTATATTTTCGTCCATAAAATAGTAAATTAGGTATTAATATTTCTTTGTGAGGAAGAAATATTGACATTTTATTATTATGTGGGTAAAATTATTCAAAAGAATAAAATTTAATGAGAATATTTTAAATTCAAATTTTGAAATTATGCTTTATAAAATAACTTTTAACAAAAAAGTTAAAGCGCCTTCAAAAATTCAGTGGTGAAAACAAAAGATCCACTCAAATTAAAGCCACCGACTTCTGAAACTCTCTTAGACAAAATATTATTTTTTGGAGGCAACTTTTTATCTTTTTAACTTTTTTGTTAAAAGTTATTTTATTTTATTTTAGTGATCACGTCGTCACCAAATGCGATTGCAGCAATCGCGGCTGGTTTGCTGTTTTTTAAGCATTAATAGGTATATGAATGTACCAATTAGAATAATTACATTTCGGAATAAACCCTTTCAAACAAAAAAAAAATTTTGCAAATCCGTCAATCTACGACGAAGTTATGCCCGAACATACATAAAAAAATATAAACATCCGAATTGAGAACCTCCTCCTTTTTGGAGTCGGTTAAAAACCAAATCCTTCAAATGTCGCTGTCGGCCGCAAACTATAGTCACCCCTATTCACAAGTTTAGAATGTCCTACCGTTCTCTCGTCACATGTGAATATATGGTCCAGTATACTAGTAACAACGAAATATCTAGATAACGTGATGTAATACACTTTGCAAAGATAAGCGAAAGGTTTCTAGGCCACAATGTTTCGGTACTAAATGTTCTAAGATATTCGTTAGAAGCCAGAATTAAGGACATTATAGATTCATAATGTTTGATATGAATGAGATTGTGGTGTCACACAAAAGTTCAAATACTTATGCAGCAAATATTTTAAGTGTTTTATTTTAACAGGAAAATCCTAGTAGGGAAAAATGTAAAAAATAAGTATTTTACATGAAGCGACAGCCCTATGACCCACAAAACTCAACCACGGTTCAGTACAAACAGATATATCCTAATCGTAGGCCAGTGCTTTTTGGCATCTGATTGACCCGTAGGATTGTATGACAACCGGAAGTCATGTCGAGACACAAAAGAATATATAAACGGCCAGACATCCAATCACTGACCACGGAAGCTGATGATAAACTTTAGGTACTTTCTTCAAGATATTTTTGAAAGTAGTTGTGTATCGCAGAGTATCGCTAGCGTGTCTACATGCCAGTCCGAATGGGTTTGTATGACTGGGGAAGTACTACCCTCCCTCACACGACGACGTGAAGTAGCAGTTGCGTTTCGTTCGGTTAGTGCAGAGCGCGGAAGACCCAATTCCTCAGTCCATCCCCTTCTCCTTTCCTCCCCTTTTCCCTAAAGGTAAGCAGTGGCTTGGTTGTCTTTAGATAATGCCTTTAGCAATGCCCATGGGCGGCGATGACTACTTGCTTGTCCTACACTAAGTTTGCCGGGTCGCGGTCTCCACTCGAGAACACGTCTACACCAGTAGTTTTCGTTCTTCTACAGATGAACAACTTCAATCCACTAATCCGGTAATAGGTATATGAGCCGTTCAACAAGCATCAAAAGTAAAACAAATGCATTGAAAAAAAACTAGATTGAAATGGACTATATAACTTTAGTAGTAAGAAAAATAGTACGTATCACTATAAGTATTTACGAAATTTGCCTTCACCTGGGGCAATGCACCTTTTATCTCTGTAGGTAAATACTGAAGTAAACAATACACAATTAATTACGAAGTGTGACTACGACTAGCTCATTAAACTTAATAGTTTTTCTTTTATTATTTAAATCTAGTCGTCGTCTACGGTTCTACTCACTTGGCCTAAATATTTTTCTACATGTATGTATTGTTCTTAGTTCTAATGCAATTTAAAATGTATGATTCGAGCGAAAAATCTCATCTCTGTTTAGCTCTTATGGAGTTGAGTGATAACAAACATACTTATAAACACAGTAGTACATTAATTTTATGTAAAGATAAGAATTACTAGTGATGTGGACATTGCAGACGGTTCCTACGTAATCATGAATATTTAAAAACGATAATATTTTTATAATACCTACTTTCTATAGGTTTCCTTTTAACCACCACCTTATCTGAGGTTAAGCGACGCTGCAGTCAAATATGGTAAGTAAGTAAACTGTCGTAGATAGAAAATTCAAAAAATAAAAAAAGGTATTCAAGTCAGTAAATAATAGCAAAATAACTGAAGAGTCACCCTGAAAATAAAACGGGTAGGGTTCTAATGCACGGCCTTGTACTATGTCAAGAAATAACCTCTGTGAATTTAAACTGTAACACGTAGGTCACGCTTTCGGTAGGACGTGACCTACGATTTGCGACCGTCAACCCAGCGATAAAATCCGATGAAATTATACATTTTCAATATAACATGACCTCTCATTACTTAGAAAGTCTATACAATGCAAGGTTAACATATTCTGGATTGTATAGCTTGATTTGGAACCGTGTGTACGTCTAAAGGAACTCCGTATCATATCTGTAAAAATCTCGTAGAGTGCGCCAGCGCAGTGGACCATGACATTTTTACTCTCAAATCGAGAGGAGGCCCGACAATATTAGACAGTAGTAGGACAATATTAGACACTATATCTACACCTACAGCAGATGACAAAGAGAGAGGGGAAAGGGCGGCGATTACTCTGACAACAAGAGCTGAGTTCCTAAATGAAGAAGAAAAATGAGTTTCCATGGCGGCAGAAATGTGGTTGATAAACTGATTTTGAAACTTTAAATCCCAAATGAA
Organism: Subacronicta megacephala; assembly: GCA_958496365.1. Classification (NCBI taxonomy): domain Eukaryota; kingdom Metazoa; phylum Arthropoda; class Insecta; order Lepidoptera; family Noctuidae; genus Subacronicta; species Subacronicta megacephala. The sequence goes on from OY292533.1 coordinate 10,285,083, forward strand.
TTGGTTACTCTACTTCTAGGGAAGCGTACTCCATCGACCACTAAAACGCTTGACATCAAATGACTAAATAGTGGAAAATTATAGGACTGTTAGTGGTCAAACACTTGCATAGCAAATATTTTAAAAAATCCTGGCGAAGCACACAGTTCTAGTATTGATATCAGCTGATTGTTTGTGTAGATAAATATGCGTAGTTCATCCTTGAAATAGATAATTACATGCGCGTTGTATAAGACACACTTTCAGATTTAGCTGAGAGTTGTAGTTAGCGGATCTAATAAGTAGGTAAGGCTAAAGTGTTAGCGGTTTTTTAGATTTTAGCGATTCTGTTATTTATATTTCACTTTTACCCCAATTCCCTTTGAGGCTCTACATTATGTTTAATAGGATAGGGTTCAAATTAATAAAAATATTGAGATCAAATCTATTATAAAGAGGTAAAGTTTATGAGGTTGTAGGTCGTAATCTCTGGACCTACGGAACATTTTTTTTTTTTAAAAAGCTTACCAACAATGTGGGTCACACATTACGTACTACCAATTTTGAAAATTCTTTTACCAATAGAAAACCACGTTATTTGTGATTGTCAAAGGCTATATCGCTAAACGGAGTGGGAATGGTCAGCTAGTCACAGATAAAATACATTATAATAAAGAGAAGAAAAAATATTACTAATATAAAAAAATATAAAATTGTTGACTGCCTAGGCCTTTAAAAAAATATCTTAATATCGAGGAAATGATTTTCAAAATGCAGATTTAAGTTTCTAAAAATTCCCCGCTCCGCTCCCCGCTCGTACTAACACACACCCTATCCACGGCACTTGCAGTCCGATTCGATTTTAGGTCGTCGCCTTACATAACAATTGAATAATGGCGCACTCGCACGCCAGCCGGTCGCTAACACACGCCGCACACAGTTGCATTTGTCACAAGTTTACATGTATTTACTCATTATCTCAAGTAAACAGACCCGTGTCTACTACTTTACTACGAGAAGCATATGTACGAGTATATGTATTGTAAGATTCCACGTTCCGGATGTAAACGGGACTTTATTGAATGTTTGGTCGGATTGAGAAATGACACTGTCATAGATTTGGCGGAATATCGAATATTACCATAGGTACAAAGAGACTGGGCTCCACAACACAGGGTATCCTAGTGTGGGGTTCAGTGTCATTATAACCATAAGTAACACTGTGTTTCTTGAATTAATAAAATACCATACCATCACGCCTAATTCCCCAAAGGGTTAGGCAGAGGTGTACTAATGTACATCCGAGCTTCGCCGGTAAGCTTAGGTGTAATAGGGGGCGTGATAGATAGCCTTCTATAATTTTCATAGTATAGAAAAAGCTTGTGGCCTATCCGGGCACAAATCCAGATTCCGAGCTGCTACTGAGAATTTCATAGAAAAACCCAATAAAACTTTGCTCGACCTTGGAATCTAACCCAGGGCCTCTAGCGTTACAGTCGCTCTGAGGACCACTAGACTAATGAATGAGGCAGTCATATTTCTATTTTGTTTTTACTATGACCGTTGGACTGCCAAAGATCTCGAGTCGATGCATCTTGGTATAGCACTATCAAATTGTCCGATCCTAGTAAGTAATTGTGAGAAAATACCTATGTATTTATTATGTATAATTATTTTCTTCATAACTTCTTTGTCATCTACTGATTAGTTTATTCTTCTTAATTTATATTTACTGTAATTTTTTATATAACATCACGATTGTCTTTATAAATTCATGTGAATTTTCACACGAATCTATCTGTGGAAACTAATGTTGGACTCCAGGCGACAAATCACACGGAAAGTATCCTTAGGAGACACTGGATTCTCTGGTAAATAATAATATAAACACCTCGATATTTAGCCTAGCTTTGTCGGCCTAATCCGCTATTGCACTTATCATCTCATCAGTTATCGACTTGTCGTCTATAGCCTCGCTGAACTCAGTGGCTAGAACTTGAATAACATTTTTTAGTCCAATGTGAGAGTAGGTCTCAGTAGTACATTAAAAAAACCATCAACATTCTGTCATATCTTAAAGCTAAAAATTTGAACACTTCCGGAACCTAAAAATCTGAACACTTCCGAAATTTAAACAATTTAACGCCTCTTCTTTTCTCTCTGAAGTCTCTTCCGCAAATCTTTGCCAAAAGTGTCGACTTATTGCAACAACAACACCTGTTCCGCCACAAACTCCTTCTGTGTAGGGTCAAGATATACAATCCCATAAATTTCCCATTCAATACCCACGTCCACAAAGCTGTCTCCGCCTGGCTACACTTGTTCCCATAACCTATGGCTTGCACCATAGAAAGTCCATTGAATTCAATGTACCAGTGGACAGATGCATGTGTTTAGCGGTGCCGTTACTTAGATATTGTCGGACAAATCGTGGACTAAAGATCATGGGAAACATGTCCAGCGATGGAGACAACTTCACTTGCCGTGTTTAGTTTTGTAGCAGATAAATAATGTTCGATTTCTGTTTCCAAAGAGAATGGTATTTGTCGTTTAATGTCGAACTGAGAACTTTCAATAGCAGTTTGTCTTGGCTGTTGTTAGCCTGAAAATCTATTAAATACTTTATCAAGATGTGGTAATAAGAATAGGAAAGAAGGAGAAGTTTTGGTTGAGTTTAGAAGTAAAAAAAAATTGTATACTTTATTGTATTTGCCGGTATGTTTACGCTAGCGTATTTTTATTAACCGGGTATAAATCCAAACTCCGAGCTGCTACTAAGAAGTTTTAATAAACACTTTGCTAGACCTCCTCCTTTAATCCCCTTCCTTCTCCTTTTCTCCTTTCCCTTCCTTTTCCTTAAATAGGCTCAGCAACGCATCTGCAACTCCCTTGGTTACATTATTTTTAATATCCCATTACAGATGTCCAGGGGCCATCAGGTGACCCGCCTGCTCGCTTGCCATAAAAAAAACTGAATTTGTATAGCTCGACGAGGAGACGTGCGTACAATCACAGTTCGCCGGTATAAACCTCAAATAGACTTATGATAATATCATTAGCAAACAGTACGCACAGAATAATTTTATAGCTCCAACATCATTTGAACTTACTGATAACGTAAAATTTCAACTACTATTACGCACTTTGCACCAGTCTCAAGATATACTTATTTTACGCTATGTCATGTTGCGTGCGCAGCTTTATCTTATTCACTTCCTTTTCATTTATCGTGACGTCACATTTGGCGTAGTGGCTTAGCAATCAACTTTGATCCCCGAACGAAACATTTGTATGAGCTACAGGTAGTTTTGATGTACCTAAGTGTATAGAAAAGTAGTAGAAAATCCAACTGTGAGGCAATGACTTTATTATGAATGACTTCCCAATAACATTAAAATATATGCAGTAGGTACCTATTATTTCATGTTTCACTCTATATAATATGCTATTAAAAACATAATATGGCTATGAAATAATAACATAACATAACATCACCCCAGTATTCCTCAAAGGCCTTGGTTTCGCCTTTATATTTAGGTCCCATGTAATCCCATGTAAATGTACTAACAGGGGGCGAGCCTAAAGCCAATAACCACCGGGCACGAATCCAAACTCCAAGCTATCACAGGGAATTTAATATAAATTGTAGTTTTATTAGTTTGCATCACGAGCGTATTGACATTACCGTTAAAGTCAAATTATGACGTCAGCCTTTACACAACGTAACCTACACTTGTTATTTCTTCTCAGCGTAGCTTGTAAAATACAGTTTTCTATTAACATTTTTAATCATCAAATTATGTAAAATTTTGGATAATTGAAGCTGTAAGCTTGCTTGTAAATTAATTAATTACATTATGCCACCTTTGCAAACAGCAGTATCTTACAATCTCATTTAAATTATTTGACAGTATTGGCGGTTGTAATCAACTTTGTGTGGTTTCCTATGACATTCGACTGTCATATACAGTGTTACTTTAACCTTATCTGATAGGTATGTTTAGAGTTGACTAAACTGCAGAATAGTGCAAATATCAAAATATATAATTAACTACGTATGTTGTAAACATGTAGGCAATGTAAGCATATAATTATGTAGGTACAATTATATACATGACATAGTGACCTTTAATATATTGTAGTGTAAGGTCAAATTATTTCATGTATAAGTAGAAGTAACACCACTGTAAAACATACTCTATCACAACATATTTGTATCCCTATAAGCGTGGTGTCCCATACCTAGAATCTCGCGGTAAAAGACTAGACTATACATCTCTAGTTATATGATTATATAGAAAGTGATAGTGATTAGTGGAGCAATCAGACGCACTATTTACAGACAGTTATAAATACTCACCACTGTGATCTGTTGTCACTAGTTAAACACGATGGCCGATTGAGAGTGGTGTTGTAAGTAACCTTGTGTACGAAAATGAATTGCTTGCAAAACAAACACGAAAATCATCTCAGCATAACGTAAAAATAATACAAAAATCTTAATTGGAAATGGAAAGTTGAAAAATGAAAAAATCCTTCTTTTCTTCTCTTCCAGGTTATTTTTCTTACAGAAATTTTAAATCTGTCATACACCAGTTTGAAAATCGAATCCAGTACAAAGTCTTTACCACAGATAATAACTCTTGTTCGAAAAATACCGTTTTCGAACGATACTTACTCAATATTGAAATCAAAAATGTCAGCCTTCGGTAACGAGCTCTCATTTTAGGGGTCAACTTGTGACGAGAATTACGCGAACAGAAACCGGAACACACGTTGCAAGGAGCCGGTCCGGCAAGTTAGTGCTCGACTTTTTTAAATATTTGGACTGTTTTTTTCATTCATTTAATGACTGACGCATGTATTTGCGTGCAAAGGAGATTTGTGGCAACATCTTAATAAAACGCAGAGGATATTTAGATGGTTCCTGAACGAATCTTTGAACACTTTTGGGTACTAAACTTGTGGAAAACAAGTACCTACCTAATTACTGAAGTGCTAATATTTTGACCAACATACTCGATTACTTGACATTGACCGTGACCGGGATTTTACCATTGAAATACCACATGCTTCGTATAAATAATTTTCCCTTGATCTTGATTTGGGTAATTATCATTTATGTATTTGGCTTCTTAATATTTAAATTTTTTACACTGTCAGATTTTAAATAAGTAAGGTACAAATGCTTAAAAAAGATTAAGAACAAAAGATGTAACTTTTCATTTTAAAAAATGATGGGATAATTTTTACCAAATTGCAATAAAAAAATCTCAGTAGTGTTCATGCAATAAATTGTAAAACAATAAAATTTACAGAAATTTATTCGCCTGGAGGCAGGCAACGCGAAAGCCGAAGCCGAAATGTTTCGGCTTATCGACAACATGTATCAGGCACTCACTGCACCGCACTTTATGTATCAAAACTTTATATTTTTAATACGAATTCAATGGGCACATTATTTGGAATCGAAAAACTTGGCCGACTGACATTTTTATTTATATATATTTTTTGTTTTTACATTTCTGCGCAATTTAAATTTAGAATTGCAAACTTTTAACGACCGTCGTACTTGCTAATAGACTTCACATTTTTTCATATACTTGATTTTACTTTTATTAATAGTTCTAGGTAATTTCTCTATATTAAACAAATAACTGCTGGGTTTAAATTTTTATAAAATACAGATCCCCCAATAAAAAAATAATCAAATCAAGTATCGGTTACGGTCGGTTCAAATCTTCAATTTTAACGATATCCGTTCGCTGTACAAGATAAACTACAGCTGTTTATCTAAAATTATTCCACAGCAATTCGTTGAAATATATTTTTTACTGAGAAACGGAAGAAAATCAAGTTTTTTCATATAAAGCGCGCGTGACTTTGAAAAACACTAAGTTGTAAAATTAGTTTGGACTTATGCACATGACTCTTGTAACACACCTATCTATTAGTGCATTTCATAATATGTAAGTGCATAAAAAGCTAGGGCCGGACTTGCGATGATGTCGTTGCCATTTAGAAAAGTCCAATGGGTGGGCCATTGGACTACCGACGTGAACCCGTAACACAAGCATTTAGCTTACCACGAATACTAGTAATGTGCGACCTACATTGCTAGTAAGCTTTAGAAAAAATATATTTCTTCTTTTAATTAAACTCTGCAATATATTATTTATTAGAAAACTCTATACAAATTACATCCATTTGAATACCTCATAAATTTATTCGTTCCACATTGTACCGCTAAGCACGTGTCTTGTACAAAATTTTCCCAAATATCATTAAATTAAACTGTATATTCTGAGCCCTTCATCAGGTCCGGTTATTTAGTTAATACGAGTAACAGTCATTTGTGTAACTTTCCTATGTTGTTATCTCAAGTTTCGGATGCGCGAGCGCATTCTACGACTTTTTTGGCGTCTAAGATGCCGCTGCGCGAATCCGTCTTTATAGAATCAATGTGTATAATTAAATAGTTGAGTTTTTGCTGTCTCATATGTTTTAATGCTATCCTTATATTCGATTTCCATATATAAAATCTTTGCTATATATATGTAGTTTAAGTAACATAATGAAAATTAATCAATATCATTACCCTCCTGCCCTAATTCCAAGATGCAGTAGGTATGTACGTATTTTTTATACATCTCTATCAGCTACTCATCACTTGGTTCCTTTCGTACCATTTCTTATACATGCAGAATTTTATATTTACTTACTAAACTTCAGGCTTAAAGGGATTCCCAATTCAGTAGTCACAAGTCTCAAACTTTTATTTGTTTCTCCCATGCAAAGAGCCATAGTTGAGAAGCTAACTTTAGGAAATCAATTTAAGTGAAAGTAAAAATCCATCTCAGGATCGAACGCTTTAACCGAGTAAACTAGCGACACTGTATGTGATGTCGAACATTTCTTCAACATTGTCCATCATATGATCATTCCAATCAAAAGTATTTTTGAAATAATATTATAAGTAAATTGAATTAAAACATAACCACATTACACTGATTTAATCGCGTCAGAGATTTAAGTAAAACGTGGTTTGGTGGTTCAATTTAATTCTAAACTAATATTATAAAGAGGAAAGATTTGATTGTTTGTTTGCATTGAATAAGCTCTGAAAGTACTGGACCGATTTGAAATATTCTTTCATTCTTTGAAAAAGCTTCATCATTCCTGAGTGACAAAGGCTATATGTTATCCCATAAAATGACAAGAAACGTATACTCCACGTGGCCGAAACAGCGAGTAGAAAGCTAATGTTTAATATTCGCGTAAGTGTAAGAATTTTCACAGTGGTACAGGAACAAAGGTCATTGAAACCTGGAAACGGTATAGACGATACCAAAGCGAATTGGCTAACAAAATGTGAATAATATAGAGCAAACAGTGTACTACATAAAATACATTTTATAAACAACCTTGAGACATTTTCGCGTGCAAGTGTTCCGAACATCTGTATGTGAGAATATATAGTGTAAAAATAATTTCAAATGAATGATGTAAAACAATGCATAGTAAATCGACTATACCGATTACATCTAACCTTACCTTCTCGTTTGCCTTCCAGTTTTAGAAGTGAAACCAAAAATAGTGAATTTGCGAAATTGCTTAAGGAATTTCTCCTTAAGTCCCTCTAACTGTTGTATACGCACCGAACTACCTGCTGTCTTCTAACCAAAGAAGTCATTGATTAAGACTTATAATATTTAGTGCTTATGTTGTTTTCTGTTCCCACAGACAAACCGTCAAAACGGTTATGTGGGGCCTTGTTTAAAAATACAACCGACATTAAAGAAAGGAGGAGGTTTTCAATTATTTCGTATAATACCTATAGCTAAGTTTATATATTATTTCGTAAGTTCTGACGCATCCATCACAAGTTCCAAAGATAAATTAAAACTAAATACTATGGTTTTTATATTTCTTGTCTTTTATTTCGATATAGAATAGTTAAGCTTGAGCAAATACAGTATGCCTACAAGTAGCAAAATTGAAACCAACACCGCAAATCGACACTCTTAAATACCTCGGTTCTCTTAATAAGGGCTTTAATGCGTGAGAAATACATAGCTCATATAAAGTTTCTAGATTGTGGCATTAAAAGTAAAGAGCTGCCTACATACGCAAACAGAATCGTAAACGATTTTACGATAGTCCTGGACGCAAAGGAAAACATAAAAGGATCAATTGGCCATCCCACACAACTCATTAAAACTAAAGGAAATGTGTATTGTAAAGGTATAAAAATACATTGTGGTGTAAGAAGTACATTGACTTCAAAACTACTTACTACAATGAATAGTACAGATAAAAAATAGAATGAATTTTGTAATACAGTTTCAAAATTGTCTATTCATCATCATCATCATCATTGACCCATTGGTCGCCTATCAGAGAGATGGTGGTTAGGCTATAGTTAACCACGCTAGCCTACTGCGGGTTGGTAGATTTCATATGTCGTCGAGAAAATATCTCTAGCATGCAGGTTTCCTCACTATGTTTTCCTTCAACGTTTTAAGCGAGTGATAAATAGTTACAAAATGTCAGAAGTGCCTTGGATTTGAACTCGAGACCTATGATTGGACAATGGTCATACTAGGTATCACTGCTTTTCTATAGAGTTTTTGATCATTAGATAGAAACCCCTTAATATCCACGAACAAAAAGACCCTGTAACAAGAGTTCTACACGCCGTACTTCCAAACATTTGTACCTTGCGGATATCAAACACTCGGCCCGCAACGAAGAAGCCGTTTGCTTAATTATTGCTCTAGCATACAGTTATATATAGGAAAAGCTCTAAAAGGCACTAAAGAGCTTCAAAAGCCACGTGCTCTGAAAAATTGTTACGTAAATGGGTGAGTACTTTTAGTAACGTGTGGGTGCTAATGACACCCATGAACTCGGAAGCCATATTTAATGATGCTCCGTGTCCACACTTGACACTTTTGCAATGATTACCAGTTTTCCTATGGTCGTTCTTAACAAGCATAATTTACCATTGAATTTTAACATACAGACATACATACATATTGTCAGGCAGAGACTATTGATTTCCACTTGCTGCGATCCTGGCACACTACTTTCGCTTCATCTAAATTCATTAATCTCTTCATGCATGACCGATTTTAACTACAATGGTAATTTAGATATAACAATAGGTACCTATTGAACGATTTCATATTTACTTTAAGAGATTGTCTCATTTGAGACTCCCTAGTCTATTTAGCATATGTACCTAATGATGTGAAACCTGAACACTATCGACAACAATCTATGTTTATTAGTTTTAACTTACTATTACTTGACTATTCGCACTGATTCCTAAAGCGTTCAGCAGCATTTTAGCTCCCTTCCCAAGAAGAAGGTTAATTGACTTTTCGTTTTCACGTTATTGATTTTAGAACCGTCTATTTGTTTGTTTGTTAAAATAACTGAATGGTGTATTAATAGCGATTGGGCGATGGTTCTCACACATTAACTATAAACTTGAATACATTTTGTATCGGGCTTATCAATCATTCTCTAACGACTGCTTTTAATGTTAGAGTGGTGTGCTACCCGGTGGTCAATAAAATTGCGCAAACTGACATTAATTATATGCAAATGTTCTTTTTGACAACCAATAATAACTTACACATGATTTGTTTTCAATAGTTATTTATTTATTTTGAATCTGTCTATTCTAAAACATTATTTTTGTGAACATGCAGCCAGCATTCATTTCAGGTGTAAGTATTAAGGCCACTTTTGAATTAATATTAGAAAACTGCCGGTGCTATGTAGAAATTTATTGTAGGGTTTAAATTGAGAACCAAATGATGGAAGATCAAGGTAGGACCTAAACAAGGTGAGAAGCTGTTCCTAGTACAAAAGTTCATGAGTGAGTATAAGGTTTCCGACGACGACGCAGAGGCGCAGTAAAGTTTCTGGCGCAGAGCGAAGTAAAGGAGAAAATTAGGAAGGGCTACCAAACATGCGGGATGGGAAACCATGTAAGAGAGGATGTATTAAATGAAAAATATAGCCAAGATTCAAAACATTGGATCCTTCCACGATTCGCTAAATTAATAATCAATAAATCACATATTAAGACTATATCTACCGTCTAATTAACCTAATTAAAATCTGTCACAGGATACCATTTAACCAAAGAGAATTATAATTTAACAAACCATTGTTAAATTGAATCATGCAATATGCCTGATATCTTATTCAAATCTACCAATGTACGATTAAAATATCAGGAGAAGATCTGAAAGAGTTTTTTCATAGGGTAACTCGGAACACGAGCAGGCGAGCTACCTGATGGTAAGTAGTCATTGCCGCCTATAGACATCTGTAAAACCAAAGGATTTACAGATGCGTTGCCGAGCCTGATTAAGAAAAAGGGAGGCGAAGGAGAAAGGCAGTAGGGGCTGAGGAAGGATATGGACCTCCGGCGCTCCACACTCACCGTACGAATCACAACAGTATGCAGTAGTAGTATACAAGCATACTGCTACTTGACGTCGATATTCTATGGGAGGGTAGTACTTCCCCGTTCGAGCCGTCCCATTCATGCTGTCATGTAGATATGCCAACGCCACACTTCTAAGTTTTCAATGCTGCTCGGTACATTAGAAGTTTGTAAACAGATTAGTAATCTTAAATAGTCAGGATTTTCAAAGGTATTATCGGCTATTCGATGATAAGTAGATAGGTAGCTAGCCTAGGACAACATAACCCATATATCCTCATTGACTGACATACAGATAAGGAAATAACAGATAGGATTCCATTACACTCTGATAAAAATGCCTCCGTGAAAACTCCCGTTTATTCCGGAAAGACAGGAAAATCTCTTCTTGGCGACAAACAAGACAATAGAGTAAGAGATAGATACCAAATTTAGATACATACATAGTTCTATAAAATAAGAATTAATTTCTACTGCAGAAAATGTGTAACACTAGGATATAAATAGTGATCTAGGCTTCGATTATCAGGTCGAGCAATATTATTGGAATTTTCTATAAAATTCTAAATAGCAGCTCTGAGTTTGGACTTGTTTCCGGTCAAAGATTCGCCACCTATTACATGGAACTTAATCATACCGGCGAACTGTGGGTAAACCATTACTTAGCAAAAATCTACTTAACCTCTTGAGGAATACAGGCGTAAAGTTATGCTATATGTTTTATAACACCAGCCTTTCTGCTGGATTCCAGTTATGACATACGGATGTCGACCAAAACAGATTAGACGGACAAACTTACAAGGTTGGAAGCTCAAGACGTCTTGTACCGCTATGTATCAAACAGCTATAGATACAGTCTGATTGACATAATCAATCATCAAGGCAACAGAATTTTAATGATTGATTCAACGACTGAGATACTGTAACAGTAGAGCAATAATATACTTTATGTTAATAGGCTATATGACTAATATGTTTATGGTTCCATAAAAATCATAACATACTATCACGCCTGTATACCCCGAAAGGTTAGGCAGAGGTGACTTGATTTAATTGCCGGGCCAGCCCCATTATCATCATCATCATTGACCCATTATGTCGTTAGTCTTTAGTCCACCACGCTAGCCTAGTGCAGGTTGGCAGACTCCAAACGCCGTTGAGTAAATCTCTAAGGTGTGCACCCCCTATTATAATATACCATCACGCCTGCATTCCCCGAAGGATTAGACAGAGGTGTACCTACTTAAGTACGCCTACATTTCGCCGGTATGTTTAGGTCCCATGTAATAGGGGGCGAGCCTATTGCCATTGATTTTCCTAGAAATTGAGAATTTCACAGAAAAGCTCAATAACACTGCTCGCCCTAGGGATCGAAACCAGTATCTCTAGCGTAGCAGTCGCGCTTAGGACCACTAGACTAATGAGGCAGTCTATTATAATATATAAGACTTAAAAACGCCAGCAAACTGTGATCGTATAGAAGCACGCCTCTACCTAACCTTTCGAGGAATACGGGCGTAATGGTATGACTGTACACATTACACCAGTGTCCATTACGCTGAAGTGTTCGAAAGACGTGGCGTTGCCAAACCCGTACCAGGGATGAAACCCAGCTGTGTGATAACCCAGTCTTTTGCTGTCTTTAGGTAAGAGTGGAGACCTGATCCCCTTCTAGCCCTGCACTCAATGATTGCAGTGTCAATGTGAACAGCATCAGAAAAAAAAACTTATTCTGACCTGATTTTGGATTAGAATGTAGGTACTGTTACATAGGAATAGGACACGCTTAGTCCTTTCTTCCCTCCTTTATCTACACTAATATTATAAAAAATCTTTCACCATTAAAACGCAACATTATTCCTGAGTGACGTAGGCTATGTATATACCGAAAAATTTAAAGAAACTTATAGTCGACGCGGGCGAAGCCGCGGGCGGAAAGCTAGTACACGATAACCGTTCTATCCAAGACGTTCTATCTATACCAAGATGGTCGATTTTATAGGAGATTGTATAACTTGGCCTTAGAACTCTAAGTGAGAGAATTCCTTTTTATTTTCATGATTTACATCTTTGGCACTGACTTCTCTGTACAACCCTGAACTCTATAATTTAAACACCAAGATATTTTGTAAGAATTAAATTAAACAAAATATATTTAAGCAATTAATACTAGTGGTCAAGGTAATATTTTGATCACAATAGAGTGCCACAACTGTCAAATTAGACACATCGCCCCTTGTGCACACTAACAAAAAATTTAGAAAAAATATATATTTTTGGTATCCCGGAATTTCGGCAACACATTTTAAAAGCAATCAATCAAACTATACGACGGCTACCGCCACATTTTCGGTATAGATAACACGAAACGGGGCAACAGATAAGTAATTTATATCGCAGCCACTATCGTACATTGTATACTTTCTTCGGTTTATCGTCGTAATCAAATCAGTGCCAGATACCGGTAGGCGTGAATCGAGATAGCGAAACGAAAAATTCCGTGCGATTCTAAACTTTGTGACAAAAACTCATCATGGCCCATTTATTTTTAGTTGTGAAGAAAATTTTCATTACGAGGTCATTGTTTTACAGACTGCCACAGACGCTGTTTTGTCTCGCATACAACTGAATATAATGCATATGTTTATAGCTAACGTTTACATAATTTGTCATTTTTATGACTTATATATTGTATAAATTGCTTCGTAACAGACTGTGTGTAAACTTGGATATTGTATGAGTCTCAAAACGTTTTGTGAACTTAATATGCACGTGTATAATACATGTGTTATTTCATTACTAACTGAACGAGACACAAAAGACAAGAATTAGGTGCATAACTGTGAAATACTTCGTTTTTAATTTACTATAACTAGTAGACATTTAAAACTTCAATGTTACTTCACAGCATTTTGTTAAGATAGAAGTCTTTGAGAGACATTCATCGAATAAAACAAAAGTTTTTTCAGACATGATTTCGACATTTCCTTTTTTTTTTCGTGTAAAATGGAGAACTCTCCACATTATGAAGTGTCTTCTCCACAGTTTTTTTACACGGAACCCGGAAGACGCGATAATACCCGCACATCTTCGATATCTTATCGACACCCACCCACGGTAGATGGCACATCGTTAGCCTTTAATAATCCGGATCAACCACACTGCGCTGCCATAGTGTGTAAAGTATGGCAAAACCATATAAATCGTAAAATTATTAGCATTCAAGTAATAAAATCGCTTTTTAGTCAAAGTATTATGCACATATTTTAATTATTTAATATTATGTTTTGCATTGTGGTTTAGTCTGTAAAGAAATGCCACGGCTTGTTATGGTTTTTTTACCTGTAGATGAAATAAATTTAATGATATACGAATAAAGACTAATTTGTTTTATAGTTTTTGTTAAAAGCTTTTTTAATGTCTGGTATGCATACATAAATACCACACACAGGAATAATATTAAAGTCTTCGATTAGTGTGCTGATGGTGCTCTAAAGGACGTATTTCTAATTACACATTTGTATTTGCTAAACCTACAGAAAGTTGTTTGTTCTCTCAGTGTTTGTACCTGCGAAATGCCCATACAGTAGAAATCCTTTCATGAGGAAAATTTAAATAAACAATATCAATATCACCTACAAAAATATCAATATCGAACAAAACCTTGAATTTCTTTAATAGGCGATAATATTTGAATATATGGGTTGCATGCAGTGGCACTTTCATTGCAATCATTAAACTCGAACACCACCTGCAATGACAGATTGTTGGCCCAACACCTACGACAATCATTATATGTATAATCAGCTTCCTTCTGCAGAGACAATGTCATGAAATATCTGTATAAATACGTGAAGAAAAAACTTTACACCGAGTCGTGTGAGATTTGGCACAATTAAAGTTCATAATAAATAAGGAGTGCAGAAAAATGCAGCGGTCGAATTTACCATTGGGCGTCCACTAGTTAAGATAAACAAGGAAATCGTGTTCAAAGTACACTTGGACATTTTCTTTTACGTTCTGCCAAAAACATTACTTACAGTAATAATAAAAACGTATAAGTACTTAGTAATAATACATGCAGTATCGGACACTGATAGAAAAAAAGAAGTTATTTAAAGAAGTTTTCCTTTCTTATTAAATGCTGTTCAAACGAAAGTGAAATTGCTTCTATGGTAACAGGAAAATGTTATATTTTTTTAAACGTAGCTGATATTTTATAAATTAGGTATTACATAATATACAACACGCCTGTATTCCTCGAAAATAAAGGCTGTGGTGAACGAATGTGCATCCACGATGTACAATATTTTCTAGAAACATTTTTAAAACACATATTTTTTCTGGGTAAAAAGGTGATTAACCCACTGTGCCGGAAGTGGGACACGAACATTTCGGCATGATACTTGTACCTAACATTATACTTGAATTTACAGGAAAAAATAATATTTGTTACCCAGAAATATTTGGTAAGTTATAATTATTAGTGAAACGGTTGAATTGGTCTAGTTATTGTAGGCGCAGAACTGAACTCACTTCAATTCCTTAATGAGAAAATCCCCAGCAACAGATTTTTGCCTCCTTACCCAATACTTTAAAGATAGGTAACTTGGCTTATAGTTATTTCCCTTATCAAGTTAACCCGCTGTACTCTACCTACCCTTTAAACATTTGTCGTGAAGATATGAACTAGAATGTGCATTTGTATAAAAATGTGTTTCATTTCAGTTTGCTCCGAAATATCTAGGAGTGCACTATTTCTAAAATAAAGTCTACCTGTTAATACATACCTACTAGTTAAAGATATAACTTCGTTTATGAGCTATAAACCGACTATAAATACAAACAGATTAATAAATTTCTCTGTGCGACGATGGATGCACTCAAACTCACTTTCACTCTCACTCTACTCACACTTTTTGTTAAAATAAATTTTTTACGACTTATGCCGTTTTGCCGATGAACCTACGCATTAAACCATTTACACACGAACCGCTAAAAACTTAATACAAATTTAATTTTATTATTACTTGGGTGAGTGCCGAAAGGGAATACAGCATATGTCATAAAAAATAATTCACAGTACCTACACACTTAATTTTAAAATTGGTTAAGAAACGAAAACTCACCTGTTCAAATCTCAGATGAAGACGGATGTTGCACATTCGAGAATTTTTACCCAAGAAACTGTTACACTTTATTTTTTTCTCCTGAAACCGAAGTCACACTTTCGAAATACGTTAGTTCACACAAATGGATGTTTTTCAAAACCGCGTGAGTTTCCCAACGGCGTGTCACTTTCGTACAGTTTCCGACCAGATCGTGTTCACTTGTGGTTATTGTAACTCTAACTCGAACAACTCAACACTCGTATTATTAGTGCAAATAGACATCACACAGGGAAGGTAATTGATACTAGTAATATTTCCCACCGACGTTTCTCTGCGAACTGAAAATCACGCACATTATTAGCTAACACATGAACCACTTAAAAATACACTTTTTGAATTACGACACCAAAATATCATAGAGTAATAAAAACGACAGTAGCGTCACGCGAGAAAAAATAAACAATTTAAAAATAACCAACGCTGTCAATAAGAAAATTAAAAGAATCGATAAAGTACGCGATAAAACGTGTAAGTCTGTAAATGTTTACTCGAATAATTGGTGCGCCGCGTACAACGTATGTTGAGGCGCAAACTTACAGTGCGCCTTCGTGCCAAAAGAGATTTTGTCAAGCAATTAGCAGATAACTGTCGTCAGATGGAGCGAAAAAAAAGTTTTTTCGGTAAGAAACTGTTCGCCCCGAGCGTTTCGTAACAGGCGCACTCAACGCACAAGTCGTTACACTGAAATATCCCAAATCAGCAAACACGTACGCACGCCGCGTGGAAACAGACCACCTAGGCACTAAACACTAATTTTCACCTGTGCGAAATGACAAAATCAACTTTTCCACGCGGTCCGGCCTTCGCTGCATTGTTATGCAATTGCAAAACGCCGGACCGGCTGCCAAATCGCGAAACTAAGCGAACGCGCAAAGTTGTTCGGAAAAACGTTAACCGGAAAAATCCTAACCTCAAATAGTGAAAGCGGCGGAAAGTTTTCGGTAATACTTTGAGGTTATTACTCTATGGTATTTTGTGTTTGCCGATCACATGTTGGTCAATTACCGGCTGCGATTTATCGTGAGCGTGTTCGGGTGCGCGCTCGGCCGACTTCGTAGCGCGGCATAACGTGACCGGCGCGGGCGGTTACTCGCACGATACTGAGGCGTCGCGCCCAAGTGCTATCTGGACTCCGCGGCCCGATACGATGCCTTTACGTCTTCAAAAAAGCTCGACCTAACATGCTAGCGGTACAGACAGCAACGAAAACTGGTATACGAATGTATGGTCATAAAAACGTGGACCTCGTGTTTTGGCCATGTAGTATAATGGAACATGACGAAACGTTTCAAAGAACCGATGCACCATCAATGACAAAGTTGTATTTTTTTTCCTGAACTGGACATTCTAAGTTAGAGACACTATGATTAATTAATTAAACGCCTTATCTTATTATGCACTTAATAATATTTATCATGCCGCAACAAAATATATTTACATAAAATTGTTATTTTATGACTTACCTACTTTGCGCTTGGGTCAATGAATAAAGTGATATTTTTTTTTATTAAATTTTTATCAATTATCGTAAGTATACAGTTTATTGATCAAGAGAATAATGACCACAGTATTGTATGTTGGTGTAAATATTATGACTCATTATCTTAGAGGATATTTATTTTAATTATTAACACACTATCCGGAACAACTATTTCTAGGATATACAATACTTATCCCGTGCGGGGCTCGAACCCGCGGGCCCTAGCATAGTAGACAACCGATTGAACACTGAGCCAATCATACCGTTGAAATTCATGAAGGTATCCGAAAACTGGGGCCTTGAAAAAGCCACATTAATATATTTTTTTTAAATTGAGATGGATTCTTAGCGATACTCTAACCATTGAAGCGGCGGCAGCCTAATAGCTAGAGCGTCGGACTTGTGATCATGTGATCGCCGGTTCAAAACTCACCCATGGCACTACCGACGTAAACGTAACGTGAACCCACTTGTAACACAAGCATTCAAGTTAGTACGAAGGGTTATCAGATCAAAAATAAAAAGAAAAATTGGAGGTCGACACAAACAACATGTCAACAAGCCTTTATCCCCCGAAGGGCTAATGTTAGAATATTATAAAAAAATGAAACCGTCTTCAAAAAATAGGTAATATTTTTTGAAGGCGGTTTTACTTTTTTGTTAAACGTTAATTTATTTCAATATATTTAGTGAGCACATCTTCACCAAATGCGATGGCAGCAATCGCAGTAGATTTGCTGTAACATTTTTTAAAAATTCGAACCCCATCATCAAATCTACTTATATGAAAATGGGACCCAATTATGGTGGGGTCGGTTCCCAAACTAGGTGCCATCAAATCTCCGCAACTCACAAGGTATACAAAACTGTCAAATTTCTCCGAACGAATTTAAACCTTAAATTGTTGAAGATAAAGTTCAACATCAACTGTGAAAATTTGACATTTTGTGGTTACTTGATGTGCTGGCCACCATATTGTTATCTTATATGGACTGGTTGTCAGGTTTTTTGGGCTTCCGACTAAAACTAATTGAGACCGATGGCTTTATGAGCTCTCCGAGGAATGGAAGTCTTCATGTGAAAAAAATGGTCATCCATCCATCCATGGAACTTTTGAGATCGATTGATCAGTGTAATTGTGGCAAACACCACAAGCCCTTCGAATAGCCTACTGCAGAATTTATTGCTGGATAATCTATATAACTAGAGCTTCTGGGTTCGATTCCCAGGTCGAGCAATGTTATTGATTTTTTCTATAAAATTCTCAGAGTTTGGACTTAAACCCGGTTAATGGTAATATGCGCACCCTATGACATGGGACCTAAACTTAGCGGCGAACTGTGCCTTTGCCCTGCACTTCGTGGAATATCTACAGACGTGAAGAAATGAACATACTTATACAACAATAAATTAAATCTATTTTAGTATTTTTTTATGGACATAAGAACCAGACCATTACCGCAGTACATAATTATATGATATTACAATAGGTATAAAAGGAATGAACCTCAGCGCAATGGGCAGTTATGCGCAGGGGCTAGTCCAGCACGCTGACAAAGTGTGGATAAGCAGACTAAACATCATCAAGACCATTATACCAACGGATGGTAACCATAGTGTAATAAAAAAAACGCTCAATGTTAAGTGTCTAGGTAATATCTTACAGAAACAATAGTTTTGGCTTTAAAGTAGGCTTCTACGTAAACAATAACGACAAAAATATCATTGATAAAGACCAACCATTAAACAATATATAAAGAAATGCATGAAAAACCATTCTCTTTTTGGAAGTCGGTTAAAGTCTTATTGAAATTCGCTTAAAGTTTTTTCTTGCATAATTCTTCAAAGACAATAAAAGAAATGCAATATTAAACTATCTCATTGGTTTCATGGTCGCAAGCCCGTCTGTTCAATTTGAGGTCCAGGTTTTAATTCCAATGAAGAGAAACTCTCAAGTATTAGCTTGGTCCCCAGCCAGCAGACGATTCATGACGATTTTCAATACAAAAAAAAATAAAGAAGGCTATCACGCCCCCTATAATATAGGACCTAAACAGAACCTAGACCGACGAACCGTGGGTAAGTATAGGTACATTACTACACATCTGCCTAACCCTTTGGAGAATTCAGGCGTGATGTTATATTTTGCTACTCTTTAACGGGTCAAAGTCACAACCAAGGACCGACCGGACCAAACTAAATCTGAAAAATCTTTGCAGTACTACAAATATATATATATATCATTTATATCATGTTTTATTTGGCATTAAAGAATGCAAAATATCTTTATTATTTACATTTTAGCGAAAAAAAATCTGCCTCAGGTAGGGTTCGAACCTGTATCCATCCAGTTAAGGACACCGGATGCTTTTGTCGCCTAAGCTACGGAAAACACAGACTGCCAAGTACTCAAATCACACAGTATAACAAGAACTGTGTCATGGGGCTCAAGTTCGAATCCAAGGCAGGACTTTAGAAATCATGTACCTATCTTTAATTAATTTTTACTCGCTTGAACTATAAAAGAAGACATCATGAGGAGACCTGAATGACTCAGAGATTTTCTCGACGACATGTAACTGTAGAAGTCTTAAACCGTGCCTCTCTTTTTAAGAGAAAAAAAAGAAGAATAAAGGTATATATTTTAGTATATTATAATGTTATCTTTTTATTTTGTTTAATATGCTTATTTTACATACATACATACATACATACACTCACGCCTTTTTCCCACAGGGGTAGGCAGAAACTATAGACTGCCACTTGCTACGACTCTTGCATATCTCTTTCGCTTCTTCCACATTCATACATCTTTTCATACACACGCGCCGGTTGCGAGTACTACGCACCTGATCTTTTTGAAGAACTTATTTTATTTTATTTTAGAGCATACGTTGAGGGTCAATAAAAGGTTGTCATTGAAAATCAGCGCTGTCAGGAGCTTATGCACCTCCAGCTTCCAGTGTAATTGTGTGTTGTACACGGCATGGCGTAGTTTTAGCCGGCCTCACTTCTTTGTTCGCAAAGTTCCATCTTAACTTTTTATTTGATCTGAGACATAGGGACAGACAGCTGGAAGAGACTTTGTTTTATATTATGTAGTCATGAAGTGAATTAAGGATTTATTATCTCATGCAGTTAGTAACACGATATTATCGCGATAAGTAAGTAATCGATATTTGTTTTTTTATTTATTTATTTATAATAATATGTATTTATTTTGGACTGCCTCAAGGCAGTCTAGTCCAGTGGTCCTAAACTTGACTGCGACGCTAGAGGTCCTGGGTTCGATCCCCAAGTCGAGCAAAGCGTTAGGTATCTATAGGGTTTTTCAATGAAATTCTCAGTAGCAGCTCGGAGGCTAATAGGCTCGCCCCCTTTTACATGGGACCCATATATATCGGGGAAATATGGATGTACGTGGCCACCGTACATCCATATTTCTCCGATATATATCACATATAGCCCGATATATAGCACATCAAGTTACCACATAATGTCAAATTTTCTCAGTTGATTTTGAACTTTATCTTCAACAATTTAAGGTTTAAAATCATTTGGAGAAATTTGACAGTTTTGTATACCTTGACCTGCTGGCGACTGTACTTACATGAGTACACCTCTGTCTAACCTTTCGAGGAATACAGGCGTGATGGTACAATATATTTATTTTTTTGTTATTATTCTAGTCCTTTTCCTCCAACTGCTGGACAAAGGGCTCTTTTCATCTTTCAAAGCCTGTCTGATGGTTAAGCACCCATTCCTTCACGAAGAAGCCGGGTTCATCATCATTCGATCTAATTATTATATTTTTTTAATCATGACTGTTGCCCGCGATTTCTCTGGTATATTATTATATCGGCCGAATGCCAAAGTTTGGCTCCAACTTCCGAAATTAAAAAGAATCAAATCACTAACATTACTTTCTTTATTTTATTTTTTTTATAACAGAGGGGGCTAACGAACATGCGGGTCACCTGATGGTAAGTGATTACCGCTACCCATGGACATCAACGACATTGTAGCTGTCACCAACGCGTTGCCGGCCTTTTAAATGTGTGTATGCTCTTTTCTTGAAGGCCCCCATAAAATTGTAAACGCATACGCGAAATAAATACGTTATACGAAATATATGTATTATAGTTAGCTATGCTGGCAGCAAAAAGCAACAGGTGCACGGCACCCCGTAAGAGTGTTATCTTGGATTAGTTGCGACGCGAAATGTTTTATCTCACTGTAATGTTTGCCCAAAATGTTTACTAAAACAATATTAACCCTTAATTCGATACTGTGCAGTATACTACCCATTGAATGAAAAAAAATCTACATCAAAAATAGTCAGTATATCTAGAGTTCAAGGTGCCGTAATTACATGCTGAACTATCCAACTATGTTGTAAAAAATCGGCATCACTTGGACATCCATGGGGTGGGAGTAGTCGCCTGCAATATGGGGGGGAGGAAGGACTCGCTGCACGGGCTCACGGTAAGTTGTATTTTATTCATTGTGTTACAGCTTATTACCTTGCAATTTTATTGAAAACTAAAGATAACATACCCGGACTGCTACTCATAATGTTTTGATTGTCTCGTTGAGTTTTGTTTAGTTTTTACGACGCCCACAACTTCTATGTCCAGCATACTTCCCATCGTCGAAGTACTAGTAAAGTAACTGCCAATTACTATGTCCAGTATTTTTCCCATTGCCGTATTAGAAAATAAACTTTTGTTGTTTCTCGTAACAATATTTCTAGGGATCCGCAGATAAAATGTTTTACACCTTACTTCTTTTCGTTTTTCAGAGCTTTAAGTCTAGAAGAAAATGCTTAGTAGCATTGATGTCGCCAGAAAATGCTCGAAAATGCCTTCCGATTTAGATAGTAGATCTGAAAATGACAACGAAGAGGAAATTGCTGTTCGTAGAACTGAAGAGTTGTTCTCCTCACCTTGCCCTTCCATTGATTCATATATAGAGCGCATGAATATTATAAAACAGCTCAGAAAATAATACACAAGATAATACTTCAATCGACAGTGATGAGACTAACGTTGATGCTGCTACTTTAATGGAGAGATTAAACGAAAATCGTCATACAGAGGACAATCTTAGCATCAGTGGCAGTGAGAACAAACCTGTGTTAGAAGTCGGAGACAATTTAAACCATGAGTGACCTCTATTGACGCCTATTTTTTTTAAAACGTGCTACCACCGACTGTTGAAGTAAATTATAATGCTCTACCCAGTTTGGCTTCATTTATTGTCCATTGCTTCACTAAATGCATCGTCTATTGCTAGTTCATCAGCATCAAGAACAACCAGGCGTAAGAGGAAACTTCCTGTATGAGCTGTGTCCAATGTCGAAGAAAAGACAATTCAGACACAAGGCTGACATTCCATCAAACGACTTTGTGTTTGATTTACGAGATATTGACTCTCCGAAGGACTATTTTCATTGGTTCTTCTCCCCAGATATACTTGCTGATACCGTCAACAACATGAACTTGTACTCATCTCAAAGTACTGGCAATTGGACATCGAGGGGTTGAAAGACTTTCAAGATTGTTCTTATCTTGGGTATAGTGAAAATGCCCTCCTATCTAGACTATTGGTCTACAGAATTCAGATATACCCAAGTGGCTGATGTCATGCCATTGAAACTATTCGAGCAGATTCAACACAACATTGTTGACAACGTCAATTCGGATGAGGACTGATAGGTATCCTATCTCACCTATCTGTTCGCTTGAAATGATGTACGCTCGACTTGATGTGGTGTCTACGTGAACAATGGGGGATTTTTAGTCTCGGAACGATATCCTATTAGTTTTAAGCATAAGAAAATGTAATTATGAGACAATTTTCTTAATATAGTATGAGTATTTTCCTACGGAATCACGTGTTTCTTTTATTCCTTCTCTTTGACAATGGGAAGTATACTGCACATGGAAGTGCATCAGTTTCGTATGAACTTGATAATGTACAGTATAATGGACATAGGTTTTTCAGGAAACTGAAATAGTAAGATTTTTTTAGGTATTTTTTCTAGGGTCCGTTTCAAGCTAGGAACCAAAATATGTAACGATTTTACAAATTTAATCGAAAAAAATCTCCGTCGAATTAAGGGTTAACGATCAACTAACGAGTTATCAGGAGTGTGATTTTTGAACGTGGCATAATTTGGGAAATCAAAATCACAAGTCAGATTTAGTCGATTTTGTTAGTTCTGCAAACTGTGGAGGTACATTTGTACATCTCTGCCCAACCCTCTGAGGATTAAAGGCGTGACAAAAACGGCCTTTCTCTTCTCTGAGAGTGTACGCTATACATAACATACCATCACGCCTGTATTCTCCGAAGGGCTAAAGACAGAAGTGTACTTAATAAACAGTCACTGTTCGCTGATACGTGTAGGTACGGGGGGGGGGGGGCTTTTGCGACTCACCAGGCACACATATCAAAACTGAGAGTTTAATAGAAAAACCCAATAACACTGCTCGACCTGGGAATCGAACTCAGGACCTCTAGCGTAGCAGTCGTAGTCGTAGGACCACTAGACTAATAAAGCAGTGAGCAGATATTACATATTAAATAATAATAATATCTAATACTTTATAGATAAAACTGATAAAACAAAGTACATAAAATTTAAAAGAATAAATATTTAACACATTTGTACACTCGGCTACAGGTCAACCTATAAAAAACCAGTTTAAGCTGATCTCGCATCGTATAGGCTTCCTATACTTTAAAAGGCCAGCGTAAACTGGTTATGTATAGCTTGATGTGTAGCCGTGCGTACATCAGATTGAATGCATGATCTTTTAACAATAACTTGCTTTCCGCCCACGGCTTCACCCGCGTGTTTTCTCGACTTTTCTGTACTATAATATGTATGTATTATACGTATAGACCTCTCCTTCCTCCTTCTCCTCTTCTTCCTCTTAATTTACTCTATCTATTAAAAAGAACCACATTAAAATCCGTTGCGTAGGTAGTTTTAAAGATCTGACGGACGAAGAGAGAGGACAGACGGACAGCGGGAAGCGACTTTGCTTTATAGGTACGCTCTCTCTCTCATTTAAGAGCTCAGCCTTTGTCGGTGGAGCAATCGCTACTGTTCTCTACCTTTCCTTCTCAAGGTAGGTACGCAGGTTCGTTTTCCTTCAATTTTGCCTTCTAAAATTGACTAAAAAAAGTTGTCGTGTCGCATCAAGTGGCCAATCATCTTTCCTCGCCTGTTTTATAGGTACTATGTAGTGATAATAATTACCCCACTGCCTTATCTACAAGTCGTCGTCTCCAAGTGCTGTATCATCTGCAAATGCCAACAATTTACCGTCCTAGACCAGAAAAACGTAGACCAGAAAAAGCGTTGGACCTAGGATGCTACCCTGAGGTACGCCAAAGATTTAGCGTACTTAAGTACACATAAGGTCTTTTTTTAAATAATGATAGCTCCCACACTAGTCCTGCGGCCCTGTGACAGGATTTCAATATCCGTGGATATCACAAATATTTGTCTCGGGTGAGAATCGAACGGGTGGCCACGGCCCGACGTTGTCTATCTAACTTTAAACAAACCTTTTAAGTAAGCAAAATATATAAAATCTTTCGCAGACCACATTTCAGTTCTTGCAGACATTGCCTTATGTTAAGATTATAGAACTGCCTATAGGTTAAGGTCTCGATTCGAATCCAAGGCACGCAACTCTAACTTTTCGAAGTCATGTGCGTATTATTACTTAACTATCACGCGCTTAAACTATGAAGGAAAACATCGTGAAGAAACCGATTTTCTCGATCGGTGTTTGAAGTTTGCCAACCCGCAGTAGGCTCGCGTTGTGGACAACAGCCTCATCCCTCTCACTCTGGGAGAAAAGCCGTACCCAGCAGTGGAACCATATATGGGTTAATGATGATGATGAGAATAAGAAATCAGTTCCCATTTTAAAGGCGTTATAATATGTGCTATGTATATGTGGTGTAGGTTACCTATTATCCAAAAAAAAGTTAACAAAATAACTGCCTTATAAGTCTAATACTTAAAATCGGCGGTAGCCTAATGGCTAGGGTCTCGGACTTACGATACTGTGATTGCCGGTTCAAAAACCACCCATTGCACAACCGACGTGAACCCACTCGTACCTAATACAAGCGTTTTAGCTTAGTACACTAGTAATGTGTGACCCACAATGTTAGTAAGCTTTTTTAAATATAAAAAAAAACTAAAACAAAAAAAAATGGTCTCAAGCGCAACTGCTACGGTCCTGGGTTTGATTCCTAGGTCGAGCGAAGTGCTATTGAGTTTTTCTGTAAAACTCTCAGTAGCAGCACGGAGTTAGGATTTGTGCCCAGTTAATGGCAATAGGTTCACCCCAATTACATGTCTTGCCGGTGTTTAGGCGGGTAAGTATGAGTTCTTACCATAAGGTGGCTCGTCTGCTTCTTTGCAAACTTAATATAAAGAAAATAATATCAGATGGTACATACATACATATACACTCACGCCTTTTTCCCATAGGGATAGGCAGAAACTACAGAACGCCATTTGCTACGATTCTTGCATACTACTTTTGCTTCGTCCACATTCATACATCTTGTCATACACACGCACCAATAAGGTCACGGTACGACTTTCTAGACAAATATCAGATAAAAAATAAAAAATATCAGATGGTCTCACTAAAAAAAACACTCCATATATTAAATCCCTTGTAAAATAATGTTTTATTTTTCATTTGAACAATCCAATGGCATTTTCCTTATGTACCATCATTTATGTACATTTTTCTTCAAGACAGCAATTATAGTAGTCGAACATTCGAATTTTTTTATCAAATGGGTTGCGGTCCAGCCATCTTTGAAAGCCACTGCGGTAAATCATCAATAGTAATTCGCCTATGTGTAGGGTTTAGTGGCGATCAATCCCTAAAGGAAGAACTGTCAGACAGAATTTTAGATGGTAAACTGCAGTTCATTTCATACTTGTGTCGCCATCTCTTAACAGGAACTAGTAGGTACTAGTTCCGTATAGCGACACAATTACAACTACGTAAATATTTTTTAACGCCATCTATCAATAGCAATAAAGTAGAAAATACTAATAACACTAATTTTGAAATGAAATGAATTGATTTTATTGTAAATGTATTGGACTGATATTAAATATTCATAATTTCGTATTAGCCTTTACATTTGTAGTAGGTAACTAGTTAAAAGCAGAAGCAGACTGTAAATTTATTTCCGTAAGAACCTTCTACATTTTAGAACAATCTCTACAGTGTTAAAAACTTAAAAAATAATATGAATATAGATTCAGTAATGCCAAATATAATTAAAAACAATATTTACTTGAATATTAACAAATTATTAACATAATTTATAATTCTGTAATCTATTATTATTATAATCATAATAATAATAGATTACAGCGTTGTTTACACGAACGTAAACGACAAATCGTTACAAGTAGCGTCATCTTTTAAGATTTGTTTGAACTGTTGTCGTGTGGGCGTACTGTTTTAGTATCTGTGGTCATTATGGCTAAAGGCGCGAAATTTTTTTTTCTTGGTTTTTTGCAAATATTCGGCTATCTAAATCTTCTAGAGTCTAGAAGATTTAGATAGCCGAATGCCTGCTTAAAAATCAATATTATAGAATCTAGAATATTGATTTTTAAGCAAAGGTTTTGAATACTCAATTATTAGTGATTAAGTTATTGTTGATGTCCCAATTTCTACTGCCATGTGCTTGGTGTGTGATACTGTGGTTACTGGGAATTTAATTTCTTTCTTTTAGTCGATAATGAAAAATCATAACATACTAGTATGCAGCGTCCCACCCATAGAGGAATGTAATATATCGGTCCCACCTCGTGCACATCACTACACCAATGTTGCCATATTTACGGATTTGTCCGCGTCTATAGGGAATTTTAATGTTCAAACCGGACAATGAAAGCACAAGGATTGAAGTACAGAATTATCAGGAAAATACTTTATTACATATGAAAATACTTCATTTACTCTTCAATTTGTGCGTACACAAGCACAGTAGTACTTGTGTCAGCTGCTCGATTGACAATGTTTGTAAATACAATATCAGTTACCCGCACACCAGGGAACATGGATGGTATAGTCGCCAGCACATCAGGATATACAAAACTGTATTTTTTTTCAACATACATACATATTGTCACGCCTGTCTCCCATGGGGGTAGGCAGAGACTATAGATTTCCACTTGCTACGATCCTGGCACACTACTTTCGCTTCATCTACATTCATTAATCACTTCATGCATGACCGTCGGTTTAGGGTGCTCGGAACCTGGCCTTTTTTAAGAACATCCGCAATTTGGTTGCGGTACGTTCGCCGAGGTCTTCCCCTTCCAACTCGTCCATCAATACTCACCATATATACTTGTTTCGTCAATCTCCGTTCATCCATTCTAAATAATTTTAATCCTTAATAAGCTAGTGATTATGTTCAAAATTGACTAAGAGAATTTGACACTTTGTGGTAATTTAATGTGCTGGTGACCGTACTGCTGGTCGATCCAGTATACCTCCAATTCAATTAAATGGAGTTGAGTTAAGTCGAGTGTGTCATTTTAAATATCTTCGGATCAAATGGACTTTGAAAGGAAGCGCAAGGCAGTGCGATTGCAGTCAGAAACAATATGCTAGCACAAAGGTTTGCTCATTGAAGTTCACAGGTTAAAATCACACGATATTATAGCATAATGCCATACATTTTACACGAACAGTCTTTATTTTTTTTATTCTTCAATATTTAAGGCCTTTTCGAATAATCTCTTATTATGTTTCGATCAAAACCTGAATAAATCGTGCTTCTTTTAATTTTAATTTTTAACATAGTTAATAAGTTAATTGTTACTAACAAAGAGGGTTAGGAATTTATTTAATTATTTTATACTACTTGTGTTTATTAATAAAAAGGTTTTTTAATTTCCAAAAATTGTAATATAGATCTTATCGACTTTGTAAACAACCCTAGGACAACAATAGGATTTAATTTTATACTTCATTCAAATTACAGATCGGTAGAATAGAAGATCTCGATCTGGCAACACTGTAAATTGACACAAAGTTTTGGCGGCTGACGCTTTGTATAAAAATAAAACATGGCGATTGGTTGGATTAGTTATGCTCGCTTTTACCTTGAGCATTTTGAACAACCACAATCATTTCAAGTTTTGACGTTCGTTTAATAAATCGTAAGTAGGCACACGTTACTTCTAAATACGTTACTCTATTGTAGTAAATGTTT
Source organism: Subacronicta megacephala (assembly GCA_958496365.1). NCBI lineage: Eukaryota > Metazoa > Arthropoda > Insecta > Lepidoptera > Noctuidae > Subacronicta > Subacronicta megacephala. Next base: position 10,313,467 of record OY292533.1, read on the forward strand.
AGAAAGGTTTTAAATATTATATACACTGGTTCATCGCGTAGTTTTTCCTTGCGGTCAAGAAATATGAAGGTAGGTTTTCTGGTATTGATCTAAATCATAACCTTATTGTTACCGTTGTAATGCGTTGGTCGTACCTACGAATTGCATTTATTTTGTTTTCTAATTGACACTGTACCTACAATAAAGTTTGAATTAAAGTATCAACTATGTAGAACCAAGATGGATCATCCATCTTTGTTTTAAATTGTTGGTCAGAGAGTTGATACATTTATCATGAATGTATGGGCATCGAGACCCTCCCGCGCCTTTGTCTTAGTCCTTGGAATAATGCCCAGAAAGCCAAACTGGTCCCAAAAACAAGGTTTTACTTTACTGGTCCTATAGTAATCTCATCCAATCCAATGTAACCAATGAATTTGTTGATGTCATCAACCATTCTTGATAACCACACTCCACTACACCTACCATTATATCGATTACCCATGACAATAACCTTATAATTTAAGTGTTTCTATACATAAATTTCGAAATTAGTAAGGAAAATAATTAGAAATGTGGAACATACATGAACCCAATTGTCTTTACAATCACTCTTCTATAGAAATTTACCACTGCTAAACTTCTTGTGGACAACTACAGACAGGTTTAATTATTTAGAACAAACTGATCATATACATTATTATGTAAACAAAAGGTAACAACTTGGTTCTATTTTTACAGTAAATGTGAATTAAAATGAGCATAGACACTAAGGCTGTAGCATTTTTGTTAGCTAATCTGTACTAATATTATAAAGAAGAAAGATTTGCATGTAAGTATGTTTGTAATGAATTGGCTCAAAAAGTACTGGACTGATTTTAAAATTCTTTCACCATTTGAATGCTACATTATCACTAAAGGCTATTTTAATTGCAAGAATAAATAAGGATCCCTACTGAAACTACAATAACGTTACAAATGTACACCCGTGCGAAGCCAGGATGGGCTGCTAGTGCAATCATAAAGGTGTTAGAGAGGAATAGCACTATCTAGCCTATGGAGCTCTCACTATCAAAATTAATCACATACACTTATTATTGTATGGCATTCTCCCTATTATACAGGGGTTAATTTCCAGTTTAACCAGACAATATTAATTCACAGATACTTGTACTGGTCACTGGTAGTAACTATAGGTTTGATTTTTTCTTGGGATATATAATATAAATATCTGATATGGGACTTGATGGGAAATTAACTGATGCATGATAACTTGATGCATGTAGTTGCATCATGAGGCCAAAACATATAGATTTCAAATTGTGTCTGCAATATGGCACTTGTCGGGTTAAACTTTACTAGTGCTGTAGTTAGGAATGGCTAACTTCAGACAAGCACACTTATTTCCAACAAACTGTATACATATCATTAAAATATCAACTTAGGTACGTAATCTAAGTATTATTTTTTATTACTACTTATTAATTAGGTACTTAGTAGTATGTGTGTGTATATTTCAAGTTTTAACCTGTTGATTATGTTTGTTCCTTGTGTGAAAGTTATTATTATTTTTTTTTTTTTTATGGGATAACTCGGCAAACGAGCAGGCGAGCTACCTGATGGTAAGTAGTCATCGCCGCCCATGGACACCTGCAAAACCAAAGGAGTTGCAGATGCGTTGCCGAGCCTATTTAGGGAAAGGGAGGGGAAGGAGAAAAGGAGAAGGAAGGGGATTGGGGGAGGAATTGGGCCTCCGGCCCTCTCGCTCACCGAACGAAGCGCAGTAACAAAACGCTACTACTCGGACGTCGGTCTTCTGCGAGAGTGTGGTACTTCCCCGGTCGAGCCGGCCCATTCATGCTGCGAACAGCGTGGCCCTACCACAACAAAATACCAAGTTATTATTATGGTCTAATTTAGATAGATAATCTGTAGGTATATTTATATATGAAGTGGTGGCATCCCTTTTTAAGTTGCTTGCATGTAGGAGCATGAGATTTGGCATAATTTTAAATTACGTATTTTATAAATAATTGATAATTGACTGCCTCATTAGTCTAGTGGTCCTAAGCGCGACTGCTACGCTAGAGGTCCTGGGTTCGATCCCCAGGTCGAATTGGGTTTTTCTATGAAATTCCCAGTAGCAGCTCGGAGTCTGAATTTGTGCCCGGTTACTGGCAATAGGCTCGCCCCCTATTACATGGGACCTAAACATACCGGCGAAATGTGGGTGTACATTAGTACACCTCTGCCTAACCCTTCGGGGAATACAGGCGTGATGGTATGTATGTATTTTATAAAATATGTGCAGTAAAGTATTGTGGTTAAATTTTACCTGATAGTATTATTTATTGAACACCAAATGAAATTAATGAATTAATAATTCTTTGTTACATGGTTACTGGAGTGTAGAATATCTTGGTATATAAAATACCTAGATATTCTATGATTCAAAGTTGTGCTGACAACAGGATTAAAATAAGCTTAAATTCTTATTTAGTAATGAACAAATCCCTACCCAATTTCCTGCAGTGTATTTTATCAATAGTGCAAATGATTGAACTACTGAATTCATAGCAATCACACAAAAGTGGTACTGTATTCAATAAAATGTTGCAACAATCATGTGGAGTGGCACTGTTGACACCTATTTTGCCCACTAATGGCCAGTTAGTGGGTAGGTAGTTAAAAGTGCCACTACTTATGCTTGATTACTATGTTTAGTAATGTAATATTTTTATTTTTTCTAGATTGGAACTCATGATGGTGTCTTCCACTGTGATGAAGTCTTGGCTTGCTATATGCTTAAGCTTCTTCCCCGATACAAAGATGCAGTCATTGTTAGATCCCGGGACAAAGACAAGCTTAGTGAATGTGACATTGTAGTTGACGTAGGAGCTGTCTTTGACCATGAAAAAAAACGTTATGATCATCATCAAAGAGAATTTTGTGAAACTCTGAGCTCATTGAGACCGGAACTTGGAGATAAATTTAAAATCAAGTAAGCATAATTCTGTTTTTTTTGTATTATTTTCTGTGGTTCCACTTGTGGAGGATTGAAAATAATTTTATAATCATTTAAAATCTTTTACTAAAATCAGTGAAATAACACTTCCAGCTTTCATTTTAATAAATATTTTATAAAAAAACAGGAAGAGGCCTGTTTTGATGTTATTGCATCCAAATAAACATAGTGCCATCAAGTTTTGTGTATTAAGGTGGATCTTAACTCGCCTAGGGCGTCAATATTTTTTTATATATCGCAAATTGTACTTCTAACACATTCTAGTTAAACGACAGTAGTAGTAGTGTTGGTAAAACATCGATTATTTCAGAATCCAACAGTATATTAAAAAAACAATCGATAAATCAATAGCGAAAGTAGTGTGCCAGGATCGTAGCAAGTGGAGATCTATAGTCTCTGCCTACCCCCATGGGAGACAGGCGTGACAATATATATGTATGTATAAATCGATAGTTAATCAATAGTTTTCCATTTTCGAGACATAAAATAAAACACGATAACTATTTTTAAAACATATTTAAATGAAAGTATTCAAATTATTTTTCTTTCGGTTGTGTGGTTTTTTCATTCATAATAAGGCCTGCTTTAGAAAAAACCCTTTCGGAGGGAACAGATGTCGCTGCACAGGACGAATATTTGTTTACTATCACACATAAGCCATTATAATGTCTTTGCCCAATATTTTAATTTTCTTCTAGTACACTGGTACTAGAACACCCTCTTTTAGCTTCTTTGGTGGTTTCTCTGTTGCATAGCACAAAGGCCAATTCATTTCTGAATTGGCCCATTGTAAGCAGACTTTTTAGGTTCACCTCTTTCTTGAGCATTTTTTTATAAACAATCCAAGAGTTTATAATAGCTAGATCAAATAGATGAAAAAAAATACGCAAATACCACTTTTTAGACCTCATTGTTATATGATTTCTGCCCAAAAAGCTATCCATGAGATCTATTCCTCCCATATGTTTATTGTACTCTTGGACAATAAACAGGCAAGTAATATCAATTTTTCCTTTTGTTATCCTGTCAAATCTATTGACTTTAGTTACAGGCAATGCTCCAGCATAAGAAGATAGCAGGGTTACTATCTTATTATCTTTCCAAGCCACACAACTCAAATCTATACCATCATGCACAGACACTCTTTCCTTAAAACTACCTCTGGGCACAGATTTTTTCATGAAATTTTTCTTCTCCGGAAGTTTATTATTTGGTATGCTGTTTTGTTGCACAGTTCCCACTGTGTGAATTCCTGATTTAGCTAAAAAAACTACTAATGGCAAAGAGGTATAAAAATTATCAAAGTATATGATATGGTTTTGCTTTCTTGGCACTCCTCGAAGCAAACGAACTACAATATTTCCTGTTGCACCGTTGCAAGATCTGGTTCATCTGTGAGCTTCTCTGTATTCTCTTGTCCAGAAGATACTTAAACTTCTGGGCATATCCCATCAAATCACAGAGAACATATAATTTGAAGCCCCATTTATGGAGCTTCTTAGGCAGATATTGTTTTAAAAAATGCCCTATTTTGGTAGAACACATCTTCATCCACAGAAAGTCTTTGATTCATTGGCACTGTGGCAAACCCTGTCATGTTCTGGATGACCTATAGGTTTGTGAAGATCATTGTTATTAAAATGTAATGATAACTTTATTTTCTCAAACGTGTTCAGTGGCATTGTTGAAGAAATGGGCTCATATCCAAACATTGGCGACCAGTATGATCTTGTGCTAGGAAATTTGATTACTGACATGTACAATAATATACCAAAGAACTTATACAAATCATATTCTGTAAATGTTATAGATGAACTGGGATTACTCTGTATTATATCGGGTGGCGATTAGGTTATCACATTAAATTAAACAGCGGTCATTCCAAGTTATCATTAGTCTGTTTGAGTAATAAAATAAACAATTTTACTAAAAATAAAAAACTAAATTTTTCAAACAAAATAAATACCGTAAATATTGGCTCGAAATAAATCACCCTCAATAATATCAGTATACTGACCTGTAAAAGCGGCAACGTCGCCGCCGCCGCCGCGGCGAGTAAGTACCTACATACTTGCAAGTAGGCATAGGATAGGACGCTCGGAGCGATGATATCAACAATTCAACACAAACTTTATGGTATTCTTGCACAATAATAATAATTCAATTTAATAAACCTACACTTGTCCAAATGTTCAATTGAATGCATATGAGCACCGTCCTATGACGGTCGTCATATGAGCACCGTCCTATGACGGTGCTCATAGCTCTCAGCAGGCAGAGGTATATCGTAGGTACGATATACCTCTGTCGGTATGTTCGTAACACCAGCAGCGCTGTTTTGGTTGCATTCAATCAACCATGTCGGTGTACTCTGATGATAACGTATGCTCACCCACTTTCACTAACATCACTAACTAATAAAATGTCCTATCACAAACAAAAAATGAGAAAAGCGTCCGATCTCGCAGGAACTGTCACAACACTTAACTAATCTACAACTAATAATAACGTATCCAACAAACAAAACAAGAAATTTACGAAAATGTTCTCAAAACAATTACAATAAAAATACGAAGGGCGCGTGTGCGAATAAGCAACACACGAACTATCCTTAAGGACCCCGGAAGCGTACTGAATCAATCGCTCCGCACGCGCCGCCGCTTCCGTTTCTTTACTTTGTAGTCGCGCGCCGCCGCCGCCGGCGCCGACAAAGGACGAATTCTGGCGACACCTACCCCCGTATCGCGCATAGAGATTTATGCCTTAAACCAATATTTTTAAGAACGTTTTTTATTTATCTTTCGCTGTGGTCCCTTATCTTTTAATTTTGCGCATAGACAAGGCCTAATAGTGTTAGTTATAAGGTCATTTTTAGCTTAACTAGTTTAAGTTTCTAATAATTGTTAGTAATACGGAACGGCAACGTTTGAATTTTCTCGGGTCTTTGAACTACTAGTTTAGGTCAGGTGATTATCGTTATTCAATACATGATGTTGTTAAATACTAAAATGGAAAAAACGATCCCAGGGCTAAAATGCTTATTGTACTTATTTTTTTTAGTTGTGTATGGTCAAAATACGTTATGTAGAATATGTGGTTGCAATTAATGTGATAACCTAATCGCCACGCGGTATATAAATTCGTCTCCTCTACTAATGTTTTGATAAAATCTTCAGTGATAAAATGGTTAAAACATTGATATGGAGTTTCTAGGTGTGATAGACCACCTGAAGCAGTAGAGCTCCCCAAGAAAGTAATTTTATCTGTGTCATACACCAGATTCCTTTTTTTCCAAATCAAGCTTCTTTTGTCAAATGGAAAACTGGATGAAGACTGCAAATTGGATGAAGTTGATGGGTGAGAGGGTTCTTGATCTTCTGTTTCTACAAGAGGAGGATCAATATCAGCAGTTTCATCCACATCATCATCGTCGTTCTACTCCTGCAACACTCTTATAACTTCATCAGAATCGCGGTTTTCATCATCGGAATCTTGGTCATCGTGGTCATCTTCTGAGAGCCAACCGCCTTGTGCCTAAGATAATCTTCAATATCTCTTTCATTCAAGTTTCCCTAAAAAGCACCATAATATAAACATATACAAAAAAATGTTTGCCATACATTACAAGTGAAATTACTGCATATTGATGTAAATTTCCATCACATAGTTTTGAGAAATTTATTCACAGTGTTTTGATATAAATTGTACATAAAACAACAAAAATATGAAAACAAACCTTTTTTTCACTCATTTTCACTTTTACTGTATTTTATATCTCTGTTTATTTCCTTATAACAAACTAAAATCTCGCTCCTTTTTTCCATTCACAACAGCGGAATGACAAGTTCTAGGCCTGGTAATTGATAGTGACGTTTGCTATTTTTAGACAACTGCGTTTTGTTGTACGCAATAGTCGCCAGCAACAACAAATTTACAGTACAAGGGTTTTTAGTACCTTTTTTTGTTGACTAAATATCGTCGCCTTAGTAGTGAAGGGAGCTATTCCACACTAGATCGGTTCCAAGATATAGACAATTAAAAAAGGAGGTACCTACAAAAAAAATATTTTCGTTGTATCTCTTATAATTGAATCCAGATTTCCATATTTTTTTGTAAGAAGGTAATAAATTAAGGTGTTTAAATTTCGAAAGTTCGATTAAGTATGCTCATATATTATTTTCGAAGTTATTGACAATATTTTGCTTTTTTTGCTCTTTACACCACATAAAAAAAAACAAAAACAATGTACAATTCAGGTATGTGAATGAATCTAAGCCTCTTACTATGTATTCACAACAAAGAAAAAATTGTAGATTTTGTTTGAAGGAGTAACGTTTGTGAAGAGAGTTATCCAATTTATTTAGTTTTAAAGAATTTAAATAAACTATTATCTCGATTAAATAAGTAGTATAAGGTAAAGAAAATGGAACATGAGTTATCTTACCATGTTTTTAATCTCTAGGACAGATAATAAAACAATAGACATTAATTAACAATTCTCCAAATCTTCAACTTCTGACTCGTCAGATGCACCATCATTAACTGACGACTTTAAAGTTTTCATGTAAAAATCATGGTAGGCAGACGGAATAGTTCCATTTATGCAGAGTTGTTGCAGGTCTTCAAGTTTTTTTTTCTCAATTGGTAACTGATTCTTGTAAAGAGGAAGTAGTATATTATTATCAGCTGCAGCATTAACTTTTCTAATAGTTCTTCGGATGGTAAGTTTCTTGAACTCAAGTTGACTTAATTGGGTTTTGTAAAATATAGCTGTGTTGTCATTTTTACGGAATTGTAACCACTTTACATCCAACCATCTCATTACTTCTCCGTCTTCTGCTTTATTTTTATTTGTTATTTGTTTTTGACTGTAGGTTTTGAAATCCAGAAACTCCTTATAATGCATTTCGTTGACTTTATATTTTGGTGGATCGATTTTAGCAGTCCTTGCGACTGTGTACCATCCTTCAGGTACAAAAATGCTTGTATGTTTAGCTCGGCCTTCTATTGTGGAATGTACACTATCGCACTCCATGTCGGAATGCCCCGATTCCATGAATTTTTGATTGATTGTTTGTATTGGTAGATCTCGAACAGCCCGTAAAAACATTGCTGCTAGTATGGAATTGCGATTCTGTCCTGCTGCAGTATCAGAAAAGAATGTTACTTCAATTACTGCAGGATCCAGATTCTTAAGTAAATTCCAAAGACATGTTGAAACTTCGGATGCGCCTTTTGTGCCATTTGCTTCGTGCCACATATAGTTAATGGCTTGCTTGTCTGCTAGATTATATACCGTGAAATTAAAAGTTTTTAATTTTCTTTTATAATAAAGTTGCCCAACTTCTAAATGTGGTGTCAGTAGTATCTTTTCCATGTCCAGTGGATTATCAGATTATCAGCTGCAGCATTAACTTTTCTAATAGTTCTTCGGATGGTAAGTTTCTTGAACTCAAGTTGACTTAATTGGGTTTTGTAAAATATAGCTGTGTTGTCATTTTTACGGAATTGTAACCACTTTACATCCAACCATCTCATTACTTCTCCGTCTTCTGCTTTATTTTTATTTGTTATTTGTTTTTGACTGTAGGTTTTGAAATCCAGAAACTCCTTATAATGCATTTCGTTGACTTTATATTTTGGTGGATCGATTTTAGCAGTCCTTGCGACTGTGTACCATCCTTCAGGTACAAAAATGCTTGTATGTTTAGCTCGGCCTTCTATTGTGGAATGTACACTATCGCACTCCATGTCGGAATGCCCCGATTCCATGAATTTTTGATTATCATTATCAGCTGCAGCATTAACTTTTCTAATAGTTCTTCGGATGGTAAGTTTCTTGAACTCAAGTTGACTTAATTGGGTTTTGTAAAATATAGCTGTGTTGTCATTTTTACGGAATTGTAACCACTTTACATCCAACCATCTCATTACTTCTCCGTCTTCTGCTTTATTTTTATTTGTTATTTGTTTTTGACTGTAGGTTTTGAAATCCAGAAACTCCTTATAATGCATTTCGTTGACTTTATATTTTGGTGGATCGATTTTAGCAGTCCTTGCGACTGTGTACCATCCTTCAGGTACAAAAATGCTTGTATGTTTAGCTCGGCCTTCTATTGTGGAATGTACACTATCGCACTCCATGTCGGAATGCCCCGATTCCATGAATTTTTGATTATCATTATCAGCTGCAGCATTAACTTTTCTAATAGTTCTTCGGATGGTAAGTTTCTTGAACTCAAGTTGACTTAATTGGGTTTTGTAAAATATAGCTGTGTTGTCATTTTTACGGAATTGTAACCACTTTACATCCAACCATCTCATTACTTCTCCGTCTTCTGCTTTATTTTTATTTGTTATTTGTTTTTGACTGTAGGTTTTGAAATCCAGAAACTCCTTATAATGCATTTCGTTGACTTTATATTTTGGTGGATCGATTTTAGCAGTCCTTGCGACTGTGTACCATCCTTCAGGTACAAAAATGCTTGTATGTTTAGCTCGGCCTTCTATTGTGGAATGTACACTATCGCACTCCATGTCGGAATGCCCCGATTCCATGAATTTTTGATTGATTGTTTGTATTGGTAGATCTCGAACAGCCCGTAAAAACATTGCTGCTAGTATGGAATTGCGATTCTGTCCTGCTGCAGTATCAGAAAAGAATGTTACTTCAATTACTGCAGGATCCAGATTCTTAAGTAAATTCCAAAGACATGTTGAAACTTCGGATGCGCCTTTTGTGCCATTTGCTTCGTGCCACATATAGTTAATGGCTTGCTTGTCTGCTAGATTATATACCGTGAAATTAAAAGTTTTTAATTTTCTTTTATAATAAAGTTGCCCAACTTCTAAATGTGGTGTCAGTAGTATCTTTTCCATGTCCATTGTATAAACATGAAATGTTGGGTCATTTTTAGCATGTTTCTTGTCTTCTTTTTTATGATCGCGGGCTTCTTGCTTCCGTGTAAGATGCAGCTCATGTTCAGCTTTAGCTTCTAGTTGCTCATTTACAGATTTATTGCTGAACTGGGTGCAATAATGTCTTATGTCAAAATAAAGGCACACATGTCTTTCTTTGGTCGATGGAAACCATAATTAAACTCGTTGGTAAAAATATGTATGTAATAGGAAGAGTTCACTGGTTCTATTTCATGTTCCTTGCAGAATTCAACATAGTCCTGGTACAAACGCATCTCACTTAAGCCAGAGGGAAGGTATTTTCGCTTGGTGCTACTTCTACAATAATGTGAGTCAGTTACAGGTATAGACTTGATATGGTTTCTAACCACATCTTTTCTTTCTTCTGAAATACGATTTGGAGCTGGATTTTTGCCACGTTTATCTGCCTCTACAACACCGCTTGAATCTGACTTTCTTATTGCTGTTTCTAGAAAATATCTAGCGTTGCCAAAAAAAAATTTTGCATACTCGATGCTTTTTTCCAGATATTGTTAAACTATAGGCGAAAGTGAATTTTTTTCTTGAAACATTGGTATTGTCATTACTGTGTTCATTAGTACCAGTTTTTATCTGTAGGTAACGCCTTTTTGGTTCATGTTTAGTAATACAACTGCTGATAAAGCTCCATCTAGATCTTTCATCAGGAAGGCTTAAATAGTCATCAAATATTTTCTGCCTGTCTGACAAAGAAAATATTTCTCCACATTTATAATGGCAATGACACTGTACTTGTTGTACTGATTTTCCTCTCACTACATTTCCTTTTTGCGACAAGTGTTCTTTCCCTTGAAGTCTTAACAACTTTTGTTTATTTCTTTTCCAAGAAGCAGGTGTGCATTTACGTTTTCTTGTTAAAATTTTCTCTTGCTCGTGTTCATCTGAATTCAGAGGATCGCTGGCCTTTTCAGTCTCAGGATGCATCACATGGTGGGTTTCTTTGTTCTGAGAATGGTGAGTCTTGTTATTTTCAGAGCAGTGGGTCTCTGGATGGCCAGGTTCATCATTCACACCCGGCTCATCACTGTCTGAATAGTGCGATGTAGATGTTTCAGGTACATACATAGGATCCGCAAAAGAATATGTATCTGAGAAGGGATCTTCATCACTATCTTTGTTATCATCTGGAGCAATAAACATAGATTATATTACTTTTGCAAGCAACATGTATAACAGGAACCTTTTTTTTCCTATTACTGAAAAATCTTAATTATCCAAGCTACTTTATTTTAGACGGGCTTAATAATAGTGCAACAACAGTGGCTGAAAAAAAGAAACATTGTGTGATGCCAGGGCTTGGTTACAGCAGACTCAGTTGAGCTAGTGTCTACTACTACTGAAATTTTATTAGCTTTACAAGCTTATTAAATTTATTAAAAATAACAGTTTCTAAACCTGTGCTGTATTTGATTGAACTATTTTTATGATACGAATAAAAAGTGGTGAATAAATCTATGCAGCTAGCACTACATTCACCACTTTATTTTTTGTTCCTAGTTTCATATAGCTCCTTTCACGTTTAAATGAAAAACCAACTTCTAGTTGAGCTATTACTTAGATCTCTTCACCACTAGAATCTCCGATTAACGCCAAGTATGGTGGTGTTCTTAACTCAATTCAGTAAAAAGTGTGGCTTAGCTCTTTTCACCACCAAGGCGACGATATTATGATTGAAATTTCCCTCATCATGCAAAGAAGGGTTAATGTATTACATTATAGAACTTCAGAACACAAAGGTTTAAAAGAATTTGTTCATACCTTAAATAGCAGACATGAGTTGCCAGATAGAAACACTCAAAAAAATTCACTTGTCCCTACGTCATACGACGAATTAAAAAATAAATTGGAAGTGGCCCTCTCAATGTGTAAAATTTTGGCCATTGTGACTTTCTTCCACAGCAGCACATTAAGTAGTGACATATTGCGTATGGCTCAGAAAAGAGCAAGAAAAGAAGAACTGAAACTGATTCAAGAGGTTTTAACTCGTTGGAATAGGTCATACTATATATAGAAAAGAATGTTGGAGATGCGAAGTGCACCTGCTTCATTCACAGCAGAAAACTATACTGCTGTGGAGGAGATAATAAGACGGAACCTTTTGAAGTGGCAACAACCACGATGTCAGGAGACTTGTACATCACTGCATCTTTGATAATACCTCTTATAAGAGGTATTTCTGTAAAATTGAGATATCTCGATGTAACTGTATTAACGTTTGAAGGACGACAGGTCTTCAACAAAAACAAAACAAAATTCTTTAGTTAAATCTGTAAATCAAAGACTGGTCATCAAAAAAATCGGCCCACCTGCAGTTTTTCCGCAAATCACGTTTTTTCTTCAACGAAACTAATCAAAATGGTTTAGTACCGATATGTTTCAATTATCAGGTTTATTTACACTAATTTTCATACGAAAAAAAACTAACAAAGGTAACAAAAACTGAAATTTTCACTATAAAGTTAAACACTATGGTTTTACACTGTTTTTAATTAATTTTAAACACGCTCTAATTTTTCAGTCTGAAGTGCTGTGACCACAATTGTTCCAGTTTAGTATTGGGTATTCCCCCCTCTTGCTCGAATGACGGCCTGCATTCGCCTTTTTAGTGACCTGATCAAGGTTTTGATGGTCTCCTGAGGGATTCGTGTCCATTCTTCCCTGATAGCGATTTCTAGGTCTTCCAACGTTGTAGGGGCTGGATTTCGGGCTCGTAACTTTTTGTTTTAGCGCGTCCCACATGTGCTCTATAGGGTTAAGATCAGGGCTTCTTGCTGGCCACGACATAACCCGAATGCCAACTTCTTCAAGATAATCGGTGACAATGCGCGCTACGTGTGGTCGGGCATTATCATGCATTAACTCAAAGTTTTCTCCAATATAGCCGGCATATGGCACCACGTGGTCTTCCAATATCTCGGTGATGTAGCGTGCCGCGGTCAAAGCACCGTTCCTTATAAAAACCAGCTCCGTACGTCCGGTTAAAGATATGCCACCCCAAAACATCACAGAGCCCCCACCGTAACTCACTGTTTCTCTTATGCAACACTGGGCATAACGTTCACCTGGCCGTCGCATGACATTACGACGGCCATCAGAACCATATAAAGTTATCCGACTCTCATCACTAAAAAGAATTGACTCCCATTGGCCTATAGTCCAGTTGACGTGATTTTGCGCAAATTGAAGTCTGGCTTGTCGATGAGCTGTGGTCAATTGTGGCCCCGTTGCTGGCTTGTGTGGTCTTAAATTCTGTTCATGAAGTCTCCTCCTTACAGTACTTTCACTTATAGCCACACCCCGATCTTCACGTAAGCGTCGCTGGAGATCAACGCCAGAAAGGTGTCGATTTCGTAAAGCTGACACCACTATAAAGCGGTCATCCCTTTGAGTTGTCACCCTGTCTTTCAGATCCAGATCTTCTTTGATACTGCCCAGTCTCCAGAAACCTTTGGTAAACTCGCCGAACTGCAGAACGGCTGAGATTTAACCTCCTGGATACTACACGTTGACTTAAGCCTTGTTGCAGCAAAGCCACAACTTGGGCCGCCTCAGCTTCAGTGGTGTCCATTATTTTTAGACAAAATTAGTCAAAACTACAGCCTCAGCAATTAAACATCACGATATTAACACGCAATCCCTAGAAAACTCTGATTCTGACTGGAATAATGAATCGATTCGTTCCCATGTAAAACCGTCAAATCAGCACTCAACAGTATTTCTGTGTAAAAAAATTGTTAAGTACCTTCAAGTGCAGTAAGATTTATGGCAAACAAGAACTCAATCATCATATCGACCCTCAAAACAAAAAATAAACATGTGAAACAGTTTATCTGTGAAAGAATCGGTTAATATTGAAAAAAAGTGGGTGGGTCGATTTTTTTGATGACCAGTGTATATCGATAGCAATCATCTCAGCATAGCGACGATCTTTCTATTTTTGAGTTGGTATCATAGTACTGGCTTCAATAGGTTTTTTTTATTGATATGGTTCTGAATCAGGAGATGATCCAATTTCTTGAAAAACTTCCAGACGGATGATTTGTTTTTTCTTTCCCTTTTAGTCGTACAAATAAAATACCATTCAACAACTTTATTCTTTAGTTTTCATAACTTTTCTTCACTTAAGTTACTGTCCCGATGTTGTATTATTAACGTTTTGCTAATGCCAATGATCGAAATTACCCGAAAAATTTCGCCGAATAAAGAAAGAAGAAAACGTAGTAAATTCTACTAATATTAATAGCTACATGATATATGTGGCTAAACTATATTCTTCGACTTGACCCTATACTTGGCAAGATATTTATTTTTGGAAATGTTGATAAATTTTACGAAAAACGAATTCTTAGGTATTGTATCAAATAAGGCACATTGTCAGACTTTTAATAATCAACCTTATAAAATCTGTGTATCATATTTGGCGCACCGCCAGGCTTTATGAGTTATATAAAAATATTATAACAAAATAAAAAACTACTTTCTAATGTGGAATAACATAAAAATTTAAAGTCTAATTATTTTGTACTTCCATATATAATTTAAAAAACAGAACCTCTTAACAGAGAGGTTAAAAATCAACAATGTAGGTAGTTATAACAGCCTTTGAACCTTATAATATCTAAATTATTATTATAATGAGATCAATAAATTATCAGTCTTACAAATTCTTCTTTAATTTAAGAGCTCAGCTCTTGTCGATAAAGCAATCGCCACTGTTCTCTATCCTCAGCCTTCTGCTTAACTCCTTGATACGACATGATTCCCACTTTCTCCTTCACTTGTTCTATGAAACTTCGGCTAGGTCTTCCCCTTCCTCACTTTCCTTCAATTTTACCTACTAGTATAGTTCTAAAGAAGTCGTCATGTCGTATCAAATAGCCAATCACTTTTCTCTTACAAATTACAAATTATTATATCTTATTATTGTGGTATTCTAGGAAACAATTTCGTTCTGGCAATAGGCACAGCCTTATTTTGCATTTTTGGCAAGACAATTTAGTCTGCCCTTTTGTGCAATACATGCACCTTCCTCTAATGGTTGTTAGAGTAGGATAGTGAGCCACTTGGTCGTACCGAACAGCAACTAGGGGTCTTTCAGCTACCGGCTTCTGTATAGTTTTGACGGAGCTGACGGTAGTCCTGATATTACTTCTTTGAAATCTGCAAAGGCTTTTAAAAATTTCAATTCTAAATGTCTAGCGATTTGAATTTGTTGATTGCATGTCTTGCTTCTCTATCACGCCGATAGAGAAGCCAAGCATTGTTTACGCAAATATCAAGCATTTACCAACGATGGCCTCGGAATGGTGTACGATACAGAGCAATCAACATATCTGCTAGATCAACTCCACCCATGTTGGTGTTATACTCTTTTATCAATTTTGGACATGTTACTGGCATTTGGCAACCACATTCTGTATGGGATGCGTGTCTACAAATGTGCTTGCAGCTGTAACACATTTGTTGTCATACCATAACGACCACGATCTTATTTTTGTTACATACAACTTGTGCGTGAGATCCTCTGCCCCTTTTTTTTAGGTTTTGTCCGTGGGTAATTTTTTCTCCGCTCTTCTGAGCCTGTTTGATCGGATTGTTCCCAGTGCAAAAATTCCATATTCATTACGCAAATATTGCAGGAGCTCAATAGATGTGTTAAAGTTATCAAAGCATATGACTTTGCATGCAGGTTGGTGAATAGATTTCGCTAATATAAAGCTATAACAACTTTTGATCCCAGGCGCATACCATTTTCTTCATCCGTTAATCTATGAAATCTAAATGTGTCGTCTCCTCTGTAAATCAGGAAGTCGTATACGATTTTAGAGACACCTGCGCGAACAAATATTTTGAAGCACCATTTTTGGTTTATTCTTTATATATTGTTTGCGAGTGCCTGCTCTATTTCCTTTATGTGGTACCATCATTTCAACAATACTGAAACGCATCTCTTCTTCAACTTTTAGACAGTTCTCACGGATTATTTGAAGAAGTTGTCTCACTTTATGATATCTATCGCCATCGTCAATAAAATTGTCACTAAAATGTAAATATCGCCGCAGTAACTGGAACTTCTTCAGGGTCATTATATCAGCTACTTTGTCACATCGTAAAATTTTGGGGTATCATTTAAGCTATCACCAATTTAATTAGTTTTGTGTTTCTTAAATAATAGGGTTTGTCCTCAAAATAGTAGATCTGTCACCAAAATGTAGTCACCAAACAATGCAAAATCAGTTCCACAATAAATCACCTAAAATCCTGAGATATAAGGTCTAGTACCAAATAAATGTTTTTGTATGTATTATAATAGGTGTGTCCTAATAAGTATTTAAGCAAACTAATTTAAAGAGATCACCAATAAATCATATTATGTTACTAGAAAATTGCATTAAGTTCAAATAAAAAATTTGGGTTGTCATCATCGTTTCAACCAAAAGATTCTGCTACTTAACTAGACTCCGAAGGTTTTAAATTTCCACTGGTAGTATAAATTATATTTAAATAAAATTTTTAGCAGAGTAGTAAATAAAACAATTAAAGTCAAAATAATCAATATTTATTGTTTAAAATAATTACCACTGAACAATCAGCGCTGGTTTAAAATAGCTGGCTTATGGCTAACAGAATAATAGATAAAACACTTAATTAAAGTTAAAATAATCAATATTTATTCTTAAAAAACAATAATCACTGAATAATCAGCGCTGGTTTGGATTTCGAAGGGCGCCCCCTTTTTCTTTTCTGGCCGATAAGCACATTTTTTGCTTCTGGTGGGGGGTCGGCCAGCTTTAAGCGTATGGCTAATCCGATAATATGTTTGCACATATATTTCTTGTAAAACGCAGGGCAGTTGCATTTCCCATGCATCCAATCAATATTGTGCGGTAGATCCACTCTCCATTTGCTGAACCATTGGACTTTGTAATCATCAAAATCAGTCCATGTATTTTCAAAGTTTTGTATTTTGTTTGCCTTACCTGCCGGTACTTCGTAGTGTTTAAAAGCATCGTCACTATACGTCAGTATTACTTCTTTAGGCAACTTAGCCCATTGGTAGGCTTCTGTCCAGTCTTTCAGAGTCATAGTTGGTAATGTCGCAAATACTTCATCGACAGCTAACGACCATCCATTTACAAACTCTGAAGCAACTGTCAAAAAACGAGACAGTGGCAAACGTTCACGGAGCGTGTATTCATCTTTGATTACTCGGTTATGTGATTCTAGTGCATTATTAGTCGCTGGTGAACCCATGTGAGCCCCCAAATACCAGTTACGGTTTTGTATGAGCCATTGCTCCTTAAAATACTGGATGAAAGTTGTCTCATCCTCCCATTTCTTCATGAATGCTTGTGAAGCTAACTCGAACGTTTCTGAAGCAGTCACTGCTTGGAGAGAATCCACATCTGTCAACAAATCTTTGTGAACATTTTTTCGCGTATCTTTCTCTACATGAGCCTGAATTTTTTTTTTAGCATGTGCCCAACACATTCGAATTGTGACATCTTCACCAAATACCTCTATAAATGCATTTTGTATTGCTTTCGCTGCGTCACATACTAGAACTTCTGGTTTGAAGGTTTGTGAGTACAAGTTAAAGATATTAGTCTTGATGGCATCGAACAACAACTTAAAGTCTTCTTTTGCCTCATTAGTGGCAACCCCAAGCCCGAATGGATGAAATCGTTTATTTTTGTCTGTACTTCCAACGACAAGAACGGGGAATCCTTGCCACACCAACTTGTATGTAGCATCAGCATGAATAACTTTTACGTCACGTGCTTTTTGCAGCAAATATTTTGTTGATAGTACAAATCTAAAGCGTGGTGAACTAGTTTCTTCAATCACTTCATACCCAATAACATAAACTTCATGTTCGTTGTCAGGAATTGGTGAATGAGACCTTAGCCAAGCTTCCAATTCGCCTAGGCTGATCGTGGGCTGTCCGTATTTACAACGGCGTCTGTCAATTAAATACGTCCTTACTTGGGACAATTTTGGCACTTTAATACCATCAATTTTAGTCAAATTTGCAAGTATGGCTTTTGGTTTGAGATAATTTGTTAAGTCGTATAATTTGTTTATTTCTTCCTTTACTCTGTAACTAAGCCCATAACAAGCGAGCGTTTTTGAATCGTGGTCATGATCAGAATCTGTCCGAAACAACAATACTTCATCCGAGAATAAGTACATGAGTAAATACAACTGAGCTGAACACTGTGGTCCCTTCCGCACCACTTTATTACATCTAAAGTACTTTTTCTCCCTTCCTCTACATCATGCGTTCGCAGAAAAGACCAAATTTTTTCAGCCTTTATATACTCCTCAGCACTGTGTTTGTCTTCAAATTTTTTAACGAAAATCCAATCCTTGCTTTGCGACCGTTTCTTCTTTGGTATGGTGCCTTCATCAGTGTCAGTACCTTCCTCATTTTCCTCATCAGACTCCAATATCGGCACTTTCTCCACGAATTATTGCTCGACAAACGACGATAAACTTTTTGCATGAACTTGCATTACCTTCACCACTACTTGATGCCATAATCAAAAATAAAAATTTAAGAAATTAACTAAAACAACAAATTATCCACAACGATAATAAAATGCACCTACAACAATGAACGTGAAATCGCGAATGAAGTAAACTTGCATCTCTCTCGCACGCCGCCCGCGTCGCGCATCGTGTGATCGAACCTAGTTACCTACAACCCATCGTTGAGGCCGGATTGGTCAATTTTTAAAGCGCGCCAATTTGTCTCCGCCCCTTTGATCATTTTTTCATTAAAATTATAAATTGATGTATTAAATTGGTAACGAATACTATTAATTTAATATCTGAACGAAATAAAATGTTACTACTGTATTGGTGACAAAATATCAAATAAAAAGGAGTCGCAGTCAGGGATCGATAATCGATTTATTTGGTGACAGATCTACCATTCTGAGCACAGAGCTATTATTTAAGTAACAAAACTGTTATTATAAGAACGAAGTTTATATTCATGTAATGCAATATAATTTTATTGGTTATCGATCTCTTATTTTACACATATATTAACATTAATTTGATAATTCATACCTGGGAACAATTTTTGTTTATCTGAGAACGAAAATATTTCGTGGCGATAGATCTATTTGAGGAGCATCTGTTCAAAAGGACGTATTTCTATGATAAACAAACTTCACAAAAACAGACAAAAACATCTAGTTTCTATTATAAAAATGCTAAAATTTAATTAAATGTAAGCTCATTGTGAGGATTAAGACTACAATAATACATGCATATAAAAAAATAAAAAAAATACATCATTTTTTTTTTATATTTAATTTTAGTTTAGAAATACGACTTATTGATCGGACAAATTAGAAATACGACCTTTTGATTTGTCACTTCTAGAAATATGCCCTTTTGATTTAACACTTTTAGAAATAAGGCTTTGTGAATGGACTTTTTGGAAATACAAAATAAAGAGAAATACTAGTGAAGTTTTTTGGCATTCTGTGAAAATAAAAAAATCAATCAATTATGAGCAATACTTTGATGTTTATTATCTACTTCTACTCTGAGCTGAAATTAGATTTTATAATGAGACAGATACAAAATTATTTTTCACATCATTTATTTTTTTATCATTAATCATTACAAAATATTATTCAATCCCTTAAACTCTAATATCCCCAATGTCAGGTTCCATGCAAATGCATTCACTGTCCTCATTATGGTTATGATCATGATCCTCATCCTCATTCTCATTGAGTGCGTTATGCTCATGAAGAATGTTTTTATACCATTGTAAATCTTCAATCAAGGCCCAATCTTCACCAAATTGTTTTACTAATAATAATGTGACATCTTTTTTTTTGTTTCCAGTAAGACCTTTGCCTGTTGGTTGTTCTTGCAGTTGTTTAGGATGTCGTTTACCACGTTTCAATAATGATTCAAATTCTTCTTGACCCGATTCAAAACGATAGTTTTGAAATGCACAAATTTTGACATCTTTGAAACGACCTCCTGGACCTTTAACTTTTTTAATTTTAATTCTCTTAGCAGTTTGAATTTTTGTAAGCTTTTTGTAATTTAGCTCCAACTTTTTTATATCTTTGAGAGTCCAATCAAAGCCAATGTCATGAACTTTTCCATGTTTCTCTATGATTTCTATGTATCCTGTCCTGTGTGTAATAATAGGTGTTTTCCTAATATCTTTTTCTATTCTACCGAATATGCGGTCTGCTGGCAAGAAACTATGCCCACGAACAGGGAAAGTTATTGTGATTTCTTCAATTGTGTTATTGTTATTAGCTAACCAGTAAATTAGTAAATGTAGGATGTGGCTATTTTTGTTTTGTCCACCACATCCATCACAGAACAACTTCAGTGACGTGACATTTTCAGGAATAGTTAAATTGGTTAAGTATGTCAGCAATGCTGATCCAATTTCTAGAGACCCACGAGAAGCCTGTGTCTCATCCCATACAAAAAAGTCAGGTTGCTTTTTGTCTACGTCAGTTATACAAAAATTGTAAAAACTGATTTGCCTGCTGTAAAATGCGTCTTGTATAGGTGTTCTTGGTAATGGTAATACCTTCTGCAAATCAAAACACAGCCTTATGCTGTTGGCAACTGGTGTTCTCAATAGTTCATAGAAAGCATTGGATCTTAGTTTGTGAACCCTCTTTTCAACCATCAGTGTTTGCTTTCGTTGACTGTTGGTTTCATTTTTTATTTTATTCGTCCACAATATGCAAACACTGCATGCATCAGTAGCTGGGGATTTGAACCCAATGTTGAATTCATTGCAAAATATATTGTGGAACATGGTGCGGGAAACCCATAAATTTCTAGGCACTGACAGCTTATAGATTCTGAGTAATCTAGCAGCGTTTAGGTCAGATGACAAATAAATTCTTTTGCTTTTCTGTCTGTTATAGTGACTTTCCTGAGCAGGTAACTTTTTCAAGAATTCTCTTAACTTTTCTTTTTTCTCTCTTGACTTGGCTGCTTTCCTGTCCCCACCTCGCTTCTCTGTAGGTGTTTCCCCTTGACTCAGCCTAACATTTAAGTTTCTTAGCCTTTTTTCTCCAATTGAAAAAGTTTTTTGAAACACTTGTTTACACACTGTTGTCAGTTTTTTATTTATAAATAGATGGTAGGTGCAACTAACCTTTCGATTTTTCGTTGTCGCTCTTGGATTTGACTTTCCTCGATTTAGTGGCTCATACGGTGCTAAGAGCCTAGAAAGATAAATATCTTGATCTACCTTCCCACGCCGTTTAAAAAACAACTTTCTGTTTTCTATGATATCTTGTAATGTCAACCGTTTACATTTGAAAGTTTTTAGCGACTTGTGATTACATGGACATCTATAATTTATGCACAAGGGATCTTTATCTGTGTAAGTCCTGAAAAAATACATAGAAAAAGTATATTAATTAGTTATTATCTTAATAAGAAAACAGGATATCGAACTAAGAACCTACATTAGAATGTCACTTACGTTTTACGGTATTCCGAACGTTCTTTACGCTTTTTTTTCCTTGAACCAGCATTCAAGGTCTCGACTAAACCTTGCTCATCCATTTTCACTCTGATTTTTACTTTATAATAACTTCCAAACTTCAAAATTTCACAAAATCCATCAACTCGCATCGAAAGACAAAACGTTAGGAGTAACTTCTGTCAGTGTCATCTGTCGACGTCGTTATAGAGATGTAGAGTCATAATTTTTTTTATTTTTTATTTTTTTAGGGTTGCTATTGGCAATGACATTCAACGTACAGCCGTCATGTTTTGACTCGATACCGTTTTTTAGTCAAACAAATAGATTTTTATTAAAGTTGTTATGTATGGAAAAAAATATGACCTTTTGAACAGAAAAATAAATAAAAGATGCTATTTGTAGAAGAAATATGCCTGTTCTGTTTAAAACAATCCAAAACAACATTTTAATGCAGAAATACATCCGTTTTGATTGGAATCCAATTTTTTAAGATTTTATTATATGGGAAATACGCTCCTTTTGAACAAGTATTTAGGCTCATTCAGTGGAGTTTTTTGTTATGAGTTCAAAAAAAAATAAAAAAAATAAAAACTTGGAAAGTGAAATACGACCTTTTGAACAGACGCTCCTCATTTATTAGGTGATACAACTTGATGACAAATATAAATTTTGGTGATAGAAAATATAGTTCCAAAATTTTGGACCAATAATCTGTATAGGCGTGCATTTAACAACCCCCATAAATAAAAGGATCGCCAGAAAATCTTTGACGTCATCTTCTGTGATATTTATTGAGCTGCCATTTCTCTGTGTGCTATAGATATTTGTTTGTTGCACTATGAGAGAGATGATGTCATCTGAAAATAACAGCTTGAAATAAATCGCAGTAATACGGGTAGCGGCAACGTAGAAATTTACTACGTTCTAATGGGTCGCCAGGATTTCCCCCAGCAGAGACATTATTTCGTTCTATGGTTTGGGTGCCTTCAAAATAATAAATGTTCGCACTGTTTCCAACTGCCTGTTTACGGTGTTGCGTGTCAAAAAAAACCGTTAATTATAGAAAATTACGACAGACCCATAAATAAAAATACTGTACAAATAATAAATTTGACCCGTACATAGCAATAGCGATAGCGACTAACTATTGCGACATTAACAATAACTTATTCACAATTGAGTATTAAAACTTACCTAAAATAATTATCGTAAAAGGTTTTTGGTGAAAATAGATCATTTTGCCAAAAATGATTTGTAGTCCCAGTACTTTTAATAACGGATCAGATGAACAGAACGTGGAATTATATTCGTGTGATGCGGACGCAAATGAAATTATGGCAAATGTTGTCATCTCAGTTTTAAGTTCAAACTCAGCCAGAACCAGAACAATAACTAAAGCGTATCTATGTAATTGTACGGTACACCGCTTACATAGCTCTAATGAAGTTCTCTTCCAGCGCCGTTACGATGACAATTTACACTGCTATCTGATACGATAACGATTTTTAAGCAAAAGTTTTAATAACATAGTTAACGGTAAGTGGTAGATTTGTAGCAGCGAATGAAGATAAATAATAAATCGATAGTTTTCTCAGACAATCGATAGTTTCAATAGTTGAAATACTATCTATTAACCGATTTACTACCGATGTTTAACCAACACTACATGGCAGTAAGAATTTTGCTACATCAACTATAACTTATTCACAACCGAGTAAAAAAAATGCATAAAAATCATTCCAGTAGCAGATATTAGTGTAAAATAACTACTACTGGCTATGATAATGCCTTAAGTAAAGGTTTGGTACTCAGTTGTGAATACAAAAGATAGTTGATGTTGAAATTTCCACTGCCATGAAACATTTAACATAACATACCATCACGCCTGTATTCCCCAAAGGGTTAGGCAGAGGTGTAGTTAATGTGGACCCACAGTTCGTCGGTATGTTTAGGTCCCATGTAATAGGGGGCGAACCTATTGCCATTCACCGGGCACAAATCCAGACTCCGAGCTGCTATTGAGAATTTCACTGAAAAACCTAATAACACATTGCTCTCTCGTCATCTTTTTATTTGAGTTCTCCCTTGTTATGCGTGTTTAAACTTCGCACCTAAATATATCATACTTTTTTTTAGGTTAAGTTCTGCAGGGCTAGTTTACACATATTACGGAGAAGAAGTTCTAAAGCAGGTGGCCAATAAAGGTACACTCCTTAAACCAGAAGATGTAGGTGTTATTTACAAAAAAGTATACCAGAACTTCATTGAAGAAATTGATGCAATCGACAATGGTGTGCCAATTGCCTCAGAGGAACCAAGATACAAAATACGCACAAATTTGAGTAGTCGAGTGGGACGGCTGAATCCAGAATGGAATTCCAAACAAGATATCAATATGGACGAAGTTTTTAAGAAAGCTATGGCTCTTGTTAGTGAAGAGTTCCTTTACACTGTCAACTATTTTGTAACAGTGTGGCTTCCTGCAAGGGATTATGTCAGGTCAGCATTAGATGAAAGATTTAAAGTTCATCAGTCTGGAGAAATTGTCGAGTTTCAAGAGAGATTTCCCTGGAAAGAACATTTGTTTGATTTAGAAGAAGAAATGAATATTGGACATGCAGTCAAATATGTGCTGTTCAATGATAAACCTAATTCATGGAGAGTGCAGGCAGTTCCAGTTAATCCAACCAGCTTTGTGACCAGGTGAGCATATTGTTGTGAGTAGTTTTCACTAAATAAATAAATGTGACAGTGAACAGTACATTTTCTGTACTTGAACAATCTTATAGTATTGAAATAAAACTACTTTTTACGGATTTTATGGCGTTGTTTTGATGTTATTTAATTCCAGAAGTTTTTACTACGAGCAAGTCTGGCTTAAATTAATTCAATCAAATGTCTTCAGTCTTCTTGTGATGAATTCTTTGTCATGTCCCTTCGCCACAGATTTATTTTCGCACTTAAATCTAATGCTTCTGAGACTCGTACTCGTGAGGTTGACGGAATAATTTGCTGATTACCATGGCAACTCGTGATATCGCTAATAGGGCGTGCAAAACCGGAAAACAGTGCTAGCCCCGGTTTTAGCATTATTTTTTGATATAGTAGAAATTCAACAAGAAAACTATGTTCTTAAATACCAACAAATTGTACAAAAAAATAAACCTGTTTTTAATCGACTTTTTATGCCTTTTATAGGCATAAATAGTCGATTAGAGTAGTAGTAGAGTAGACCACATTTTGGTTAACATGAACTTAAAATAATATAAAGATTAACTATTATATGAGATCAAATCAACAACAAGAAGTAAGTTTGTGACACCTGTAGTAAATTTTCTGTTATTAAGAATAATATATTTTTAACAAACTTGAATCTTGAGTAGTTCTTTAAATTACAAACAATTAATAACATTATTTGAAGATTCATATTTGGCTATAAAACGAGATCAAAATAATAACTGCGTAACGTATGAGGTGCAGGAGTCGTGTCGCAGGTACGGGGTTGCTGAGTTAGGAGTGTAAGAGGGTATAGGGTGCGTTCGGAACTTGGGATATATTTGATGCCCCAAAATTAAATAATTCTTGAGTTCAAAAGTTTATTTTTTATTTATTTATTTACTTATTACATACAATATTTTCACAGGCATGCAACCAATACAAAATGTAGTTAATTGACAAATTTAAATCAACGACAGATAATTTAATTTAACTTTCTCGTATTGCGCCAACGTACAATACAAAATATCTAACCTAACATAACATACCATCACGCCTGTATTCCCCGAAGGGTGAGACAGAGGTGCACTTAATGTACACCCACAGTTCGCCGGTATGTTTGGGTCCCATGTAATAGGGGGCGAGCCTATTGCCATTCACCGGGCACAAATCCAGACTCCGAGCTGCTACTGAGAATTTCATAGAAAAACTCAATAACACTTTGCTCGACCTGGGGATCGAACCCAAGACCTCCAGCGTAGCAGTCGCGATTGGGACCACTAGACCAACGAGGCAGTACAAAATAAATAATAAAATATCTAATTGTTGCGATATATGGTTGAGAATGCTAATTGCTCTGATCAGTCTCATATAAAAGTATAATAATCACGGAACGCGAAGTACTTTTACGAGAAAAAAGTATGATAGAATATAGCGACTTGTGCGGTGTTGAGAGGCCAACCGACTTACGCACTGCCACTACTTTTTGGATTACGGCTTCTGATTGGCTGAAATCTATCATGTGATATCTAAAGGCATTCAAATGTGAAAACTGCCAATTTTCGACAGTTTCAGTTACCATCAATCAATTAGTCAGTGAATTGATTCTTTTTAATTGTCTCTAAATCAATTTGAACATGTTTATATTAATGTGGCCTATACTTTCAGGAAACCTCTTAAGCAGATATGGTGGGGAGTAAGAGATGAAATTCTAAGCGAAGTGGCAGGAATAGAAGGTTGTATATTCTGTCACAGCACTGGATTTATTGGTGGAAATGTGACCAGAGAAGGTGCTTTTAAAATGGCAGTTGCTAGCTTAGAAGCCGAGGATTAAGTTTGTAACATTATCATATATAATAATTATACAATTATACAATAAATTTATTGATATAAATACTGTTTTAAATTATCTAGGTAAGTACTTACCTAACAGACTTACCAGTTTCAAACAGAATTTGCATAAATTAAAAATTTAATAAACCCCCGACAATTGCATTATATCTCGACCTATTTTCTTTTACACACACAAACACAATCACACACACGCACGCACCCATTCACGCACACACACAAGAACTTAAACGTAAAGAGAAGGAAAAAAATAAGATAAAAAGATCTTGAGAACTAATTTAAGAAAGTGGTATTTTTCAAAGTATTTTTTATTCAGTAGTTTCCTGATTGTAATTACACTAGTTGTAAATAGGTCTATATCGACAGAGGGATTGTTGTAACTATCTGCACTACGTAGAATGAAGGCGTTTTTCCTATAGTTGGTAGTTGCAAAGGGAACGTGTAAAAGTTGACGTTGTCTAAAGCCTAATTGGTTTGTACGGAGTTTCATTTTTGAGAGAAGCTCAGAACTGTCAAAGGAAAAATTAGCAATATTTGAGAGAACGGCGATGTCGTTTATGCCATTCAGGGGCAAAATGTCCAACGTTGTCAAAATGTCCAAATACCCAAAATTCAAAAATTGCTGTAATGTGAGATCTCTGTTTCGATTTTATTAGATATTTTTTTGTATTTTCGATCAAACTGGATGTCTCTATACTCCATTTGGTTAGGTACTTAACTAAAGGTAAACAAATCACAAAAAAGGTTCTTTTATAGGGTCATTTTTCATTTCGTAATAAAACTTCACCAAAATAAATTATTCAATAACTCAAAATCACATTCTCCTTTTATACTAGCATATCTTACTACTTTACTTAATATTACATAGTTACTATTCTTAAGCTTGCAAACAATTAATTAAATCAAAATTTATAATTATGTCAAAAAGTATTGCAATGTGTCTACTAAAACGAATCTAAAAATACAGCTAATCAAAAAAATTTTCTGCGTAGTAGACTTTAGATAACTCGAAAAAATTGAGAAGTAGTACTGCGAGGAAGCGGAGCGAAATAATTAACCGATATTATACTTAGTCGGGTAAACAGACGCCATACGTAACAACTTTACTTTCGTTCGTTTTTGTGTTTCTTTTGCCGCGAATGGTGCTAGATAGTTATTGTTCTGTTTGTTCGTTGGTTTTATTGATTGTTGGTTGTGTTGTTATTAATTTCACTCCCAATTCATATGATACCATTGTAATAAAAGGTTGACAAGCTCTGAACGCCGCCATTTTTATTGTTTACCTTTAGTTAAGTACCTAACCAAATGGAGTATAGGTCTTCTTTTATTCTCATTTTCTTAAACAGTGATTCTTCTAACTTTCATTTCTCAATTTATATAAAAAGAAATACAAATTAGGATTCTGTATACGGCTATTTAATCGTCTGTGCCATACTTCTAATGCGTTAGTGGTTCTTTGACGCTGTCCAGCACAACTCAATAAAGCTGGTGACTTATTTGGGTACCATGTGGACTCAAAGTACCTACGAAACTTATCCATTTCGCGCGAGTTTGGGCTAGTCTCTAAAATATAGTGCCATGCAGCTGGTATTTCTTTTGCCGGAACTGAAGGTATGATGGCACTCATTCGGGTAGTATTTCGTCCTGCGCTTGTTACATTTAATTATTTTTTTCGAATACTTCCAGATGGCTTCGTTGAAGTGGTGGTAACATCCGGTTACTTCAGCTTGCGAATAAACGTAAGATACGGCATTTGAGGGGTATAAAAGCAAAAACGCCTCTGTCCAAGTTGTTTAGTATGGAGAAAAACGCACTTTTACATCTAGGTATTATGGACGCCAAATCTTTTCTAAAACTTATTTTGAAAACGTTCATTGATTTTTTGCAGTGAAAAAGAAAGAAAGAATTGGTAATTAAATGCTGAAATCACCTATAAATTTATCAAAGTTTGAGTTAAATGGCGCATTTGCTTCTCAACGTTGGATTGTGTCGTATTTGCAACTCAACGGCAAGGACTATATCAAGTTTGCACCTCACGAGTCAGCCATTTTGTTGGTTTGACAGTAGGGTATATGTACCGAATATGGGCAATTGGCAATCAAAATAAATAGTTTTTAATGACATTTATTTAAAAAATATAATGAACAACGTTACCTATAGGTACACTTATTGATATCGACGGGATGGTAAAAAAAGTAAGAAAAAACATTTTGGAACTAAGATAGCCAACTGCATTTGAATTTGGAGCGTTTTAGTTTAAAGGTGGCCCTAAAAATCATAACTTTACTATAATTTTATACACATAATCCTATTTCGGGGGGATTTGGCTCACAAATTTCTTCATTATCTTCTGCATCACCTTCTTGAGACCCTGAGCCAGCTAGTACTTCTTTAAAATATTGCAATTCATTTCTTGTTTGCCATTCTGAGCTGAAATGTTTTTTTTAACAACGTTTCAACGTCAGCAAGTTTAGCACTCTGTATCTTTATTTTGTTTTTCGTGATAGGATCAGGTACGACATCTTTGAATGATTGTCCCCTTTTCAAAACTGATTTATAGATTTGTGATTCAGAACGATACACAGTGTGTCCCGTAGAACAAGCCAGGTGGACAAAATTCATTATCAATTTCCTGGAATTTAACGACAGTTTTTAGTAAACAACACCCCCCACCACCGATTTCAGGCATTGTTTACATACCACATTCCAGACAACATAACGTCCGGTTTCATCAACTTCTACAAACCCTACATAATATTTCCAAGATTGTCTTTGAAAATACCTCTCTAATACACTATCACCTACACATAGAACTTATTTGATGTTTGGGAGCTCACAGTCTTTGTCAGTGATTTTGTTTATCTCAGTCTATTATTACAATTTCCCGTTTCTTCTTCTACTGTTTCATATGCGCCATCTCTACTGCTTTTCACTTTCTTTAGTTACATATCTTTTTTATCTTAACCGCAATTTTCTTCCGCATGTTCTGAAAAATAATCATAACCGGGTACTTCACCGATGTCGGCTATATTAAGAAGTCTTTCTTCTTCGGCACCTGGAAGCTCTTGGTCTTTGTCACGCAGCACAAGCAGTCACGCTATGAACCACTAGACTAATGAGGCAGTCGATTTGAATTAAATATTGAAAAATAAAAATAAATATAACATTACAGTTAATATTTCCTTTTTTACATTTAAATAAACAAATTCGTCAGTTGCGCGTGGTCGTCTAAAGGCCCGAATTTCGCCTATTCGGCCTCCACGCCGGCCACGACCACGACCACGACTGCGTCCAGGAATAGGCACCACTAGTTGGGCAGCGGCAGTCTCCACTTGGACAGGCCCCCCTGCAAAAATCCCACCACTCCCACCAAACCCACCACCCCCATTACTCCCACCAGCCGATGGCGCAGGGGGGGGGGGCAAGTTTACTTTACCTACTACAATTCATACTTTTCTCATTCTCTATGAATGAGAAAAGTAGTTATGAATTGTAGGTAAAGTCGACAGCACATGAAGCTTTTCACTTATACTACGAGCCTTACATCTACGGCGATTGTAATAACAACAGTATCTTAGTACTATATACATATACAGGGTTATAAGAAATACCTTAGCTATTTTAAAAAAACATGTTCTAAAGTTAAAATAAAAAATATTTTTCGTAAAATTTATTTTATTATATTACAAAATAAAAAGCAACAACGTATCGAACTAATGTTAAAAACAACAAGCAATTTCGTCACCGCACGGGCGGTCAACAACCGAGGCCGACTGCCGCAGCTACCTATTTGTTACTCTATTGTATTCGAGCGGCGCGCGGCAGCGCTTTGAAGATTAAATGCGCACCGCCCGCTATTCAATTATCGTACCTTTGCATTTGTATTAATGTGCAATTTTCCCTTCATACTTTTACGGGCTTAGGACCGTCTGAATACAAAATGTGTCTACTGCATTCAGGCGTATTTAAAAAATTGCAATCAGCTTATTTACAAAAATTAACAAAGAATCAACATGAGAAATAATTTACAATACCTTAACAATACTTTAATAATTGTTCGAAATGAAGTCCATTTCTTTCCAAGCACAATCTTGCACGTTTAATACTATTTCGTCGAAGTCTTATCAGCACTGCACTGTCACTTTTTACAGCGTCAAATGCACTAATTATTTTTGTCTTTAATTCCTCTACATTTTGAATTTCGTCACGATAAACGCGACGTTTAATTTCGCCCCACAAAAAAAAATCACAAGGTGTGAGGTCCGGAGACCTAGGAGGCCATGCCACGGGTCCGCCACGACCTATCCAACGGGGTCCATATTCATTGTTGAGGTAATCTCTAACATCGCGGGCGTAATGGGGTGGTGCACCGTCCTGTTGAAAATAAAAGTTACCTAAATACGCGAGCGGCACGTCTTCTAAAAAGTCCGATATTACACCCCGCAACATATCGAGGTACGTTCCTCCAGTTAGGTGCCCTTGAATAAAATAGGGTCCGAGTATTTTATCACCAATTATCCCCGCCCACACATTAGCACTGAACCGCACTTGGTGATAATCTTCTCTAATCACATGTGGGTTTCGAAATGACCACCAATGTTCATTACGACGGTTGTAGAGACCAACACGTGTAAATAGGGCCTCGTCCGTCCACAGAATGTTTGTGTTTTGATTAGCAATTAACCACTCGCAAAAAACTCTGCGTGGATGCGCGTCGGCTTCGTTTAACTGCTGGACCCGCTGATAATGGTAGGGATGAAGTCCAGCCCTTTTCAATAATGCCCACACCGTTGGCTGACTTAAATTAAATCGGCGTGCTGCGTCATTTGTACTTGCTCTTGGATTTCTTTCAAAAAAATTCAAGATAGCGCGTTCTAATACGATCGTCATTTGCGGTCGGCCAGCGCCGTGCGCGTGTGTAGGTATGGTGAACTGCCCATAATCCAGAAGCCGTTGGTTTGCTGCTAAAATGGTGTTGCGATGAGGGACTGTTGCATTAACAAGTCCTTGAGCCCGTAACCGAGGGATACTCTCAGCTTCGTAAAGTCTACGTGCTTCGTAGAGACTCTCACCACTTTGAATGTACACTCGCACCATCTCGTAATATTCGCGATTACTGTACATTTTAAATAAGAAGTGCCCGTGCGCGGTTTACGTAAAAAAACGTCGCGAGCGCAAATATTGACACGCGTGCGCTTGCGTCACAGGTTGCCGGTAACTGTTTGCTTCCGGCACGCCCCCGTGTGCGCCGCGCGCACCCCCGCCCGCCGCTCCTAGTGTCTCTACCCTCGTGCGCCCTGGCTTGTTAGTGTGTGATTGGGAAACGTTTTCGCACACATAAAAAAGATTACCTACGACTCTACGATAGCGGCCGACTACACGGGGGCACTAACCTTAAGGTTATTAACTTTTTATGCTATGTATCATTTTAGAATATTTCGGACATTTTAACGACAAAATGATAAAAAATATTTTTTTTTTTTTCCTCACCAATGTGTTATATTCCTGATTCTGATTCATAAGGTTCAAAATAGCTAAGGCATTTCTTATAACGCTGTATATTTTGTGACAGTACAGAGTCCAATGTGTAAAGCTACACGAGGACGAGCTCTTGACTATGCAATAAAAGAACTTGTAAATAAGTTATAATAACATTTATTAGAAAAATAGAATAAAAAGGAGTTTGAATTTGAATAAGTGTACAGCGTATATTTTTTTTAATTACTAGATTTTAATATTATAGTGGTCGTTGTTTGTTTATATTAGGTTAATTAAAACATAATTTTCGGGGATTCATTGTAAACTTCTCGACCACTTTATTATTAAAATCTTGTAAGTTTCCATGTATAAGTCGGTGCACTCTCATCATGGCCAAACCATTGAGGCGATTTTCACTCATAGTGCTCTTCTTCCTTCTTAGCCAGGTTTTTAGTCTCCTGAGGCTGCTAAACGATCGCTCTACCGAACACGTCGTGCATGGAAGAGCGATCAAAATTTTCAACGCTTTTTCCGTGTCGGGAAAGAAGGTTTTTGCTTCTTTTAGGATTTTCACATCGGTTTGATCTGTTGACTTTGGTTTATTATGCCAGAATTGCTGCCAAAGCTCGACTTCAATTTTTATGTTTGGTAAATTATAAAAGCGAGCGATAGTTTCACAAGTTTCTGTGAGATTTTCGACTGACATCGTTTGCATTTGTGCGGGGTGTAATTTAGATAAAGCAAATGATGGAGTATTTTCTTCAGCAAAGCGTGTTTCAAGCGATGTAATAACGGAGTCCAAGTATGGTATTATTAATGATCTTTTCCAGAATTCTGAAGGGCTTTCTGCTGGGTGATTGCTTCGATGACGTTGTTTCCCAACAATGCGCGGCATTGAAGTGATATCCTCCTCCAGGCCGACTTTCTCCGCAACAACACTACTGTTCTCATTCATCCTTTATAATTTCATCTGTGACTCTTTCGGGATTAACGGTGGCTCTTAAGCAATTGCAAAATGCGTTTGACGTGTTGCGAGGCCTTAATCACATCCAAAGCTATGGATTGGAGTGCGTTGACAACAAGTTCCAACAAAGCAGTACAAAGTATAAACGAAATTTTGAAAGCAGCCGCATGGAGTTCAAAGGCGTTTTTTCGAGTCGCACTGTTTCCTTCACGCGATAAGTTTTCTAAGGCTTCCAATATAACAGGAAAATTCTCCTTAAATACTCTGATAGTTTTATGTTTGTCACTCCATCTTGTTTCGCAGAGCCTTGCAATATTGGGTACCAATTTTCTTCTCAAAACAGATTCCCAAAAAAAAATATTGAGATCATTTATTACCAGATTCAGTTTATGGGACGAGCAATGAAAGAACAATGCTTCGGTATATTTTTTGCGCAGGATCGCAACATCGTCGAACAACCGTCAAATCAAAAAACCAACGCATTTATCAGCAGGATTAAGGTCTTCTTTTGTCAGAAACACATCGATGCAATATGCAATAGATTTCGCATCCAGACCTTTCAGCTCAACAAATCCGACGAACATTTCTTGGACCTCATTGGTTTCCTCGTCAAAATATCGCAGCCCAATCGATAATTGTTCAGTACCGGAAATATCAGCTGTTTCGTCTGCTAACACACTATCAGCTTCTGCTTCTTTTACTTCTTTCACAATGTCTGCCTTAATAAAATCTCCACAAATTGCGATAATTTCATTTTGAATATCAATCGATCGATAGCTTGCATTCTTTTTCCCATGCTCAATGTGTTTTTTCAAAACTAAATCTCCCGCGCCAATTCGTAGCTTGTATAAATTCTCGCGAATACCTTCGCCATAATGTTTTCCTCTCAGAGCTAAGTCGTGCGACCCGCAAAACGTAATGCAGGAAATAATAGATGTTATAATTTTTCGGTTTTCTTCAATAATGCCCTGGGAGTATTTGTTGAGTTGTAAATCTACAGGCACACTTCCAAGAAATGATTTAGCGGCTTCCAGTGCCATCTTATGGAAGTGGGATTCCATGTGCTTTTTTGCAATGCTCGTGAATATTTTTGAACTTACAAAACGGCCTTATGATAAATGACCCTAATATGCCTCTAAAAGAATTTGGATTGGGCGGGAACAACGTACAATATTTACAAAAGGCTCCTTTTTGGTGCCTGGAATAGGCCAACCATGGAGAGTACGTTTCCAACCGTGAATAATTGAATTTCCTCTTTAAATGTTTAGCGTCTTCCGCAAAGTCATACGTCGTAGACGGAGACCAAGTGTTTTCAAGCAATTCTTTCTTCATTTCAGTCGATAACATTGATGCTTGTCCAATAAATTTACCGATGTCATTTTCGTTGCAGTCATTTATCGAAGAGTCAGGAACTAAGTCCGGTTCTTTGGATGTGCTAGGTTTCGTCAGGTCACCTAAGGAATCATCGTGTCACTGCTTGCTCCTTCAGGTTTCTTTCTTTTTAAAACTGCAAAACAAAATATTTGAAATAGCTACAACTTCTTCCGGTCCGCAATTCACATTGAAAGCATAAATGCGCTTCAAGACGGCGGCAGGCTTGAGCCCGCGCAAGGACGAGCGTCAACGATATTTTTTATATCAACAGTCCTAGCTATTTCGGGCGGTTTAACCGCCGCGGCTATGCTCGCGCGGTCTCGGGCATCCTCGCTCGAGCACTCTAGAGCGGGCGCGACGACACGCACGCGCCGGAGTCTCAAGCATACGCGAGCCGACTGTGCCGAATCCGCACTGCCGATATTCATTCATATAATGTTTTACTTTAAGCTATGGTAAAACGGTCCTATTTTCGATTGAGCCATTAAATTGAGCAATTTTCGTTTTGGTTTAAACTGACGACCCTTAAGAATCGGATATCGTGCCTAGAAACGGATTTTTTTGCGATTTTAAAAACCGATGCATAATCAGCATTTATAATCAAATCAATTGACGTTATTTTACGGACTGAAAATACGAAAGCTAAACGCAAGTGATACTCACCAAAAAACTTTCTGATGTTCATATTGATTTTGTGGTCACAGCAACGATTTAGATGTGATAATAGCGCACAAAACAAAAGTAAAAGCGGGCAGTGGCAACGCTAACGCATGAATAAATGACAGACGTTACATGTTGCTTTCCCACTCCCCCTCTCCCGCTTCAACGATAGAGTAGAGCAGAGCGTAGTTGAGCGTACGGAATATTAGGAGTGAAATTGGTGAATTCATTCGAGTTTCGACGTACGGGAATGATTGTTCAAGGCTTGAACTTCAAGCAAATCAACTCAAAGACTTAGGACTTAGGGTTGCATTATATTTGACAACTTTTTTAGAATCTCTAGGGGGGGGGCAGCTGCCCTTCCCTGCCCCCCCTTGGCGACGCCCTTGCCACCACCCCTTCCACCACGTGTGCGAACTCCTCTCCCACGACGCGGCCCTCTCATTTTAACTTGTATCGTTTCACTAACAAAATAAAAATGCAAATAAAACGCATGCAAAACATAGTACTCATTACATTAAAAAGATGCAAAACCAAAGAAACAAAAAAAATAATAATTTATAAACATTTATTACAAACAAGTATCGAATCAACGGAAGTCTTATCCATATTAACTAGCCTACCAATAAAAACTGGGTATAATTTAGACGATCACCAGAAATGTTTTTAAGATCCTAACCCTAAGCACCAAATATTATTTTTGCTTCCCAAAATAGGTAAATGGTCACCAAATTTGAACACAGATGGAACAACAGAACAAACTATGCGTTTAGGTTAGGTTAGAACTGCGACCACAACGCACGAGCCGAGCGAGCGAAGCGAGCGTGCCGCGGCAGCGGCCGGCGCCGTGCCAGGACCGAATTCTAACATTTTACTGAAGCAACCAACTGAAACCTATACTATTTGGCTATATTATCATATTTTAATTAATTTCGTGAATTTTAAAGGCGTCCATATATTTTTATGGCAGGCAATAATAAGAAAAAATTGATTTATTTGATAACATTTTAGGAAACGTAATTTGGTGACCATTTAATGGACCATTTAATCAATATTTTATGCATTTTTATCAATCATTTGCAAATAAAACGCTAGTAATGAATACTATTACATATCTAAGTGTGAAATTACAGTGGCAACGGGCGGGGCGGGTGACGCGTCGAGCGGAAAACGCTCATTTCAATAGATGAACACAGTAGCAACGGAGCGTTTGAGCGGTTTGGACGTTTCTCTTATGTTTCGTGTGCAATTAATATTTGCTTAAATTAAAATGTCCGATTATTTGGAAGCTAGTGCCTATATAAAGTGGGACCTTTTTTTTCTAAAAGCAATCGTCACGATATTAATAGTGATCGGTATAGACATGGTGAATTTCATACTTTATACGAAAGGCTACGAAACCATGAAGATAAATTTTATGAATACACTCGAATGACTTTTGACTACATATTAAATGCTGCACAAACGCAGTTATCGAAACCCGAAACTAACTTCATTGCCTTAACAATATCTCCTGCGCAGAAACTTTTGTTGACTCTGAGGTAAGAAATCAAAACTATAATAATCATCAATGAATTTGTATTATTAATCAACAATGCCAGACATAAAAAGTAATCAATAATTATCTATATTATCTGGAGGTGCACTGTGATAACCATATTGTGTCATAATATATGGATCTGAAATACTTCCTGCTTGCATCTCGACCATTATAATTGAATTTATTTTGTTTCGCACTCGCATCTTTTGGATTCCTTTGAACTGTTCCATTTGTGGGAGTAAACTCATCAAATAATGATAATCATCTGATTTTGGAGGTTCTTGTGGAGGCGTCTTTTCTTTGTTCTGAAGTAGTAAAAGTAGTTTTTTTTCTATTTCCAAGAATTCTGAGCGCAGTTCGTTAGCTGATTTCCTCTTTTTTCCTCGACTGGATGTTGATGGAGCCGATGTTGATGGTGTTGGTGAAGATACTGATATGCTCGATAAAGGCGATGCCACATTTATATCACTTATAATGGAGTCTTGCGTGTCGTCATTTTCGTCACTGTCACTAGTTAGATGAGTAGTGATATTAGATTCACTTCGGCTAGGCTGGTATTTGATCTTTCATAAAAGACATTTGGCGGAAATGTTTCCAAGTACATACACAATCAGTAGCTGCATCCCCAGATCGAGTTGGTGGAATTTTTTTTAGTTCCTTTCTGTAGTGGTCCTTAATGTTCTTCCATTTACTCTTCAACACATTAACTGTAAAAAAAATGGTAAAATGAATATGATTAAGTCTGTAACTAACTGTACGTTTTATTTGCAGGTACTTGTCTTCAGGGATGTCATTCAAATCACTAGCTTTTTCCTTCCGACTAGGAGCTACTACTGTTGGAAATATTATATATACTACATGTGAAGCAATCTGGGATCAGTTAGTACATATACACATGCCTCAACCTACAATGGAACATTTGAAGAAAATTGCAAATGACTATTATGAAAAATGGTAATTTCCTAACTGCATTGGGTCAATTGACGGGAAGCACTGTCGTATAAAGAAACCTAAACATTCAGGATCTGAATACTTTAACTACCGAAAGTTTTTTTCTTTAGTGATTCAAGCAGTTGCTGATGCTGATAAAAAATTCATCGTTATTGAAGTTGGTGGTCGAGGCAAACAAAGTGATGGTGGCACGTTTCACTACTCGAGATTAAATAGACAACTAGAAAACAAAACGTTCAATATGCCACCTCCTCAAGTGCTTCCAAGCACCGACAAGCAGCTACCCATGGTCTTAATTGGCGATGAAGCTTACCCATTAAAAGAATATCTCATGCGCCCATATCCCCAACGAAATATTGACCAGAACAAAGACACATTTAACAAGAGGCTGTCAAGGGCCAGAAAGTGCATTGAATGTGCATTCGGAATTCTATGTGCTAAATGGCGAATACTTAATAAATCTATAGAAAAAAATGTCAAACATGCACGTTTAATAATAAAAACTGCTTGTTTGCTTCATAACATTACTATGGCCAAAGATGTTTACGCCGAACCCCATTTGCATTTAATCAATCAAATAGTTCACAAAACTTAGAATCAAGTACAAGACAAAACAATAGTTCCACGGTGAGAGCTAGAGCAATACAAAATGACTTTAAAGATTACTGTAATAATTACCATCAAGATAACCAATAAATTTTATTTACCATCAGAATCTCCGCTTATTACTTGTATTTCTTCCCATAGTTTTTTAATTATTTGACGATTCGAATGATTTGAATCGCTACTATTCCACAAAGGTGGCCGAGCCAATACGGCACTTATTAAATCTTCTGTCGACAACGGCATGACGTCTGAACAAACCGAGCGGAAAACGCAAACTGACTTGCGTCCACCCGCCCCGCCCGCGACACACGCTTCTCCCGCCGCGATACCCGCTCGGCCGCCCCGCCCGTACTTGGTGCACCTTGGTACACAAGTATGTGCTTGTCTTACACGCCAGCGGATTCCGCTACCCGCGCCGCTCCCACTGTAATTTCACACTAACGGATAATACTATATGCATTATGATAGAGTTAATTTTTATTATTTATTTATATAACAATCTTACCTACACTATCATTACAGATCTATGATCCAATGCGAAAGAGTGGCCTTACTAACTAAATCCTAAATCTACACCTTATACCTAGTTAAAAAATATCTTAATCTAAATAACTTATTACATATAGTGTAACTTTTGCGAATTCACTCAAGTTGCACCACCATTTTTTTTTTTTTGTCGCTGTTGGAAATGCTTTTTGCACTATCCACCGCCCTGGGGAGAGCGATGGGGTGTGTCGGACTCCGCTCTGAAAAGAGCGATCTACCGACTAAAACCAACCTCGGCGTTTCGCGTCACCACTTTAGTGCCGGGAATACGGGAGCGTTGAGACATTCCTCCACAGACCCGGCAGTGGCGGGCCGCCTATGCGGCCCCCTACGAAGTTGCACCACCATACATCAAACCTCCCGTGAACCTCATTCACCACGCGTATGGCTCTAGTGAGAGGAGTTCTCGCCATCAGGTTGGTCCTGGCCGCAGGCACAGCGAGCAGGGGCGGGCGATGCCGCCTCCACAAGTACCGGTCGGGCACGTACAGCTGTAGGTGTCGCAGCACTCCCGGGTTATGCGCCACGCCACGAAGTAGTTTCACTACATACGCTACGAGCGAAAACTCCCGTCGCACTCTTAGAGTGTTATACCCTACCATACCCAGAACAAATAGTGTAGGGTACATCAATGGGTATAATGGATATACCCCATACAGCTTGTAATACATTACAAGCGTATCGTGAACCTATTTTGGATACGTTCCAACATAATACTATATTTCGCCTCATGAGGAGCCCAAATGAATGCGTGTGATCGAGGTGACTTCTGACTAATGCGTCATATAGTACCCGTAGTGTCGTGATATTGGTGAATCCTTGGGACTGCCTGAGTACGAAACCTAGGTTTCTGTATGCCTTCTTACATATCTTATTGATATGCTCACGGAAGGTTAGTTCCTGACAGGAAACTAACCCTAAGTCTCGTACCTGAGACACTCGTTGCATCGGCACATCCTCAACCTTGTACTGGTAACTCCAGGGAGTTCGCGCGCGTGTGAACGACATCAACGAACATTTAGCAACATTAAAATGCAAAACAAAAAGATGCAGGTTCAAACTTGTTTGTATTATTAGGCACGCGCCACTTCATTGCTTAAGTAAACAGTTTGCGAGTACAAGCGAGTTAACCAAACTCGAATACGAGACTCAAGTCAGTTGTTCTCGCATAAATAGAATCGAGTTAGCGAGTACGAATCGATTCTTCCTGACTCGCGTACCGGAATCGAGTCCGGCGTACTCGAATCAAAATAAATTGGTATTCGAGTACGCGAGTTCTAAGCAGGAATCGAGTCTGACTCGAGTCAAACCGTACTCGGCACATCGCTACTTTGAATCCCTCGTAGCCGCAGCGCATTTAAATGTTCCGGCCGGGAATACAACCGCCTGGCCTCTTCCAAATTATAATTGGCAACAGCGTACAGTTGAACCATTGCCAAGTACTCCGCGTTTGAGTACTCATACTGACGACTCATTTTCACGTAGCAATGTAAAGCGTAAACAATGCAACCTTCTCACGCGCGGGTTGCCGCAGAACTGGCGGGCGAACGGGGGCGCAGCGCGGGCGGCGACGCGCGGGCTGCCTTGGGTAGGTACATTAAGAGATGTGTGTGTGTGCGTGGATAGGCGACGGACGCGGCGCGGGCGGCTTTTGTGTCTTTTTATTAGGCATGTTTTACCGCTTATTTGTGCGTGTGTGTGTGCAACATTGAATGATACCGATCGTAGTAATCGTAGTACGTAAAATTGAGTGGCGTTACGATGAGTTCTCATTTTTTATTCGTATAAAGGTATATCTAAACGGGCACAAATCACAAATTGTCGTAAAGGTATTTTACGACAATTTGTGGCTGCAATTATTGGCAAACATTGCCCAGGCATCAAAAAAACATTTTAGTGCATTTTATGGCTGAGCAATCAATTGCAGGCAACATGTTTTAATATGGCTGCAATAGTATGGCCTTTGATTCAGAACCCTTTAATGAGCCACACAATCCAGCAACAATGGCCGACGAAATGACGCTCATCGCAGCCGCTTACATTGTTTTGGCAGAAAAACGTAAAAAAAGGACACGAATGTGGATTCGACCCTACCTAAGTAGGCGTGACACTTTGGATTCCGTAGACAAGGAATTAATGCTGGATAAATACTTATTTAAAATTTTTACAAGAATGTCTAAGAGCGACTTCGAATTTCTTGTGAACAGAATTGGACCAAACATACAAAGGCAAGATACAAACATGAGGAATGCAATACCTGTGACTACAAGATTAGCAATAACTCTACGGTATTTAGCGACTGGAGATTCTTTCAAGAGTTTAATGTTCAGAGTGTCCGCTTATTCAATTTCAACTATTGTCCCAGAGGTTTGTGAAGCCTTAATAGAAGGCTTAAAGGAATACATAAAGGCAAGTAAATATTTAAGTATTTATTAAGTGCACATTTATTTTTGTTTGACGTAGAATCAATGAATTTGTGAATCACTATTGACAGTTAGAGTCACAAGTTGTTCATAAGCAATATTTCCTGTTAACTGGGTGTGGTGTTGTAGATCAGCATACTGTTGTGGTGGAGACTGATAAGGAGCGGTATATT
This sequence comes from Subacronicta megacephala, assembly GCA_958496365.1. Classification (NCBI taxonomy): domain Eukaryota; kingdom Metazoa; phylum Arthropoda; class Insecta; order Lepidoptera; family Noctuidae; genus Subacronicta; species Subacronicta megacephala. The sequence continues at coordinate 10,354,206 of OY292533.1, forward strand.
CTTGAGTCATAGGCTGCCGAGTATTATGTCGTGATATGTATTGGGACATCTCTGAATATTGGGATTGAGAAGTGCTAGCTCTTTCTCCGCTATCGCCAGCAGGACTCTGTGTAAACGAAGCTGGATTTCTGTATTTTCCCATGTCACAGTCAAATAAAATTTTCATTATGTTGAATTCTGCCTGAGCACGGGTATAGTCATCATATTTACTTAACTTGTTTGCTATATACTCTGCGAAACCAGCAAATTCATTTCTCCTTTTTTCACCTGCTTCAAGTATAATGTTTAGAGCCTTTTCCAACATGGGATCTGCAGTCTTGGACTTCTTAGAAGCACGTGGTTTTGGAGAGGGAACAGAGGACAGCAGAGAGTCTGTTGTTTATGAAAGTACCTCTTGGTCAGCAATGCTACTAAGGTAAAAGCATCAGTAGATGACCACTTAAGGAGACAGAATATTCTTTTTAAATGTTTGACTTGACTTTAATTATCATAAGAATTCAGTAAGTTTCTTTTTTTGGAAACCCTGTGAAAAGTGTTTTAACATATGAACAAGCATTTCACCACATACAATGGTCGAATAAAATTTTAAAAAAATAAAAATGATCCAATATTAGAAATTTAGTAGTTGACCATCTAAAAACTAGAAGATGACCATATTTTGCATCAGTAGGTGACCACTCAGATGCTACAATTTTAATTGGGTTATTTGTTAAATAAGATGAAAAGAAAACGTTTTATTTGAAATATAATAATAATTAGGCCTTTTAAGCCTATAATTTAAATAAAAACAAGGTTCTAAAAGATCCGACAGATGGTTATAAAACAAAAGGACACTGTCAAACACAAAGCGTAAACGTCAAACTTTTTGCCAAAGGGATTATGGTCCTGAATGTTTATGTGTTATGGGCATTAAACTTCAAAAATTATATCAAGGAATGTATCTCTGGAACATCAAATACATTTCTCGTAGAACTGGTCTTCTTGGGAGCCTCTATATGAGCAACTACTGCATCCCAGGGATAGTCGAGCACATCTTTATGTTCGGGCCATTTCCACAAACGACCATTTGATTTCATAGATGAGATTGTTGCTGTTTTTTTCGTAGCTTTAAGTACTTTTCCAGGATAAAAGTTATTGTCGTACTTAAATATGACAAATTCTCCATCTACTTTTTGCGGGGGTTTTAAACCCACAATTGGTGATTCTCTTTCAATCTCATTTTCTGATTCAATCACACTTTCTCCTGAAGAGACCACAGCATCCGAGTCTGAACTGGAGGAAGAGAATCGCAGGTTTTTTTTTACCCGCTTTATTTTGGTTGATTCTAATTTTGTGAGAGTCTTGATTCTCTTTAATGACTCTTTTTCTTCTTTCTTTCTAAGCTTTTCAGCAGCTTTTTCTACTTTTATTCGTTCAAGATCTTCTTTTTGCTTTAATTTCTTCTGTAGATATTCCTGATAACTTTTTCCTGAAACAATAGTGGGTATTCTTTCCTTGGGACGTGATTTAGGCGTTTCCTTTTTAATATGAGGCTTGTAAAAGAAATGTTTTTTAAATGAAATGAAATGAATTTTGGCATCCATTTTTCGTATACTACATACTACTATCAATGTTAAGATTTAAAAAAATTACAAAATATAGTTATGGCTTGTGCATATTTACATAACTTTTTGCGATGAAATACAAGAGCACAAGCTTTATATTCACCACCTGGGACCTTTGACAGGGAAGATATTGACCTTGGAACGGTGATCCTAGGATCATGGCAAGCTGATGGAGAGCGTTTAACAGATTTAAGAGTATTGGGAAGGAACTCAACAATGAGAGCAAAAGCGATTAGAGATGAATTTATGCATTATTTTATGACAGAGCGGGGACGAGTGGCATGGCAGGACAAATATTTAGGAAATCCATAATCTATCAATAAATATAGGTACATACATTTTCTGTTGCATTTTCACTATCCAGTCCTTTGGAGTACCTTGACTAAGAATATACGACATCGCATCGTAAGAAAACCATTTTGTTTGTTTGCCGCCAGCAATACCACTTTTATTCTTTTTTCTTTCTTCGGAATTTCTTGTAAGCGTCATCACTTGATATATCAAACTTAGTAGCAACAATAGACCATGCATCTTTTTTTGCATTTCTGTCTTTATACATTCCTGTTTCCACATTCCATATTTCAGGATGTAATTGCACTTCATTAATAAAGTCAAGAGTCTTCTCATTAGACCAAGTATTAGTCATTTTAATTTATTTTCAAAACAACACAAGAATGACAGCTGCTGACAGCACAGAATATCGCCACACCACAGATTCAGATTTATACACGATGGACGTCGTAGCACTCGCAGCACAATTCACGTCCCGCAGAAAGTGAAACGCAAAGTACTTCACGTCGCAGGGAGAAAGGGACGCGAAAAACAGAACAACAATATAGATGGCCCAGATATATTGCAGTATTTTCGATTGCGAGGCGATCGTTCGGCCACACGCCGGCTACACATAAAAACATTTTGACATACCAAAAAATATGTGGCTATAATGCCGGGCCATCCTTAAAATATTGCATAGTGTGGCTGGTATTGCTAGCAATGTTGCCGGCCACAGTATTTCGTAAAATATAGCCCGTTTAGACGCCCCATAAGACATTGTTTTTTACAAATATTTTTATTTTATTTGAATTATAAATAAATAGATTCTATTATTGATATAGAGTCTGAAATTTTCGGTTCCAAAACGACTATAATTTCACGGTGTATACTTTATCTCCTACTTTGAATGTTGCCGTTTCTGTGTTTTGATTAGCTCTTTCTATTACTTGTTGTTTGTTTTCTGATAGTTTTTTATTTATTAGTTCCTGAACGTTTTTCATTATTTGTTTATGTTTTAGTACATATTCCTGATAAAATTCGTGATAAAGTCCGTAAAAAAAATCTGTAAAATAGTCGCAAGGACTTTTGGCAATATCAGGTTGCGGAAGATTTTTGTCTGAGATCTGGGCGAAATGTTTGAATTTATTTTTAGTCCACTGAAAATTTAGAAGCTTTTAAAGAATACGTCGGGGTGTGATTACTCTTGCAGTCCTTCAGGATGTTGTAGGTCTTCTTGGTAGTCGGCTGTTAGAGGCAATTAATGGAGATGGTGGCAAAGAAAGTGGTGAAGGAGAGTGATTTTGCGTCAATGGAAATGGTACTCGAGCTGGAAGCGGCTGAGGTGAAGGCAGCAAAGGAGACTGAGTAACAGCGTCTTGTACGTCTACTATTTCTTCATCAAATAGTAAGTTTAAATTTTCGATAGAAGAAGGCAAAGATGGCGCAGGCGAAGAATCAGAGTCAGTGACATTGTTATGAACATGACTCAAGCCAATCGAAATCTGCTGAAATTCATCTCCGGATTCAGATTCATCGTCGTCTGATTTTTTGAGTGACTTTGGTACTAGAGCACAATTTTTTTGCTTGGGAAAATGATGGTTGCTTCCCTCCCTGAAAAAAAGCCTACTCTAACACTGATGCCAAGCAAACCATGCCCGTTCTCAAAAAAAAATATAGCAATAAAATCTTAGTTCATTTGGCAATGTATCTTATAAGATACGTTAACCTTGTATAAATAATCTTAGTACACCTGGCAACGTATCTTGTAGGATCCATTTACTTTATTCCTCATGCAATTTTAAAAGAAAATCTAATAAAAAATAATAAATTCTTACCTCCTTCCGCGGAATTGCACTCAACCGGCTCGCCATTTTGACAAGTTTTGAAAAAGTAGTTGACGTAGCTGTCATTATGTCACTAATGTGCGTTCAGGAACGTGTACTTTATAGAGAAATAAGTGTATGTTCCGTTTTACATGCATTATCAAAGAGATATTATTATTTTTTAAATGATGTGTCGCTCAAGATACATTGTCAAGAAAAGGGTTACTGGCGTTTCGTCTAACAGTCGGTGTGCATGTTTTCGAACTTTAACAGGTATAGGCAGAAGATAATAAAAATATTTTCTTTTCAGCCGACTGAGTGGTAAATCATCAGATTCATCTAACTAGAGTTCGATTGATTCGAATTCTTGTGGCTGAGAGGTGGTCTGTGTCGAAGATTCTGATTCGATATCACTTACGTTGTCCTCTGTATTTTTTCTTCATTGGAGGTTGAGGTGGTGGGCTGTCTTCAGTATAAGGACTCGGTTTAGTTACAGATTCCACATCAGATTTTTCTTGTTTTATAACAATATCCCTTCAGTTTCTTTAAATAACAATTACTCACATGATCTTTTTGTTCCCTCCAAATTACAGGTTTAGAAAAAGGCATTAATCGGTGGATACCATTAAACCACCCGCTCAAATAACGAAGATATCGACCTATCCGTAGAACAAAGTTACACCTTCGGAATTCCTACTTTAGAGGAGAGCGGTTTGAAGTTTCCCTGTTTGAATTGATACTTTTAGCAACGTATTAAAACTTTACTATCCGTTTATTGATATCAAAATTATATAAATAAACCCCGTATTTTGGAATTTAACAGGTCTCATGTGCACATATGACGTTTTTTTATGGGTCTCTTGGTGACGAGCTGGGTCATATATACGCATGTAACCCTATTCTTGGGAAATGTGTAATTATAGGTTTCATGTGCACATGGTACTTTGTTTTACGTAAAAACTGATCGCCTCAGGGTGTTATGTGATAACAGGGAATATAAAAATAATTGTTATTACGAATTCAAACGAAGTGTTTATGAAATAAAACGTTTATTATCAAAAAATATTAATGTCACATACTTTTTATGATTATTATTAAAAATCACAACATATTTTTTATTACTTAAAGTTACAACCTGTTTTATCATTTTTATTTAATTACCTACAAGTATACTAATCATACAGATCATGATCACAATAATATTCTTAATTACTTAAATTATTTTTTATAGGTACTTAATACAATTCTAGGAACAGTTATATTAATCAGAATATTAATAGGTGATACTAAAGCACACATAAAATATTATTCAAAATCAACAATTATAGAAAGACAATACTTAAAGTATAAGGTACCCAACCGTAAAACAAAAAAAAACTGTAGTGTATTATTCTCGTTATTGTTACAAGGGAGAGATCTGAAAAAGTCATTGGGCAGTTATAATTCCCAAATTAACTAAACTAATAAGATCCTTATACTTATCTTTCGACAAACAGATTGCCTGATTATATGCCAACTCTAAATTTGGTAAAGCTGTTACGGTACTTTGGCGGGTATTTGAGCATAATGATACAGTTTGGTACTCAGCGTCATCATGATCACATTAAAAAAAAAATTGGTTCTGTTCCATTCACAAAGACCTCTTTCACGCTGTTCAAAGATACCTTATATCCTTTTGTGTTCTTGGACCAAATTTTGTTGTTTACGTGCTTTTTCAGGTCAAAAAAATTGTTGTGCGTCATGTTTTGAACTTCGTAAAGGTCTCCTGTACATTTAGCCCATCTAACAAGCAGACGACATTCTTCTGGAGTGTATATGGTTTTTTTTCAGCCCCCCGTTCGATCAGAGCGTGCACGCTGTCACCTTCGTTCTGCGTGTGACCCTTCTCCAGAAATCTATGTCTTATAGACACGTAAAATTTTTTGGCACAGTATGTGTAAAGAAAGAACACAAAGCGATTTCTGTTTTGCCCAGCACAGTTGTCTGAATAAAATCTGAACTCCTTCACACCTTTTTCAACATTTTGCGCAATGAAATCCAGCAAGCAGCTACCTACCTCATTAGTGCCTCTTTTAGCAACCGTTTCGTCCCACATATAACAAACGGCACGTTTGGAACCTATATCAAAAATAGTAAAGTTCAAGCAAGACAATTTTCGCTTGTAGTGAGGTATATACTACGCTCCAGTCCTGTTGTTATTCCGGGCGAGTATGGAGCTTAGAAATGAGCGAACAAGATGACACGTAGATATGTTTCATCCTCTAGTTTTTATTTGTCTATCTATGGCCTGGATGTTCTCATCTTTAAATGCATATGTCCCTCCAAAAACCGAGACTCCGAAACCATCCCTGGTGTTCCCCATGGACGCTCTGTTATGACATATCGCACTAGGATCGTCATTCATAGACAAACTGGCGAAGTAACTGTCAATGGTACTCGTCGATCCACTTCTCCAATCTTGGGCTTCCCTATTCTTCAGAATCTTGGATGTAAAGATGCGTCTCTCTTGGTTGCTCCAAAGACTTGTGTTTTCCATCAGAATAAATGCTATTGCTCTCCACTCAAAAATAGTTAAGTTTTTGTCTAATGTGCTGGGAATGGAGGTGTCAATGTCTTTTTTCTTGTAACAGGAGAAAATTAGGGACCTGGTTTTTTGTATAACTGGTGGCACGTTTGCTCCTGCTAAGAAACTTGAGGAAGCGAAGATGTTGTATTTCTTCTCTACCCAGAATATTAAACATTGCTTGATTGATTCCTCTTCATCTTGCAAGGTTGTGTAAATCTGTTCCCACAACTTAATAGGACTTTTTATTGTATCTATAGTCAAATTACTCATCATGGCATCTAGCTCACTTTGATTGGTGGTTTCCATTTCTTGTTCTTTTGCCAACTTACTTCTTGATAATATACAGATCCTTTATTTTGACTAAAATTGAATTGACCAAATTGAAAAATGACTACTCCGACTACATCTACGTTTACCGAGGCATCCACATTAAAGAGAAAAGCTGAAGATATCTTGGTTGCTCCAAAGACTTGTGTTTTCCATCAGAATAAATGCTATTGCTCTCCACTCAAAAATAGTTAAGTTTTTGTCTAATGTGCTGGGAATGGAGGTGTCAATGTCTTTTTTCTTGTAACAGGAGAAAATTAGGGACCTGGTTTTTTGTATAACTGGTGGCACGTTTGCTCCTGCTAAGAAACATGAGGAAGCGCAGATGTTGTATCTCTTCTCTACCCAGAATATTAAACATTGCTTGATTGATTCCTCTTCATCTTGCAAGGTTGTGTAAATCTGTTCCCACAACTTAATAGGACTTTTTATTGTATCTATAGTCAAATTACTCATCATGGCATCTAGCTCACTTTGATTGGTGGTTTCCATTTCTTATTCTTTTGCCAACTTACTTCTTGATAATATACAGATCCTTTATTTTGACTAAAATTGAATTGACCAAATTGAAAAATGACTACTCCGACTACATCTACTTATGATTACGGTTACAAAGAATCAAGGTTCCACCACCCGCCGCTGATATTTTATTGTACGCACTGGCAACCATGAAGTTATTAACATTAAATTGCATTGTGTCAGGTTTTAACCAGGTTTCACAAAAACATAAAATATCAATGCAATATTTATCTAATAACAGTTCAACATCTAAGATTTTGCCAGAGAAGCGATTTATATTCTGGTTGTACAGAACAACACTATCGGTATGCCTCTCTATTGTCGGTTGGGTAAGTTTAAACAGTGTATCACAGTATCATTAGAATAGCTAAATAATACTGATTCGTCACTAAAACTAACTAACCTAATCTTTGGTATGCTATCTATCACAGATTGAATATTATAGGCTATCAAAGTTGCCATCAAATGTTTACATTTTCTGGGAAGAAACATAGTTTCGCCAGATAATTCAAAGCCACTAACAAACTTGTTTGTATCAAAATATAACAATTTATCACCATGACGACATGTCAACATATAAATAATACTGTTTAATTTATGAATATAGTCATTTTCTTTATCAGATAACAGATGAGAGTAAGGCAGAGCACAAATCATAATTTTACCAACATTCAAATTTAGTAAGGTGGAGATACCATTAATAATATCAAATTTTTTTAGCCCAATACTATTTCCTATCAATAATACAATATGTGATTGTCTATTTAAATCTGAGTTTACAATCTTGTCAACAATTTGGTTAAAATGCATATTGTGATGACAGTGGTTTGTTACACTATAACTCATAATATTCTGTAGTATGGATCCTAAATTAACTCCTATCTTATCAGAATAAACTAAACATTTATAATTTGGCTGGATGACTTTGACCTTTTTATGGGAGCAGTAGAGCGTTCATCATTACTAAAATCGTTGGGTGCACTGGAAGCATTAGTTATCATTGATGGTGACTGAGTCCAGTGTTCATTATCATGTATACTACAGAAATTGTTATGACAATTTGTGCTCTAGATGACATTTTAATTCTTTTTTACGTATAACTTACGAATTAACGTAAAACAACAAAAATATAGAAATACATTCGCCGCGCGATGTGCATGCGTCTCCTCCCGCGTATTCTGTCGCTACTGATAGATACGAGGCGTCCGCGCGGTCCGAGCGTCCCCCCGCCCCCGCGCATTGTATCGGTAGTACAGTATACGGTTTTATACTTAGACAAAAGTGAATATACGACATTTTGCAGCGTAATTAAGGAGGCCTTCTATTAGATATACTGAAATTTTAATAATTGCAGACGTTAGTCCACATATTTAAAAGCTTGAAATAATGAAAAGTGAAAAATCGAAATTGGTTGATTACGATAATCTACGTAGGAGGTGTCGAAATACCGATCGATAGCACTTATTAAAACATTGAAGACAATAGTGGGGTAGTCCAGGACATTCAGGACAATAGGTTGCCACTTTTTTTGCCTTGTTTTTAGCAAGTCTTGATCCAAACGTCGTGACACTGGTTTTGTAGCATTCTACACAGAAGCGCCTGGATTGCCTTACTTTGCCTTCCTTTGCTTTTAATGTATGTTTCAGTCTTTTAGGTCTCTTAGAAATAAAATTCATTTTCAGTTTCGTTTTTACCAGAGTCTACTAGACATTCCACTAATTGACGTCGGAATTCTACAATTCCTTGTTGAGTTGTATTTTCGCAAAACATGATCCAGGCATTTACTACAGCCGTATTTAAATTTAATTCAATGCCTAATTTCTTATACCAGTTTATGGTTTTTCTTAATGGTGATGAATACGCGCTCATCTGATCGCTCATGTCTACAGATCCTTTTGCTTTATTATAATATCCAAACTCGTATACCAATTATCCGTAGCTACAGTGTGCCCCAAATCAAGTATTTCTTTACAGAGTGACATTACAGCGTTTTAGGCGTTGTATTCAGCTGTGCGGATTTTACCAGCGTAAAGTTCTAATTTGCAAGTATAACCTGGTATTGTGCACAGTTTGAACAGCTTCATTCCGTTTGCTCTTATTATTTTGCCTAAAGATCAATCGCCCGCGGCTTTCGTCGACATAAACTTCTTCTTTAGGCGAATAGTACCGTCGAAATGAGTTATTTAACGTATCTATCAGACTGCGTATTTTATAGATTCTATCGGTGGTATCTGCAGTTTCGTTGTCAACGAAATGCAGATAACATCAGAATTTGAACAGTTCGAATCTATTACGACTCATGATCGAAGGTGCAAAAGTTTGTTTGAAAACTCTGTCTGTGCTGCAATATAAACTTATTTTTGGGAGTTTGATTAGTCCCATGTACATAATAAGTCCAAAAAGAGCCTTGACTTCATTTTTGTTTCATCATCATCAGCCAAATGAAGTCCACTGCTGAACGAAGGCCTCCCCCATAGACTTCCACAACGACCGGTTATATGCTGCCTGCATCCAACGACATTTTTGTTTGTTGGTTTCCAACTATTCAAACGCGATGACGGCTTTGAGCTTTCGCGTCGCTGAGCATACAAGTTGGTTTGCACAGCTATTTCCTCAAAAATTTCGTCTGAGACTAATGAAAAATAGGCTCCTGGGTCTGCATTTCGTAGTTCAATATCATACGGTTTCTTGATACCTAGAACAAATCCGTACTTTTGTTATAAAAGGACATAAATAGGCAGTAGACTATTTAAAAAAAGTAAAAATATTATTGACTATTGAGGATTAACCATAGAAAACATACAGATGAATTGAGAACCTCCTTCTTTTTTAAGTCGGTTAATGAATAAAACACAAACTTATAGCACATAAATGATATATTATTATATTAATATCATTATAAATACCTGTTGGCTCCGTAAATGCAATCACTGATGGTTGGATTCCTCTTGTTTCTCTCCATTTTTGTGGCCTACTTGACGACATATGAGCCACATTTTGAGTGACAATATTTTCCACCGAATCACATTCACTTTCCGAATAGCTTTTTATATATAAAGACGCCTTCGATTTTTTGGGAGATGGATATTCTCATCCCCACTCTCCGTACACAAATCTTCCTCTAAATCGTATACATTGTCACATAACGTGTCTACTTTATCCAACAATGAATTTTCCAGTAAATCAATTTCATATAAATTATCCTGGGTAAAAAATAAGTCCTCAGTTTCAGTCCTTAGTTCTCAACTCGGACATTGTTTACTAAGTACGTTCGACAAAAGAAAGTGGTAATCGCAAAATGACTTAACGTAACGTCCGTTCCGTGATAGCGCGTGTAAGCGACTGAGGTGCGCGGGTGCCCGGAGATATGACCGCACGCCCGCAAGGCGCCTTGGTAACAGAAATCAACATAATTACTTCTGTGCGCCATGTAGGGTACCGGTGACCTCGTGAAGTTTTTTTTTAATTTTCTACGGAACCCTGCCTCCGATTGACCCCAAAATTTAATACTATGTATATCTAGACCCATAACATCAATTGGCACAATTATTTTTTTGTGATTTTTGACATTATTACTCTGGCAGTTAACGTGTTAAATGCTGTTTGTTTACTTGGACCGGGTTTATTTTGTTACATGCGCCTAGCCCTTCAAAATCAAAAAAATCAAAATCAAATGTTTTTATTTCAAATAAGCTTTCACAAGCGTTTATGAAACGTTATTGACTCTAGTTGCACGGTTCCAAAAAGTTGATCTCATGGAGAAGAATCCGGCAAGAAACTCCATAGACACTTTTAAAATATATTGTTTTAACATAATTTGCTGGTACATTATGCCGATAACAGGATGTGAGTGCATTGGAGGTTTATGTCATAATTAGCCTGAAGTCGGGACTAGAATTACAAGAGGGTTCTCAGCAAATGAGAACGCAATGTCAAACTAAAACAGATACACTATGTGTAAGAATACACATCATCAAAAATATGAACTAGGATAACTATAAACTACTTAGACATACATGGCTACGATGCACTCACATTTACAGTTCCTGTTTATATAAAGTGGTAAACAATATACAAGATAATTGAGAGTGAATAAAGTAACCTCAGGTTGCCAGGGAGACCACAAGTGCACCCGTATTTTAACACCACACATTTTTATCATCAACGTAGTCCTTGATTTTGTAATATGCTTTCTTAACAAGGACCGATTTAACATAATTTTTAAATTTCTTACCGGTGAGATCGGTGTTAGCTTAACTTCCCCCTGCTAAGCTACCGTAACAGCTTGGTCAAAGTTATCAACGTGCTTTTGCTTGATTAAAATTGCTGTAATCGGATTTAGCTTATCTAAGAACGTTTCCAGAACCATTTGCTTATAGTATAAACTATCTATTGTCTCCTATCTAGACTCATAAGAATTAGCTATTGTCTCTACTTGTGTTCATTAATTCTTGAACGAGTTGGATTTCTGTACGAAATTCACCGAATTTCCTTTGTAAAATTATTTTAATGTCTTCCCATGTTTTTGCACCGGGAGTTTCCGAAAGTACTTCAATGGCTTTGCCTGACAATTAATTCCTAATTAAACAAGCGGTGCTCTGGTTGTTTCTATTTTCGATAAGATCCCGTTGGATCTTATCCAACATTTTCCACATCTTCTGTGAAACAAGCAAGTGTCCTTTTGTTACCATCGTAATTAGGTAATAGTTTCGCGAGGGTGGAGTAATTGATAGGGGTTGCCTTCGACTCCGTCTTAGGCTTTTCCTTGGGAAGACCCGTCTCACTTGCCATTTTAGCTAGGTTGTATCATTAGTCTAACCAACGATAGGCCTGGTTATTCCCATCTCTCTGATTTACGAGTGCACTACTGTATTATTTCTCTCTGGATCACCTAAAGGTTGTCTGGCAGAAAATGCCTAATGGCATTAAGACCGCCTTTGTACCAATGGTGCATAACGAATCAATAAATAAATAAATGTCATTTTGTGGTAACCTGATGTGCTGTGCGACGTAAAATCGTATGCAGTACTTTCCTGCATTTATGGTCCATTATGAAGAATGACAGAAAACCATAAAAATTGCAAAAGAGTCAATAAATACACAAAAATTAAAATAAAAAATAAAATAAAAAACAAATTCAATAACTAATAACATCAAAATCTACGAATAACACAACCAGCTGCAAAAACTCAGAAAGCGTTTAGCTCACAGATTTGCGAAACCGTACTGACGAATTCTCGTTACATGAATACCGTTACCAGCTCCCCTATACAAAAAATTCGATGGGGTTCAGGTCGAGGGATCTCGGTGGCCCAATACAACCGATCCATCTGGCAGGGTATTGCCTATTTAATCCTTAGCGGATTGCTGTTGCAAAATGACATGGTGCTCCATCCATTTGATAAAACATTTATGTTCTCAATTGAAGATTTACGTCCTCCAGAAGTATTGGGAGATTATTTTGTAAAAAGCTCATGTAATTTGGTCCATTCATAGTTTCTGGCAGCTCAAAGGGCCTGACTTATTCTCTATTTACTACTCCTGACCAAAGATTTACAAAGAATTGATGTTGAAAGCTATGACGGCGAATTAAATGAGGGTTTCCTCTGGCCTACGAATGGTAGTTAGGCATATTGAAAATACCATTTCGTCCATCCACAGAAATGTATCTAAGTAATTAGGATCTTCTGCGTCTTGATTTATAATTTTTTACTCTTCTTGCGTAATCGACCGGAAGTAGGTCTTTTTAACTTTTCTAATATGCTAAGGGTGTATTTTTTCAGAGCAAAAAATTCTGTTCACACTCACATGTGGAATACTTATTGCCCTGATGCTTGTTGTTGAATAGTTTGCCACAGTTTGAAAAGATTCTACAACTTTCTCAAAATATTGTAGATGTCTTATTAAATATTATGTAGGTTCATTGCATTTTCAGAGAACATTTACCAATTTGCAAATTATCAATTTGCAATTATTAAGACCACAAAATTTGCCCAAGTTTATTATTTACCGAACTATAAACGCAGCTTATATCCATTCCCAAGGTCCAGTGTATTTTTGTATCAAATTTCGTCAAAATCCAAACGGAAATTCATCCCCTATTTCATCCCCACACAGTTTGAAATTTCAAAAACCCCATACCAAATATTTATTTATTTATTTATTTCTTATCAAGTGCCTAAACACAAAAGTTCAGCATTTATCTTCAACAATGACAAACTCCATACTTTTTATCCCTTATTTCAACCCTTTTTTACAACAACACGTAGCTTTCGTCCTTTCCCAAGGTCTAGTCTATTTTTGTTTCAAATTTCATCCAAATCGGTTCCGGGGTTAAACTTGAAAGCGAGACTTTGTTTGGACTTCTAAACGAACTTTCATCCCCTATTGCTTCCCCACACAGGTAGGAATTTCAAAAACGCTGGAACAAATATTTATTTGTTTCTTATCAAGTGCCTTAATATAAAGTTTCATGATTTTATCTTGATAAATGACGAACTCCCATACAAAATTTCACCCCCTATTTCAACCCCTTCAAAATTATTTTTTGCAATTACCATACCATCATACCATCACGCCTGTATTCCCCGAAGGGTTAGGCAGAGGTGCACTTAATGCACACCTAAAGTTCGCCGGTATGTTTGGGTCCCATGTAATAGGGGGCGACCCTATTGCCATTCACCGGGCACAAATCCAGACTCCGAGCTGCTACCGAGAATTTCATAGAAAAACTCAATAACACTTTGGAAAAGTTTTTTAAAATTATCCATTAGATGATATGCGACTTCAGTTGCGCGTTTAGTTTGAAGTGCACGAAGAATCACGAATTTCGTGAGATGGTCTTTATAAACTAATATACATTTATAATTTCCGTCAGGATTAGTTTGTGTTTGTTTTTGTTTTGATCTAATTGACAACGTGAGTTCATTTCACTACGAAGTATAGGCTTAATGACAATACCCTTTTACAAAGTCTTCTGTTTCTTTTAACAAGGTTGGCATAATTTCAAATATGTCATGATAGCCTCAACTGTAATAATATTATACTTGCGGTTACATTCTTTGAGCATCCTTGTTCTTCCACCGTGTCCAACAGCAAAATGCGTTTCTTCGAGAATGTTAAATAAATCGTCGTAACAAACATAATATTTGATTTCTTCATTATCTTCCTTCATTGGGGCAATTAGCTTTTCTTCGCCGCCTATAGTCAAAATATCATAGGGTTTTATACGCCTCTAATGAACAGCTTCCTTCTTTTTAATGTTCTTTGCAGTTTTTACTTCCTCTGAACACTTAGCGTATTTGTCCTTCTCGAGATAAAAGTTATTATCTTTCTTGTTTGCCACAAGCTCGTCCATTATTTCATAAAATCTTTGCTTCGTACTCATTTTTATTCACAAATAACTTTTAAACACCAAAAATCGTGTATTCCCGTTCGTCCCCTCGACTTCGTCCCCGGGAGGGACGAACGGGAATTCGTTATTTATTTTCCCGATGGTCCCTCTAAATTTTATGGGGGGACGAATGGGAATAATTTATTAATTCTTTTTTTTAGGTCTATTGCTCCCACCAAATAATATAAGACTGGTGGTTTTAATTGTTAAAAAAAAGAAATTTGAAATAAAAATCAGTCATTTATTAAGGAATAAAGATCACAGAATCAACTTTGCGATAACTCGCAAATTAAAAATTTGTATCCAGCACGCAGAAGCACGATTCCACCTTTTCTTTGTATATACTGCAAACAGCTTCCTGTACTACCAGAGGGACCAGGATGCGCTTCTTGTGACATTGTTGAGCTCTAAAAAACAGGAGACAATAATTACACACTTATTATTATAATTTAGAATGATATTTAATAATATGTGTATAATATGTATACTAAAATTGAATACAAATATTGATACCGTACATTATTAGCATAAATTAATAAGACATGAGACAATATAGTATTGACTATAAAACAATCAAATAACATTTGTAACTTACAAAAATGTAGATACTTACATCAGTAGTTTTCCGCAGAACTCGTGTCGAATATATATTATTACATTAACACCCGTGCACTTTCATTGTTTTGTCAACACTAACCCGACCGGCAGTGCCGGTTTTAGTACTAACAGCGCCCTGGGCGAGATTTCTACGGCGCCCCCTAATTGCAATTCAAACCCATACGAAAAAAGGCGAAGGATAATAATGAAATAACCATTTATGAAAAGAAATAAACATTTATTAAAAAAACTAATAAAATTTTACTTTTCTAGCCTTTTTATCGGCGAACTCTTTTATTAAGTTATCAAAGTCGATGTTTTCAGCTATTTCATTTTCGATCGACAAAGTTGCCAAGTTTGTCAATCTACATTGTGATATCGTCGATCGCAGATAGGTTTTTATTAGCTTAAGCTTAGAAAAACTCCTCTCTCCACTAGCAACCGTTACGGGAATAGTTAATAATATTCGTAATGCTATCCAAACATTTGGATATAGTTCTTTTAAGTTGCGGTCTTTAATAAAATTTAAAACAAAAACAGGAGTAACCACTTTCTGATCAGGCAAAAACGATTTCAGACTTATGAGTTCATCGCACAACATACATCCATCTATATCTGATTTGGAATTTACATTTAATTTCAATTGAAGATCACTACAGAGTTTGATAAGGTCGTGTTTTTCTGGAATCTGTTTTAAATTGTACAAAAAAGACCAAGATTCCGAGTACTCACATAACTGTTCAAATCTTTCGTTGAGTGAAGTTAACGTCGTGTCCAAAAGACAGTTGAAAAATTCAACCTCAAATTTTTTTTCTGGAGAAGTTATAGGCTCATCTTGGGCAATTTCACCAGCTTGGCGCTTAACACGTCGAATTCTTGTTGTCGCTCTAAACACAGGTTCTATTTCTAACTCTTCAGCCAATTCCTTCGCAGTTAGAATGGCGCTTTTAAAGCCTGTATTTCTATATTCTTCCAAGAAATTGCAGCATTTTTTCAGCATGTCTGTGCATTTACCGAGATCCATGTCTGTTGATTGTAGAGATTTACTAACGACATTAATTTGAAAAAGTATGTCATACCAGACAACCAATGAAACTATGAAGCCGAAATCTTTTAGTTGTTCGGCTAGAGTAGTAGCCTCATGAGAGACTTGAACATCAGTTTGCTGAGTTTCGATAGCCAAAGTGATTAAAGCGTCATGGACGGCGCTAATTTGATAACGGACTGCTTTAACACTGCCTATTCTTGCTTCCCAACGCGTGTCACTGAGTTTTTTTATAGTGTACAATCCCAAGTGATCGGTCAGAATTTTCCATCGATGAACAGAAGCTGAAAACAACGTAAACAACCTCTGAAGTACTCCAAACAAAGTGACAGATTTTACAGATGACTTAGCGGCATCGCATAGTACGAGATTGTAGCTATGACAGCCACACGGCACATATACAGCTAAAGGATTTATGTCCAGAATTCTTCTTTGAACTCCAATATTTTTTCCTTTCATGTTTGCTCCGTTGTCATAGCCCTGACCTCTACAATCGTTCAATTCCAGTCCGTATTTATTTAAAATATCAATAATAACTTCAGTCAGCCTTTCACCAGTCGACTCATTAACAGGTATAAATTCTATGAAATGCTCTTTTACTGATATTTTATCGACATCTGATGATAAATCAACAAATCGTATTGTCAGTGAAAGCTGTTCTATATGACTAATGTCCGGAGTACAGTCAGCTATAATAGAATAATATTTCGATTTCTTTGCACGTGATATGATTTCTGACTTCACTTTTTCACCCATCAGCTCTATTAATTCATTTTGAATGTCTTTTCCGCAGTAGTGGTCAGAAACATCACCCTTTACAGCTAAACGCAAGTGCTCCTCCATAACTGGATCAAATTTGGCTAGTTGTTGTACTAAACCCAAGAACTTTCCATTATTTGGCGTATATAGTTTGTCGGAAGTACCTCTAAACGCCATATTGTTTTCAGCTAAATACAGTGTAATATGCATTAATCTAGACAAAATATTATTCCACCTTGTAGTTTCCTTTCTAATCAAATGTTGCTCTTGACAATCTATTGTTTTTCCCGTTTTTAATCTTAGTTCAGCCTCAATCCATGAGAGGTAAAACTTCTTATGAAAAGTGCTACTTTCATGAACTTTTAACATTTCTGATAAGTGTTTCCAGTCGTTATATCCTTCAGATGCTAAATTCGACGTTGAGCTGCTATCAAATAGCCGGCAACAAAAACAGTAAACTCGATTTTTAGAAACTGAGTATATTAACCAACGACGCTGAATTATTTCATTGTTTGCAAGTTTTTTTGTAAAATGAGAATTTGAGAAATGTCGCCCTGTATCATTTTTTGGATAATTATCAATGTGAGTTTGCACTGGGCCATTAGTTATTATATGATCAATAACTTTGCTATTTCGAGTGAGTGGCCAAGTGGCTGGATCCGATATATTTGGAGCAAGAGAACTAATGTCATCTAGAATTTGTATTTGTTGTACATCACCAATAGTGTCATCCTGAGCAGCATCTGTAATTGTAACACAACTTGTCTCCTCACTTCGGGAAACTTCGTCCACAATCTCTTCAACAGCTAACTGATCTGACTTGTCAGACAGAGACTCCACTACCGATGCATTCGCTTGTATTTCAGATGTAGATGCCACATTAAGGTCTTGATTTTTTGTTGTGATATATTTGCCTATATTCATAAACTTTTTTGTTTTTTCAAATTCCTTCTCTTTTTCTGCTTTTCGCTTTCTATATTTTGATCCAGATGGTTTTCTTTTGAAAGGATCAACGTGTTCAGACATTTTGTACTAATCAAATCTGCAACAAATTAAATCTGCGTAAGTCCGATCATTTCTATAAATTAATTAAATATAGCGCTATTGAGGGAGGACGACCAAAAACGCTTTATATTCAGTAGCCTTACCATGAGTTTGTAAAAACGTTCTCTTCTCGCTATCGAAAACTATCGCTTTGTCCCTGTCATTGTGGTGCACGTGAAAGAGACAAAGCTATAGTTTTCGATAGCGAGAACGTTTTTTCAAACTCATGGTAAGGCCACAGGAAAGCGTTAGCATACACGTGAACTACGATCGAAAAATCTAGGTAAGGTAATATTGTCATGGCAGCGGAATAATTGTGAAATGTTATATTTAAAAGCTTGTGTTACGTGATAGTGCTTAGATTTGTATGAAAAAAATCACGATCATCCACTCGTTCCCGAAAAAATGACTTCTATGTACAGTCAGATGCAAAAGTCGGTGGACACTTTTCACCTTTAACACAAAGGCTTACGAATGAACAGGCTTCATCCACTTTTACACTTGACCGTACCTCCTCGACATTCATTTATTATCTCCGTGTTAAAATTTCATCAACATTATATAGTCAGTTCTAGAGATATTTTATAATATACTAGCTGTTGCCCGCGCAGCTACGCTCGCGTGGTATCCCTATTTAAACCTATAACCCTTTTTTGTCGCATCGCAATCGGTTAAAAAGTAGCCTATAGCAGTCTCATGAGTTCCAACTATACATATGTCAAATTTCATCACAATCGGTTTAGTGGTTTAGGCGTGAAGGGAAGACAAACGAACAAACAAACAAACACACTTTTCCATTTATAATATTAGTATGGATAATTTACTTTAAATAGATTACCCCACTCCAAACATAACAAACAAACAAATGTTACCTCTTTAGTATAATAAGTAAAGATAGTTAAAATAAAATTGTACTTACCTAATTAGTGAAATAATCCGTCATGAAGCAAATACCTACTTAAACACTATTTGAATTTCAACTTTTTGGATAAAACCTATGTCACTCTGTAGTCGGCGACAAAAAGTAAAAAACATGCACTTCGTAACTTAGCGTGGACCGCCTGATTACTGCGTCTGTTTGTTTTAAAATATGTAATTACGATAACTGTTTTTAAGTGCGTGCACCGATTGAATGAATAAGAATGAGCTGTGTTCCGCTCCATCAAAAATAACGTCAACTCTTCTGAACTAAAATGTTAAAAAGAGATAGATAATGTGTTTCTCTGTGGTCGGGGATTCCCAGTTTTAACGGATTGAGCACTGCGTTCCATTCTAGTGTTGCCAACACATCGTTTTTTTTTTTCACTTACAGAGATGGGAATATAAAGGGGCGCCGCTTCACGGCGCCCCTTAAAGTCCGGCGCCCCTGGGCGGTCGCCCAACCGCGCCCTACCCTAACGCCGGTACTGCCGACCGGTCTAATTTAAGGATAGGAAAGGGAGAGAATGTCAGGTAAACCAATAGGATTTACGCAAATAACACAATGTTATCGGCACTCTTTTGTTAACTACCAGCATCGCCGGCGCTTCCCGGCAGAGTTGTTATATTTAGTGTAGGTAAACATAATGAAACAATGATAAACTTAGGATACGTTTTATAATTCATGAAAAAATAGAGAAGAATTTTGTAAAATAATGATTAAATCTAACGAAGTAACTAATTTAAAAGTAAACTACGAAACAACGAATAAACATTATTTCTGCACAAATCTTTTTAGTGGGACGAATGGCACTAATCGAAGAACATATTCCCATTCGTCCCCTCTTGAATTAGGATTGGGACGATCGGGAACAAATTAAATATTAATTTTGTAAATTCCCGTTCGTCCCCCTCGGGGGACGAAGTCGAGGGGACGAACGGGAATACACCCCAAAAATACAATTAGAAATCAATTTATCGTGCGAATTCAAAGGTATCTAACCAGCGGCTGAGGCGAGCGGAGTGGCAGAGATGGTGCGCGGGTAGCGGGGGCGGCAAGCTACAAGTCAATGCGCTGAGCACGTTATGACATGTTTTGTTTTTCAACATTTACCGTGCCATTAATGTAAATCCTAAGATTTACCAACTGAATGGTGGTAAAAGTTCGAATCGCAAACCTTTTGGG
Organism: Subacronicta megacephala; assembly: GCA_958496365.1. Classification (NCBI taxonomy): domain Eukaryota; kingdom Metazoa; phylum Arthropoda; class Insecta; order Lepidoptera; family Noctuidae; genus Subacronicta; species Subacronicta megacephala. The sequence continues at coordinate 10,374,260 of OY292533.1, forward strand.
ACATTTACCATTAGGAATTGATAGATCTTAGGTTTTACTGGAATATCTTAGGATTTACTGCAGTTCGAGCTTATACAGTAACAAAGACATATCATACTTCCAATTTGATTCAATAAGTTGAATCAAAGTTTTTAAGTCGGCTTCTATTTTGCCAGTATCTACTTCTGTGTAAGGCTCTTAATTTTAATGCACACATTATTGCAATATTGCAGCAGTGTTTCAAGGTGGTGGACATATTCATTGCGAACGTAGGTGTCTCATACCTATCTTTTTCTATGTCATAATTTCCCAGTATTTTGGTTGCTTGTACAATGATATCATAATGAATTGGTCTTAAGGCAGAAAATAAGTCATTAATAGATGGATCAATCTTTTTTAATTCTAGTAATAATTTTGCAAGCTCTTTCATTTTCTAGACGTCTCTACGTCTCTACGTTAAAGAAATGTTTTTCTCTGTGAGTTTTTAAATATTGAGATCCGAAAGCAAATATAAGGTTATCTTTTTTTGCAATAAGTGATATTATGTCTGCCCGCATTCGGGGAAATACAGTTTCCTTAAGTTTTTCGTCGATTTTAAGATGACGTATCAGTAGATTTTGAGCCTCAGATTGAATGTTTTTACTTCCTGATTTACCACTACATTTCTTTTTATGTTTCCACAATAGTTTTTTGGAATAGAATCCCAGACACTGTACACGGCAAATAATCAGTAAATTTGAATTTTCGCATCGGTTTAGTGACCTCTTTTGAATTTACAAGGTAGTTTCCTTTTTTACGTAGAGCTGCAATTAATTGTTTTCTATCAAGACTTTTTTTAGGTTTTGACACAATTTTTTGGACTTCAGTTTCATAAATATGGTGTCGGAGTAAATGACGAGCAAAATTTAAAACAAATGACTCACAGTAAAAGCAATAATCTTTATCTTGAACCTTAGAACTTTTGGGTTTTTGCCTTTGGATAATTGTTGTACTATCATTAGAATTCTTGATTTACGATATTAATAGTGAATCTTCCATTTGAGATTCACTATTAATATCGTAAATAATCTCTTCATTTGGTTCTGATTCATTGTAAGGCTGTGGAAATTCCCTACTTACAATTACATTGCAAGGAGAACTGCTTTTACAACTAACTTCACTTAAACTTATGTTATTAGGTGGCTTGAAAGACACATTAGACAAGGAATTATAAACATCGTGAGGTATTCCTTGATTTGGTACGAATTCATCTGCTTTATAAGGTTGAAGAAGTTTCCTTTCTACATATACACTACATGGAGAACCACTTATGTGACTAATTTCGCTATAATTAAGATTAATAGGCTCCTTGACTGATGAATCGAAGTTCGAAACACATTCTAATGGCGTTAAATTATTCGAAGTTCCAAATTCATTGCGAAAAGAATTATCAGAACTGGTCTGCAACAAAAAAAAGCTTATTATATTTTGTTGCACTTTACTATTGTTGCTTCGTTAATATGAAGGTAACAACTTGACTAGTGATATAAGTGTTGTCTATCCCTTGCTGAACATCAAAATTACCTATTCCCGATCTCAATCGGGTGGAACTCTCGGTGGAGTGTAATTAGAACATGTCGCAGAAAACTATGATATTGAACCAGATTTTGAATCAGATAATTCTTGTAAACAGAGATACATACAATAAAATTCATGATTAACAACACTAAAAGAAGAAATTGAAGATGAACGAGACATCATAGGTACTTTTTTCTTTTTTTAAGAGCGACTAATGTAAAGTTAATGAATAGACAGCGGTAGCTATTAGGTATTCAGCTGGGAAAAATCGCACGAAAACAGGCTGATGTGGACAGGTAAATTCAGAATTGGATAGGTAAGTACGTCTACATAGGTAAATCAGAGACGGATTGGTAAGTATGTATTAACAGGTAAGCTCAGAGGCACAGGCTGGAGTGAACAGGTAAGTCTGGAGTTGGACAGGTAAGTATTTAAAAAAAATATGTGTACGTAAGTCGTGTTTTATCTAAGTTAAAACATACGTACCTCATGTTCATGTAAGGTTTCTGGTTGGTTTTCTTTTTCTTCCTGTTCCTTCATTCCTGAAAACAAAACAGATATATTTGTATTATTGTAAAACAATAAAAAATTTAAATACCCTCGACCCAAAAGCAAACAAAAACAAGAAAACCTATAAAAAGTAAGACACACTCAGGTAAGCACGCACACACGCAAACACACAAACACGTCTTTAGGGAGTTCACAATGCCGCAATTAACCCTCGAGGAAAACAGGCCTGATGGTATGGTATGTGTTTTATATTTCTCAAACCAGATGGCGTTCGCATGACCTTTGAGAATAAACACCGAAACAAACTCAGATAATTATGGTCTCTTACAAGATTCAGCAAATAGCAAATAAATGACTGTTATTGCAGGGTAATTGTGAAATGAAGAATTACCCTGCCATAATACTTACATATTTGCTTCTTATATCTGGACATTGAAAGAAGATTCTCCAAGTTTGTTTCAGCATTTATTCTCAGAGGTCGTCAGTAAAGCAATGCTAACGCCATCTGATGTTAGAAATCTCAAACATATATTTATTTTACAGAACTGAATATATTTTAGATTGATAGCAACAGCTTCGATCATGTTATTGTTGGCAGCGACCGCAAAGGGTGATACAAACGATTAGTGGTCCGTCAAACTACCAGTTCAGCTCCGGTAATCCCGGGCAGCGGAAACATCAAACATTTAACTTAGTTCACTATATTTGACGAGCCGCAATTAAGCTGATGCGTACGGGCTATCTAGAATGACACTCAAATTACTATTAGATACGGGTCTATGTCATAAGCGTTAGCTATTCCTTTGAATTTTACATTTGGGAGAACTGCTACAAAGTTTTTGTAACTTTCGTTTCCATGTGAAGATTATAAAGTTATTTTAGTGAAACCTCATTAGACTTATGGTCCTAAGCGTGACTGCTACGCTAGAGATCCTGGGTTCGACCCTGTTTTTCTACGAAATTCTCAGTAGCAGCTCGGAATCTGGATTTGTGCTGGGTTAATGGCCTAAACATACCAGCGATGCGTGGGTGTAAATTAGTACGTACACCTCTGCCTTACCCTTCGGGGAATACAGACGTGATGGTATGTTTTAGTATCTAAAGGAAAAAATCGACTGCGGGCAGGATTCAAACCTGGCGTTCTCGCATTCGTTGTGGTGAATATCGCGAATCACATAACCTCCTTCCCCGAAGGGTTAGGCAGAGGTGCACTTAATGTACACCCACAGTTCGCCGGTATGTTTGGGTCCCATGTAATAGGGGGCGAGCCTATTGCTATTCATCGGGCACAAATCCAGACTCCGAGCTGCTACTGAGAATTTCATAGAAAAACTCAATAACACTTTGTTCGACCTGGGGATCGAACCCAAGACCTCTAGCGTAGCAGTCGCGATTGGGACCACTAGACCAACGAGGCAGTCTAAAGAATAAGGTATATAATAAAGATTTTATATACCTAACTAATGACGTTGTCTGATGTAATGTAACTCCATACCAAATTTCATCCAAATCCGTTCAGCCGTTTTTGCGTGAAAGAGTAACATGCATCCATCCTGGATGTTACTCTTTCCATACTCACAAACACCATACCTAAACTTCCGAGGCGCAGTGGCTAACGCACTCGCCCTGAGAACTGTGTGAAGTCGCAAAAAAGCCTCTGGCTACCCCTTCTGGGATAACAGCCGTGAGAGCATACAAACTTTCGCGTTTATAATAGGTATTAGTACGAAGTAGGATGATATTACGATATAAGAATCAAATAGGTAAGTAATATAGAAGCATGTACCTACTTTTGATTATTACTGGTTATTACAAAAACATTCGTCTTCTGGAAAATGATCATAAATGGCATATTCGCAAAATTAACACCACATGAAAGAAGAGTTATAAAGCCTTTTAAAGTAATCGAAATTCATGGGTAGTACAAAGTGTTCAACTACTGAATTAGTAATATTAATACTCGTATCACAATGTATGCACCAATTTTGCAAAATGAAATGCATTCAATCCCAAGGCCATTGTAGTTTAGCTTTAAAAAATGTATAAAATCATTTCTTTTAAAAAAGGATCCACATCAATCACAACAACCATTTTTGCAGACTACACACGTTCACTCACAGACAATTTAACGCAAACTAAGCTCATCATTATATTATAAACAGACAACATGTTTAAATGTAAGTAGGTACTTACTAGCTAGATGTTATAGGTATTATAATAAGATAAATCGTGTTATAATTTTCATTTATGTAGCAAAAAGTAAGTACTTACGGTTTGCCAATTTAAGAATCCTTGCACTTCTTTTCATTGTGATTCATATATTATTATAATCACTAACTATAATAATAGACCAAATAAATAACCACTTTTAACGCACTTGCAAATAACTCACTTTGGTGACAAGCTTTCATCACGGCCGCGCGGCCGGCACATGTCTGTTTGTTTACAAACTTCGGCACGCGAGCGCGCTGAAGTCCGCCGCCCCGCGCACCGCGCCATGCGTCCCTCGTAAACCCCGAATAGGCCCTTCAGACACCGTACCTAGTGCCCGTTTAAGGATATTTAAGAGACGCAAGATTGTTGTCACGAAAACATGATAAAAACTTTACAAATTAAGTACGATATACAATGGACACGATAAGATCGGTGAACTGACCTCAAAGTATACTTAGTAAATTATACGCTGAACACTAGCGCCCTCCAAATTTCAGTCGGACGATGGCGGAACTATATTATACGCTAAAAGGCATTGTAGTGATGGAATTACGTCCATGCCAATTTTTCGCCCTTGCATTCTTACGATCATAAGGGATCGGCAGTGAGAAAACCATTTCCTGTGTACATTGCACGACGTACACGAAACCCTATTCCTGCCCAACCTCCGTCTGTTACCGTAGGTCTCCCTGTAATCCGGCTCGAAGGACCAAAATGTACGCACTTGGACTTACAACTCAGTGCGGCCGTTATTCCAAATGCGTACAGTATGGCTAAGTTTGAGACAGCTGAGCCTGGTGCCTATCAGCTACCTAAACCTTGCTGACCACAGACCTAGCCCTCTAACAACCACCTAGTTCCCTAGCTTCCCTAACGCCCTAGCCTACCATACAAACCACACCGAACGTAGGTTACGTCGGTTTACGTACAGGAAGTCTGTTACAGGGAGACCTACGGTAACAGACGGAGATTGGGCAGGAATAGGGTTTTGTGTACGTCGTGCAATGTACACAGGAAATGGTTTTCTCACTGCCGATCCCACAGACTCATAGGATCGATGACGGCTAAAGGTGTCTTGGCCACAGTGAGAGGAGTTACAGGAGATGAATCAAAATCGACTCCAGCTTGATGACTAATTTATTACTGTAATTAATTCTATTATATACAAATTTTGTGATCAATACACATTGATGCCTATTTACATGTGTGTTGTGTGTGTATCGAGCCGATGCAGCACGGATCTCAGTAGGTCGCTTCTCGGTGCTGACGGTGTGCCGGTGTTGCCGGCGCGTGTAGCGAATGTGTGTCGCTCTTAATGTTGACGCTGTGATCTAGATGCTGGCGCGTGTAACACAGTTATGTTCAACCTTGAACAGGACCCTTGGGCTAAAAATGAGGGTCGGTCAATCTATCGTCTGTATTCCGGACGCACAAAGTCAGTCGGACGCAGCATCATCGGTAAATAACGCCATGTAGGACGCAACATGTCCTTCAAGATGTATATTTATATATATATTTACATCTAGCAACACATTTGGCGTCACACATGTTGTGCATCATTACGGCGTCCCCTAATTCTGCTTGCAATTTTTATGATATCTTTGTGAATATGGCTTAGTTTTTCGATTTCCTGCTCCATGGGATATTTTATTCGGGGCAATATTCTTTCTGCAGTCGTGCCCAAACATTTTTGAACCCCGTTTCATGGTGATACATTAGTAGCTTCCTGGATATATTGATTATGATTTTCCTAAAGCATCGAATATTTAACGTCCTCACAGGATGGTTGGTACCTATTTGGGAGTGCGACGTTGCCAGCTTTGTAGTTATTTCTTTTACCATCATTTGTCGCATTGTCTGTTGTATGCAGTTTCAAATCTATTCGTAGGAGATATATCTATACGGACGCTTGATATTCATATATGTACCTACTGACGCGCATGTTATCATATCCTACAAAGTCTGCTGTATTGAACTGAGGATAGATGGGTTGGTTGGTGTGTCTCCCTTTCATGCAAAAACTACTGAACGGACTTGAATTAAATTTGACATATAGATAGTTTGTAACCTAGATTAACATATAAAAAGTTAACAACGTTACTAGTAATGTGTAACCCACATTGCTAATATGCTTTAAAAAAATCGCTTCCCATGAGGCTGGCCACATACTTGTCTACCTCGTTGTCATAATATGACACGGATATATAATAATAGGTAGTTATTGGACGTCCGTATATATCTATAAGACGTCTGCTTATAGCTCTCAGGTGTCCGATGTCCGCATATTATTATAGAATTGTTATATGAGACCCCGATCTCCTACGCTCCAATGGAAACAAAAATCAAGAAATCATATTGAAATAGACTACTTTTTACGAACTTTTCAAGAAATCATATTTTTAAAACGCATGCAACGACCAATATAACTTTGGATATGTAATAGAACGTTTTCTGTATTAAACGAAGTGGTCTTCGGTGGAGTGCGCTTGCCTAGAAGAAACCTATTCACTCTCGTCTTGAAGACGTATTTAAAAAGAACTTCTTACTAAATCTCTTTCAAACCAATTTTCGTTGATAGTGTACATGGTAATGTACATCATATATTTTTTTTTAGTTTTATCGTTCTCTTATTGTAGAAGTTACGGGGGGGGGACACATTTTACCACTTTGGGAGTGTCCCTCGCGCAAACTATTCAGTTTAGAAAAAAATGATGTTAGAAACCTCAATATCATTTTTGAAGACCTATCCATAGATACCTCACACGTATGGGTTTGATGAAAAAAAAACTTTTTGAGTTTCAGTTCTAAGTATGGGGAAACCCCATATTTTTTTTTTTTTCAATTTTGTAAAATGTGTAAAAATCTTAAAGCGGTTCTCAGGATACTCCCCTCATCCACTCACCAAGTTTCAACAGCATAGCTCTTATAGTTTCAGAGAAAAAAATCTGTGACATACAGACGGACAGACAGACAGACATGACGAATCTATAAGGGTTCTGTTTTTTGCCATTTGGCTACGGAACCCTAAAAATACATTAAAAAAGAACGATTCCTTTATTAATAAGACATAATATTACGTAAGATTATAACATAGTTTATAGGAATTGGTAACTTTAAAATTTTATATCATAAAGAAATGTCATAACAGTAGACTTTAGTAATAACATGTCTTACAAATTACATTAAAAATATTTTTTTAATAAGAAATTCTGTTAGGCTGTTATAACATTTGTTCGTAAGATACATTTTTAGTTGTTTTTTAAAAAGGGTGGTGGGTAATTGTTTAATGAATTTGGGGATTTTATTGAAAATAATTGGTGCTGTACAGAATACGCTATTATGCATTAAGGCTCTTACAATGCATAGTGCATGCATTATTTTCCCGACGATTGCAAACTATAACATCAGATAGGCTACTAAAAAGAGAAGGATTTGTTTTAACAAAAACACCTATTTCATAGATGAATAAAGACGGTAAACTCAATATTCTATGCTCGATAAAAAAGGGTTTACAACTGTCAGTCATATGAAGCCCGAACATCGCCCTTATACACCTTTTTTGCGATTTAAAGACACTGTCTTTATTAACAGAATTTCCCCAAAATATGACGCCAAACCAAATAATAGAACTTACAATTCCGTGGCATGCAGTGACAACAGGTGAACGTTTCAGGAGCGCGTACGCGGCAGAGATGATTCTTTTACTCAATTCCTCAGTGTGAGCTTTGAAATTTAGACATTTGTCAATAGTTATACCTAGAAATTTAGAAGTATCCACTTTACAGTATTCTCATAAGACAGATCGATGTCAGGAGTCAATCTGCGTTGGCTAAAGAACATGATTTTTGTTTTATTTAAATTAATTTTTAAGTTATTATTATTAAACCAACCGATTATTGACTTAATTGTATCGTTAACATCCTTTTCAAATGTATTATTAATATTAGATTTTATGGTTACCGTGCTGTCGTCAGCAGAAAGTGACATTGGATGCTTTGTCACTTAGGCAAATCGTTAATACATACATACATACATATTGTCACGCCTGTCTCCCATGGGGGTAGGCAGAGACTATAGATTTCCACTTGCTACGATCCTGGCACACTACTTTCGCTTCATCTACATTCATTAATCTCTTCATGCATGACCGTCGGTTTAGGGTGCTCGGAACCTGGCCTTTTTGAAGAACATCCGCAATTTGGTTGCGGTACGTTCGCCGAGGTCTTCCCCTTCCAACTCGTCCATCCATACTCACCATATATACTTGTTTCGTCAATCTCCGTTCATCCATTCTCTCTACATGACCAAACCATCTTAACATACCTTTCTCAATCCTTGTTACTACATCTTCTTTCACTCCACATCGCTCCCTTATCACACTGTTTCTCACTCTATCTTTTAGCGTCACACCACACATACTTCTCAAAGCTCTCATCTCTACAGCATTTATTCTGCTTTCATGTTTCTTCTGCCATACCCAACTTTCACTACCATACATTAGTGTCGGCGCCAACACTCCCCCAATCACAGCCAGCCGTGCCTTTTCGGACACTTTCCGACTATTCATGAAGGTGTGTAGCGCCCCATTCACCTGGTTACCAGCACTCGCTCTCCTTTCAATATCACTCTCATGTTTACCATCTCTAGTAAACATAGAGCCCAGATATACAAACTCTTTCACCTGTTCTACTCTTACGCCACCTATCAACATTTTGCACGCTGTCATAACTTCATCCCTTTCAAAGACCATCACTTTCGTCTTGCTTACATTCACTTTCATTCCCTTACTCCTAAAAGCACCGTCCATAATTGTTACCATCTTCTGTAACTCCCCCTCCGATGGAGCAAGGATAACTTGATCATCGGCATAGAGGAGACATTTGACGAGTAACTCATTCATCCTTAAACCACATTCACTCTCTTTCAAATCCTTCAGACAACTGTCCATGAATAAGTTGAACAGCCACGGTGACGCTACACATCCTTGTCTAACACCCTTATTGATGTCAAACCATTCAGTATAGGCCCCGTTTATCCTGACACATGCACTGGAACCCTCATAGAGCGATTTCAGTGCCCGAATCAGGCTGCCATTCACCCCATACATGGACAGTGCTGACCACAATTCATTCCTAATCACTCTATCGTAGGCCTTTTCCAAATCTACGACTGCGCAATAGACTTTTTGGCCATTGGCCAAACATTTTTCGGCTATGCATCGTAAGGAAAAAACCTGATCCGTACATCCCATGCTCTTTCTAAATCCCGCTTGCACATCCCATATTTTGTCCTCTGTTCCTTTCACGACTCTCTCGATCAAAACTTTTGCATACAATTTACCGACAACGCTGAGAAGGCTAATGCCTCGGTAATTTTTGCAGTCTTGCTGTGACCCTTTTCCCTTGTAGAGTGGCACAATCACGGCTTTGCTCCAGTCTTTTGGTACAAGCCCGTTACTCCAGCACAAGTTGAAAAGGCGGTACAGTTGACTAGCTACCACGCCCTGTCCAGCCTTCAGCATTTCGGTCGATATCCTATCATATCCTGCAGCTTTTCCCAATTTCATACTATCCAACGCTTTCACAATTTCATCCATACCAATACTATCCTCACTTTCTACTGTTTCATCCATCACCGTGGTAGACACCTGTACTAACTCCCTTTCAAACAATCCTTCAAAATATTCTTTCCATCTGTTTAACATGCATTTTTCCCCATTCACGAGACTTCTATCTTGGTCTCTGACTTTATTGAGCTCCGAGGAAATCGTTAATATATACAATAAATCTCAGTTCAAATCTCAAAATCAAAAGTTCTCGCCGCGAATTCTCCTTTGTCTTCTACTGATTGAAAACGGGTGCCACTGCCACGAAGTGGTAATTTGAGTTTTGTATAAAGAAATAAGTCGGCTGGAGCCATATTTGGTGAATATGGTGGGTGCTCGATGGTATTTGTGTTTAGACTAAAATTCGTTCACAATGATGGCGATCGTGGTGCAAAATCCTTCCTAGGTGAAATCCTACCATTAAATACTTTTCTATCAAAATTGTTAGGAGATTAACTTTCAGAAGATCAACTTCATAAGCATTGATGATCATCCTCCAGATTCATAAAAATCGTTAGGTTGCCAATAAATGTCCTTAAAATGTTTATAAAATGTATATGTATGTTTCTAAAATTAAATAATTTTTAGTTTTTATTAAAACAACTTCTTATAAAATTTTTATATTTTAATTTCAGCCGCTGCATAAAATTTAATAGTGTTTACGGAAGGAATAAATAAACTTCCTCTATTTCTCAAGCCAATTAACTTCTGACAAATCCAACATTTTTTTTTCATGTCATTGAAAACTGGCACATATAAATACTGAGCTAAGTTGTTGATATCCGTGGGCAAGTCATTTAGAAACCCTTTCAGAGTCGTCGATGTCTTCTTGTCGGTACAATGAAGTAATTCAATTAATAATTTGTGTAGCGGAATTAGGGGAGCGTTGGGCTTATATTTACGAAATTCAAACTTAGGTACATATCTTCTCAAGTTTTATACTTAATATTATTACTAAAGTACCTAAATGACGACAATTGATTCATCTTTCATATTTAAGCGTTATTTTTATGTCAGCAGTTGATACCGCTTGTTGGGGGCAAAAATATTAATATGTATTAGTTTACTGACCTGTAAAAACGGCAACGTCGCCGCCGCGGCGAGATTGCGGCGCACCCTAGACACTAGGAACGTACCTACGAGGTAGGTACGTGCATGTAGGTATTGGATGCATTCAACACAAAATGAATCACGAAATGCATTATTACCAATAATCACAAATTCAGTTTAAAAAACCTCCACTTAATGTTCAATTGATTAAATTTGTGAAATGTCCGCTGTGCACCTGAATTCATAATCGACACCGTCGTACGATATTGTTGCGGACCCTTCTCTAAATAAAAATAAAACTTCTCTTCTAAAAAAAAACCCTTCTCTATTATTTAAGCTAGGGAACGCCCGAATTGTTCATATTTAGTTTATATAAAAATAGAGGTGTTTAGGTCTAGTGACCGTGCTGGCCACCGAGAAGGTCAAAATCTGCCAATTCACTACTTACCAAACATGTCAGTAAGGCGCTACCTGGCCGCCACTACTGATGCCCGGTTTCTGAGGCACTTTTATCGGTGGTTTATCTATTCATTAGCGCTATTGGTTCGATAACTTGTGAAAGTGCGTTTCCGAACACCGCGATGTAAGATAAACTCCGTTTAAACTGAGGTAAACTTAACTAACCAATGTTAGGGGTTTATCGGTTCCATAACTATAAAATTGACGTTTCATTTCAAACTACATCTACTTTTAGGTTATCTATATAAACTTGTAACGTATTATTCTAGTAAATTGTCAGCAAAAGCTTAATATTAAAAATATACAAAGGAGAAAACAATCAATGTTAGCATAATGAATACGAGCAGCTCATCAGAGTCTGATTTGGAAGTAATGGAGTTTATTGTTAATATATCAGTACCCAGAAACTTAAGACAAAGGAGAAATCCTTTCGAAATGTTTACGGATGAAGAATTTCACTCGAGATATCGCTTTGATAAGAACACTGTGATACACATAAGTGATATTATAAGCCCTGCTCTAGCTCCCGTCACGCATCACAAATATACTCGTACATTGTCTGTTTTGGAACAAATTTTTATCGCATTACGATTTTACGCTACAGGTACTTTTCAAGTAGTAATTGGTGATGACATAAACGTTCACAAAACCACTGTATCAAGAGTAGTGTATAAAGTAAGCAAGGAAATAGCTAAGCTAGCTACATGTTATATAGGTATGCCAAATTTTAATGACCTGAGAGAAGTCAAGGCACAATTTTTTAACATAGCTGGATTTCCAAATGTAATTGGTTGTGTATGGATCCCACATACCAATTCAATCTCCTGGAGGTGCAGAACTATTTAGAAATAGAAAAGGTTTCTTTTCTATTAATGTACAAGTTGTGTGCGATGCAAAGTTACACATCCTTGATATAGATGCTCGCTGGCATGGATCAACACATGACAGTACTGTGTATCATAACTCATTCCTGCGAGCGCGGCTGGATAACAATGAGATAGATGGTCACCTCCTAGGAGAAAGTGCATATCCTTGTGGAAGATTCATGATGACGCCATTTTTAAATACAGCTACAAATGCCGAAAAACTTTAAAATGAAGCACAAATCAAGTCCAGAAACACAGTTGAAAGGACATTTGGTGTGTGGAAAAGAAGATTTGCATGCCTTTCTCAAAAATTAAGATTAAAATTAGTTCACACATTAGCTGTAATTGTTGCAACAGCTGTGCTACATAATATAGCTCTACAGCAAAATGATACAGTAATAATTGATTCTACTCCTGAAGAAGATATTGTTATAGAATCGATTGAACGATCTATTTCCTCTGAAGGAAACCATTTTCGACGGTTATTGTTGGAACAATATTTTAGGTTGGTTAAGCTTTTCTTATATAATTTTCTTAACTTAAGCTAAATTTACACTTCAAAATTTTAAGTTCTAGGTACATCTATGGGAACACAAATTAAAAGCCTAATGATATTGAGTATATATGTATATTTTTTTGTATTTCAAGTTATAAAATTAAGATGCTAGCAACCAAAAGGATATAAATATGGGAGTTTCATTGATCCATATCATATTATAGAGAATTATTTTAGAATATGCTTGTACGGACCTAGAAATTAAAAAGAAGAATTTTAATATTGATACTATACCACCCATTATAAACTAAAATTCTTCTTTTTATATTCTAGGTCCATTTTTGCATTTTCTAGAAGAATTCGTTTTAATTCGATATCAACATCGAGCAAAATGTTAGTTTTTTCTAATTTTATTACTTCCTGTTGTCGTTGAATTTCCAATATTTCTAACCTTTTACTTGTTATAGCATCTTCATTAATTTGATTCTGATTCTTTCGTTTTTATTATAGAAGCACTGAGATTATTTAATTTTTTTTTCTTTGTTTCAGTTAAACATATTTTCTTTGTTTTGGGTGTGCTTCCTAAATCCTGCAAGAGCGGTGAAATAGGTCTTTTTACCAACTTCATGGAACATTCAACTTGCTTAGAAGTTGATTGCGTTTTAGATGCCAAATCTTCTATTATGAGGATGTCTTGAGAAGTACCAGGATGTGCATCTCCAGTTACTACATGTGTTTCAATATCTGTAGTAAATAAATAAAACATTGTTAATATTGTGTACTTGATTATTGTACTGACATGTAAAACACGTTGCACTGATATTAATATGACTGAAATGATGTCACTATACTGATAAATAATATGTGTGACATGATATTATAATATAATTGTACCAAAGCCTGCTATTTGAGTTTATTGTTTATGAATTTGTAATTGTTTTATTTATACTGATAAAGCTCTATCCACACATATCAGGGCCCAGGCACAGACTTGTGTTAACGAGTTCATATAAAATGTAGTACCTACACCAATATTTTGCTAGATGCATTGCAAATGAGAAAAAATAACCATTCTATTCAATTATGTTAGAAGAAACTTTTTGCACTTACCTAAGTTGCAATATGGTGCCGATGAGTCAAATTCGTTAGAAAGTGGTTTGAATTGAGGAGACACTAAGGCCACAACTTTCTCATCAATTGTGGTTGCCTTAGGACAAAATGTTCCATCTCTTGTACATCTCGGACTGAAATTAAAATTGAACATAAATTACATTTTTTTATGGCACTATTGTGTAACATATACAACGTGTTACGGAAAGACCATATTCATCCAAAAGGGGTGATGATTACATCAGGTATAGATTTTCTATGCAAAGTTTCCACGCAAAATAAATTACTCAAGGAATTCATACCAAACTTTTGGTTTCGTAAGTTTATTGAAATCAAACCATAACAAACGTGGCCTGCACTACGAGGGTCATTAACTTTTCACGTCATTTCCTAATATTGAAGTTAAATCTCTTTCGCGATCTGTGCGCCTAGTACACGCCGTAGGTAGTGTGCCGCCGCGCCGCTCTGTGTCGGCGCGGGCTGAAAGGATCACACGAGCTGACAAAGCGAGCGCGTGTGCGCAATTGTAAATACTTTAGGCATTTAGGTACTCCTTGGTTTAAAACTAATAATGCAATACGTAATTTACTTATTTACGGTTTACATACACGTTAATATGGACCCAGAATAACCTACGAATTTAACTAAAAAAACTGACGTAAAAAAGTTTTTTTTTTAATTATGGAATGGGCTTGCGTTTGACCTCCACCTGACCTGATGTTAAGTGATGGTGCGGTCTACGATGGTACACTCTTGCCCAGCAAAGGATGGCAGTGAAATAAGGCTCCACGCTGCCGACTGCTGGTCGACTTGCAGTGGAGCAACAACTATTCCGACCCATCCCCTAAGTTAATAAAAAAGTACATAAAAATTCACACCAAGGTTTAGGTAGGTAGCTACTAAGCTTGTTTTAATCCCTTATTACGTAAACAATAAAATCTAAGAGCCATGCTTAATTTAGCAAATTAACTTACATTTTTAAAGATGGGGTTCGATGTGGTGCCCTTGGTATTGTATGCACAAGGCCGCGCGCTTGTTCATGGACAACTGAACATTTCGCAGCATGTCAGGTGTTACTGTCCTAAAGGCGGCCTCGATCCGCACTTGCATTTCTTGCACTGTATCATACTGCACTGCATACACTACGTTTTTAATGTATCCCCACAAAAAAAAATCTAACGGAGTTAGGTCTGGGGACCGCGGAGGCCAAGCCACGCTCCTGCTACCGCGCCCGATCCATCGAGGGAAACGCACGTCCAAGTACGCGCGTACATCACGTGCAAAGTGTGCCGGTGCACCGTCGCGTTGGAATACCATATTGTTATCCATCACGAGATCCACGTAACTTGATACGGGTAGCACAGTGAGTACATCGTCTAATTCATTAACCAGAAAGTTTAAATAATTTTGGCCATTTAAACTTTGCGGAAAGAAAACTGGTCCTACGACAACATCTCCGATGATACCAGCCCACACGTTTAGTCGCCATTGGTGTTGGAAGGACGACTCTGTCGAAGCATGTGGATTCGTGTGAGACCAAACATGTTCATTATGGATATTACTTATCCCTGCTCTCGTGAATGATGCTTCATCGGTCCATAGCACTTTTGAACCGAAACTTGGTGAAGCTTCTATCTGGCTTCGATACCACTCGCAGAAGGTCACGCGAGGCAAAGAATCTGCCGGTGTCAGTTCTTGGGTGCGACGAAAGTGGTATGGATGCTGCCGGTCATTGTTCAGCACTCGCCATACTTTAATATGGTTGGAGGCACCCAGTGCTAATGCAGCTCGACGTGTGCTAGTGCGTGGATTATTTTGGAAATGCTCCAGTACGGCTTCTTCAAAGTCTGGATCGCTTCTGCTCGGACGACCTTCCGAAGCAGATGCGTGGAAGGACCCGGTTTGGTACAGACGATGTGTCATCCGACTGAAACACGCCAACGAAGGCAGCTGCCGACGCTCAGCATCTGGTCTATCCTGGATGAATCGGTGACGATACAACTCTCGGGCGGCTCGCAGACTACCGTCCACTGCTCCGACACACATCATCATCTCGTAATATTCACTATTACTGAACGACATTTTTTAACAATCACGAAATCACAACTAGGTACACTGAATCGGATAGAGGGAGCGACCGAAGCACACGAGTATTATTAAACAACTGACGAAACTCCGAAGCTGTGGGGAAGAACCGAAAAATAAAACTTCTATTCTTCTACTATCCTAGTAATAGGGTAGCTGGCCCAATTATTATTGTACATTTTGAATTTATTTTCGATTTTTTGTCAAATTTAATTTACTAATCAAGTCAGCCTATCGCAGTCCACTGCTGGACATAGGCCTCTCTCAAGTTGCGCCACAAACAACACACGGTTTCCCGCCTTTTGCATCCAGTAATCGTAGCGCCGCGCAGTATCGCTTTTCCCCCCAGCTACCTAATAATAATTTCAAGAAAACTGTGATAAATTGAATACATTGAAGCACACCGATTAAAGAAGAGTTAGGCCAGGGCATCAGTTAATTAATAAAATCTATGAGCTGATTTGACAAACGAAACCGATAAGATAATTTGATGTGGACTGTGGGGGTGGTACCTACATAAGTACATAGTCTTAATTTGTAAGTATTGATTAATCAAAATAGCGACAGATAAGTTGAGTATTGATTCGATTTATTTATTTATTGAAGGCTACCAGCTAAGACTATCACTACGACTATGACTATTTACCTGCAACTGGCTCATTTACCCTTAATATCATTGTGTATGTAACCCCCGATGAAATTAGGGTTCAGTTATTATTGTTCGCAAATGCTGTCCGAACAACTCTCGTTACTCATGAGGTCCTAGTACTTTTAACAATTTATTTCCATAGTTTAATACATTTTTGCGGCCTATTTTTTTATTGTGTTTTATTAAACAATAAAGACTCACCACCAACCCATGTCTCAGTCAAATGGGCCCGCCGACAAAATGTAAACTTCTGATACGTTTTAAATGTTTTCAGTTGTAATTTAGTGTTGTTATCATCATAATTATCAACTCATTACTGTCCCACAGCTGGGCACGGACCTCTTCTCAGAATGAGAAGGTTAAGGGTTAGTTCATCACGCTGGCCTTCTGCGAGTTGTTTAGCCGTGTGCGTGTTGGAATGGCAAAAACTACCAACATAATTTAATTTTAAAATCCTACCTATTTAAATAAAAGCGGAACCCACTGCACACTGGCATTTTATTTCTACCAGGAGACACATAAGTTGCATAGAGTAAAGTTATTTAGGGTTCATTTTGAATAAATTATGTTACAAAATATTTTTTCTGTAACATTTCTAATTGCATAATCTTTTAGTTAGTTACTTACTACGGTAATAAAAAAAACAACATTAAACGGATCGTTCGTATCGTTATCCTATATCCCGTTTTGTTGTTATTGTAATGGTGCTCCCACATTGCCGTTATAAAATGTTTGTAAACATTTTATAACACCAAAACATTTACTAACAAATGTTAACAATTGTTGCACTTTGTTAGAAACTGTTACATGTTATAAGTGCTCCTACATTGATGGAAAATGTTTAAACATTTTATAACATCTAGTATTGGCTCGCAGTTTGGTTTCGCCTTCTGAGGGCCGAGGACGTCTACACGAAAATGGAAGAAGATTTGCTCATTGGAATAGCTTTTATTTTTTGTTTAAAAAAGAAGAAAAAGCGCTCTTATTGGATGCGCCAAACGCTAAAAGCTAGAGGAAAATATAGTGCCACAGACTATCTCAAGGATTTGGGTATTGACGGTTGCTTAAAAGATTTTATAAGAATGAACAGTTCCGAATTTGAATATCTACAAAATTTAATTGGGGCAAAAATAGGCAAACGAGACACTACATTTAGAAAATCTGTAAGTGTGACGGAAAGACTTGCGGTAACGTTAAGATTTTTGGCAACTGGTAGCAGTTATAAAAGTCTTGGAAATGTGTTCAAGTTGTCAGACCAAGTGATATCTATTATCGTACCAGAAGTGTGCGAGGCTCTCAATGAGGTTTTAAAGGAATACATACAGGTAAGTCAAACAAAATTTTTAATTATTTTTTTATTTACTTTTAATATGATCTAATCTAATCATACTTTAGGTAGGTACCTACCTTACCTTACTAATAATTTTTTTAATAATTAACAAACCAAAGATGTATTTTTTAATTTTTGATTGATTCCAACAAATCGTTTAATGATTGGGTCGAATCTTGGCTTGATTCCGATAAATTAGACGGACTCTGTGTTCTTGCGCTGGTACGAGTATGTGTCCTGGAGTTATCCGAAGAACTGGTTTCAAATGAAGCCGAGGGACTCGGTGCGGTGTAGTATCCTCTCGAGCTACAGTCAGCATTATTTTCCGAAAAAGTGGATAGATTTGGTTCAGAGTTGTATCCCCAGGAACTACTAGCGGTTGGGTCTGTAAAGGTTGTTGGAAAATCATATTGTCCCATTGTCGCATTGTACAAAATATTGTTAATGTGATGTTGAGCAGTATTCTTAGCATGACTGTTTTTTATTTGTTTCAGTTTCATCGAGACATACTCTCCAAATGCGTCATTTTCATCCCTGCTTTTTCTAGATTCGTACATTCTTTGTAAAATATTTACAGCTTCTTGTTGTGTTGGATCTTGTTCTACTTCAGGCCGTCTTCTTTTCCGAAATGGTTTCGGGGTGGCGAAAGGCGTGCCCGTAGTTTCATCAGTGACAGTATTTCCTGTTTCGTTCAAACTGAGAGTGTTTTCTGAAGCAATTCTGTTTTCTTCGTTACCCTGAAAGAATAGAATTAAACGATAATTTTAAGTTATAGGCGCGTCAAATTAGCTAAAATTGTAAAAAAATCTATAACCGCGATTTTCTTTTTCTATTACTTAACAACCCTTAACTGAAATCATATTTTTTTATAGTGTATTCTATTAATATTTCATACTTAATAAAAATATCAATAAAATTTGTTAGAATAACGAGTTATAAATTTATTTTTCGCGCCTATTTCTTAATCTTCTATTTTTGTTCCAGATACCAACAACACCTCAAGAGTGGCTACACGTGGCAAATTCATTTGAAGAAAAATGGAATTTCCCAAATTGCTTAGGAAGTATCGATGGAAAGCACGTAGCCATACAAAAGCCAATTGATAGCGGCAGTGAATATTACAACTATAAAGGATTTTACAGCGTTGTACTTTTAGCGATAGTGGACGCAGAATACAACTTTCTGTACGTGAATATTGGCTGCCAAGGACGCATAAGTGATGGCGGAGTTTTCGCAAACACAAAATTTCGAAATAAAATTAACGACAATAGTTTGAAAATACCCAGTGACAGCTCACTACCAGGCAGAAACAAACCTGTTCCTTATGTGTTCGTAACAGATGATGCGTTCCCTTTAGAAAAACACTTATTAAAACCTTTTCCAGGACCACAGGATAGCAATTCTAAGGAAAGAATCTTCAGTTATAGACTGAGTCGTGCGAGGAGAACAGTAGAGAACGCATTTGGGATTTTGTCAGCCAGATTTAGAGTTTTACGAACTACAATATTATTAGATCCAGAAAAAACTACTACTTTAATTATGACATGCGTGCTACTGCATAATTTTATAAGAAAAACTGAATCGAGCATGATTTACGCTCCATCTCAATACTATGATGGAGATGACATAGTAACTGGTACACGTATCGATGGACAATGGAGATTAGAACAGCAGCAATTAACACCACTTGAAGCATGTGAATCCCTGACAGATGATGGGAAAGAAATAAGAAAAGAATTCGCAGAATATTTTTCAAATGAAGGGTTTTTGGACTGGGCATCTAAATATTATTAAAAGACGTTAAAATAAAACTCACCTGCAACCCTCCATCGACAGTTAAACTTGGAATATTTTTGCCTTTAAGGAACATGAGTTTTTTAAATGCAAACCATTTACTTGACTCATTAGCTCCTGCACCAGATTTATTAGATTTACATTCTCGGTTAAATTGACCTACGAGTGATCGAATCTTTTTTTCAATTACTTTTTTATCCATATTAAATTCACTGGCAATTTCCATCCAAGCATCGTGTTTTTTATTTCGGTCTTTGTAGCTCTCTGACATCGTGTTCCATAGTACTTCTCTTGCTTGAAACATTTCAATCAGTTTGTAAACATCATCGTTATTCCAATTACCGGACATATTTTATTGCTTGGCGCACGCGCAACCACTAATACACACGCACAGCGATGCACGCTGACACAAAGGGACTGACAAGCGAGACACCACGCGCAGCGACCTGCGTACTCTAACCCCCACCGCACCGCACCGCCTATCCCGCCATCACCCTTATAAAATGTTTACTAACATTACTAAACATTTTCTAACATGAAAATTTATTTGTGATTAAATGTTTGCTAACAAATGTTTACTAACGTTATTAAACTCAACTTAACGTTATTTTCTAACGGCAATGTGGGAGCACCATAAGGTAAAAAAATGTGGCAGAAAGTTACTATGTGCATAATTATTAGGCACCTACATTTACACGTTCACCGAAAGTCGTGAAGAAAAGTAACAAGAATTACGGAGTAGGTACCTATACCTACTCCGTAATTCTTGTTACTTTTCTTTAAGAGGAGTGTCCCTCGCGAACGCAACAATGTTGCACAGTTATCGCTGTCTCTATCCCTCGCGATGCGAACGCGTGCCCGAGAGGAGAAACAACAACATTTTCACGCGTATTTCGTATGTTCCGAATTTTGGAGATTACTCCTATAATATTGCTAATATGTAAAAAAAAAATCTTGTAAAAAAATATTCACTATATTATCTGGGTTTCCTTCGAATCAGAACTTTTCTGTATTGATACATTGTCGAGAAATACTAGCATAAAGTTGGGCCGTTTTTCAACGAAAATTGCCAATCTTTGAGCTCGTGTAACTTTTTAACCGTATATTGAAATGAAATTTTATATTACAGGAACACGTATATTAATGATAAGATTGTTACTGCAAAATTTCAATGACTTTCATTGTTTAAAATTCAAGCAAGGGCCAAACTGCGTTTGTATGGGGCGCGAAGCGGATACTATCCTCTTAAGTATTATTATTATTACCTACAACCTAAGTTTTAAAATAATTTTCCAAGCTGCAAACAAGCATTTGCATTTGAACTTGTTTACAAACAATCCTAGTTTTTTAATTATTTAATTTAAACTAAACACAGAACCCTTTAGCATTATTTATGTACCAGGACACAAATAAGTTGGGGAGGAAAGTTATTTAGGATTCATTTGAAAATAAATTATGTTACGAAATCCTTTTTCTGTTCTAGGTTCCATTAGGTTCTTTCGCAGTATTTACCTAAGCAATTAATTTCTGGTAGAGTACCTATGTATGTCAACCAACATAAAAAAGACATGTTGGATACTCAAATTCTGTGTCTGTGGTTTAATTTCAATAATTACGTAGATTCACACATTACATACTCCGTTATGTTTGTTATTAGATTGTTTTACGTAGATAGGTAACTAAGTATTATTTACTAGTCCCTACTAATCCCTTCATAAAGTACCTACCTAAATTCAATATCATTTTCAAGCTAACAAATGATTTACTGATGATTGATTGATGATTTGTTAATTTTTAAAGGATTTGTATTTTAGCTTGTTCACAAACATAATCAGTTTTTGTCAGAAAAAGTGAGTAACAAAATAAAATATCCAGAACTAGAGATGGGCGTCTACCCGGTAAGAATTCAAACTTTGGGTAAATAATAATTAATACCAATTTTTACCTTCCCAATTATAATTTATACCGGGTAGAAATTAAAAAATAATAAACCAAAAACATTATAATTTTCACATATTTGCCAGCAGTTTCAGTGTTGCCATTTGTTGTACGGCTATTCTGTACTATCTTAAAATGGTACACGGCAATACATTAATTAAAGTAAAATAATTATGCAATTCTAATGTTCCAATATTAGTTTTCCAATACAGTTTTATCAAAAATATACTGTACCTACATATAAAAATAATAATTAAATGTACAGTGGGTTGTAGCTGTTACCTGACCCACCGAGACCCCGCCGTCCCACCTAGGGCGGGTCAGGTTACAGCTATAACCCACTGTACATGTAGAGATAATAATATAATATATTAAATTATTTATATATTAAAAATATTGTTTACCCCTACGAATAAAATACCCAAGTTTTTACCGGGTAGACGCCCATCTCTATCCAGAACCCATTATCCAAAAATACCAGGAGTAAGAGCATAAGAGGTTTGTTTTCACAGGTGAATGTATCGTAAGTGACCTACTTACACCGATCAGCTGACTTGGTTGCTAGTGATGTTATGTAAATTTCAAGTTGAAATGTTTGGGTTTTTGGTTTCATTCCTCATATCTTCCTAACATGCAGATATAGGATTTAAAAACCTTTGCAATATAGTTTATAATGATCCAAAGAAGCCGTGCACTTGATATGTATATACCCTTTCCGTAACAGCTTGTATATTACTCTGAGGCATAGCGAGAAATATATAATTATGTACATTATTGGTACGCTTAATAAGGGTTGCTTTGCACTTAGCACACTTAAAATATACATTAAGGACTACAAACAGTAAATCCACAGAGATACGACTTACCTTATCATCACTCATATTTTTCTCGCTTTTTTCTTTATGTTATCATACAAGGCATGTAACTGCTTTTCAGTCCTAAATCCAGTTTCAGAGACAGCATTGTATTTATTAGTCAGCTCCATCCAAGCTTGTTTCTTGGCATCTACAGAAGTCCCGTCTGTTCTTTTGTTGTCGATTATGTGCACAAATTCTTTAGCCACTTCGATAAGAAGCATCTTCTCTCTTTCAGTACATTTTTTACTGTGTTTTCCAGATTCCATTATGTTTTATATAAAGAGTGGATATAGCAAAAACGATTGGAGATAGAAAATCAAACAGCAAAGCAATCGTTTTAAAAATAATTGACATTGACAATGATCAGTATCACAGATAAAGTCGGCAATGATGTGGCTCATAAAGCCGCCCATAAATAATGACTTATCATATTTTTTAACTATAAGTAGTGTTAAGCCACTTATTTATCCGCGAAAAAAATATTATACTAAATAAAACTAGTAATAAAGACGAATTAAACTAATAAAACCAATTTTAAACGCGATCTCATAAACAGAACCATCTAGCGGCAACTAAGGAACTAGTTATCGGTTAGATAGTTATTGAATGGTTTGTTACGTATTCAGATACGCAGTGACAGTTAACCGACGTTTAACTTAAGTTTATCTTTAATGAATCAATAGTTACTGAGAAGTTATCTGGGGACTTCAGAAACCGGGCATGAATGAGCAGGTGCTCCGTCTAGCTAGTACCAAAACCGGCCATATGTATTCAATGGTAGTTCATCAATGTAATCACTGGGCCGTCAAGCAGTTCCACAACTCTGTGTCCATTAAGGTTGCCATTGATAAACACTGGACCTATGTGATCTCTGACGACTTGCAGTTGGATTTCGTTTGAAATAATTAAGATTTTGCTCTTCCTGGGCTGAAGCCACTCGCTGAGGTATTTTAAGCTGTTGTGGAACCAAAGGTTGGTTATCACGTAATCTTTGGACAGCCCTTGAGAAAATTCGTAAATGTGTAGGAAATCGACGCGTGGTATTATACCTCTCTCGGTATGTTCGTAACGCCAGCGCTGCGTTTTGGTTGCATTCTCCAGAAATTAGAACCATGTTGGTGTACTTTGATGATGTGTAATTGATCCCAGGCATCTTGAGAACACAACACAAGAGGAACAATAAGAAAAAGCGTCGTGATTTCGCATTAACTGTCACTCACTTTCACTAACCAAACTAATCCAACTACTAAAAGCGTCCAATCTCGCATTACCTGTCACAACACTTAACTAATCTACAACTAATAACGTCGTATCCTACAAACAAATCAAGAAATTTACTTAAATGTTCTCTAAACAACAACAACAATAAAATACGAACGTATTGCACACTTGGTGATCAAACAGCCTTCTACGGGAACAAACCAGACAGAAATACTCTTCTTCATCAGATGACGGTTGTAGTGTCCTTCTTTTCTTTGCATTGCTTTTTCCTTTTCTATTTTCTCTTAGTTCAGGAAGACTTTTCTTTACCTGCATAGCCTTCAACCGTTTATGTTCTTTCTCGGTTATGTCAGTGTAAATGGTTGCCTTTATGGTTCTAACTAATAATAAAAAAGCGTCAAAAATGCAGGGGTTTGTTATAAGAAATACCAAGGAGTTCAAGCACGCTCGAACAAAAATCATGCTGTACAACAGCCTTGTACGGAGTATCTTGGAATACTGTAGTGTTGTGTGGAGACCACACTTTACATCACATGCACTTAGAATGGAAAGGGTACAGAAACGTTTCTTGTTGCACTTAGCATTCGGCAAAGGTAAATCTAAGTAATCAGTAATCATTTATTTGTATAGAATGTAGGTGTTTACAATTGGTGTTACAGATATAAACAGAATCCTTGTACATTCTGCCTACTGAGGCATACAAACATTTATGAGCGACATTTGCTCACGATAGCCTTAAAACTAATATAACATTTTAACATTAAAAAAAAAACATAAATTTTAATTAATAGAAGGATCATTTAAGAATTCTTGAATGGAGTAATAACAATTATTTAACAAAAAGGTGGTGAGACTCTTTTTAAAAACTTTAAAAGTTTGATCCTTAATGCAATTAGGAATTTTATTAAAAATAACAGGGGCCATTCCCATAACACTTTTTTTAAACAAAGCTGTTTTACAGTTACCTTCATACAATAAGTTTTGGTACTGTGATCTCATAGAGACTGTGCGATATCGAGCTTCTTTTAAAGATTTAAATAATTGAGGATTGGTCTTAACAAATATTGCCATTTCTAAAATATAAATACATAATTATATATAATTTATGTTCTCTAAACACAGGACCACAACTGTCTGCAACTTTAATATTGAACATTGAACGGATGCAGCGTTTTTGAGCACGAAAGATGTCTTCCCTATAAGTACAATTGCCCCAAAAAATAATCTCAAATCTTAGTATCGAGACCACCAAGCCATGATAGGCTACTAGTACTAGTAGTCTTAATATTTACTTTTATCGAAAGGTTATATAATGCATAAGCAGATGTACTTAGTTTCTTACATATTGTTTCAGCTTGAGCTTTCCATGTTAATTGGCTATCTAATGTAATACCTAAACATTTAGCGACTTCTACTCTTTCAATGGTTTGACTATTATAATTTATGTTTAAGTTTACAATACGCAGTCTTTGGTAGAAGTGCATTATGTTTGTTTTATTTAAATTAATTAGTAAGTTATTATGATTTAACCAGTTAATTAGTACTTTTAGTGTGTCGTTTACGTTGCTTTCGTACGTATGTTTATCATGGCATTTTATTAATGCTGTGCTGTCGTCTGCGTATAAAACCATTGGGTCATTGATTTGCCGAGGGAGATCATTAATATAGAGAAGAAATAAAAGTGGTCCCAGGACACTGCCCTGTGGAACTCCGAATTTTATTTCTCTCGAGGTAGATTTGTACGTTTGTTCAATTCTAGTTTTAGTGCAAACCCTTGAAATGTCTGTGTATTGCTTACGACCGCTGATATATGATTTGATTAAATCTAAGGCATTTCCGCGTATTCCGTAAGCATATAGTTATTCAAATAAAAGTATATGATTGACATAGTCGAAAGCTTTCGACATATCTGTTAAAAATGCACATATATGAATTTTATTATCAACATTTTCCATTATTGTAACAAGCAAATCATATATAGCCATATTTATATTTTTATTTTTCATGAAACCATTTTGTTCTTTACATAGAATATTAAATTTAATTAAAAAGTTTAAAATTATTTCATATACAGGGTGTAAGGAGAACGCTTCCGAAGCCAGAACGTAGATTATATACAACCTAAATGCAAACGGATACAAATAACATTTCGCTTTGAATTGGTTATTTTCAAGACTTCGTATTTCGTAATCACGCAATGGAAACCGTACAAAACGTGAGGTCACTGACACGCGAGGCAACACGCCCCACAGCGGCGGCGCGTCCGCGCGTGGCTGGCGCCGGCGCAGCGCCGAGCGCTCCGACGGCCGACTTACGGGATTTATACGGAATTTACAAAAACTAGGTACTTTCAAAATGCCTACCTACAACACTTAACAAAATTATGAATTTTATTCGCATTCGTAGCCCACGTTTAACATTAAAGCTGACACAGGCGTTTTACGTACCTGTCTAAATCCTTTGCGACCTTATGAGGTTTGGCTCGAACTGCGCTCCATCCATTTCGATACAAAGCCGGGCCCGTCGCTGTGTCGACCCGTGAACACGAGGCATTAGTGTAGGATCCTCAACACATTCTGCACGAAGTCTATCAAAAACGCTCACTATTCTACCCCGCATTTCATCAGCACTGCCACATTCCCGATCAAACACTCTTTCTTTCACATACCCCCACAAAAAGAAGTCCAAAGGCGTTAAGTCGGGTGAACGAGCCGGCCAGGCGTGCGGTCCCAACCTTCCGATCCAGCGGTCATTAAAAAGCTCAGTGAGACGCTCGCGGACGAGGCGCTTAACATGCGTGTGTACTGTCGGTACAGTTTGTTCGAAATAAGTAAGCCGATCGGAAGTAGTCTGCAAGTCGCTGCGCAGTAGTCATATTTACGTCAAAATCAGTAGCGCGCATGCGTGGTAATTGCGCGAGGGGCGGGGTCAGCGCCTCTTCGCTGTTTCACTCAATCCTTAGTGTTTGATGTATAATTCTGTCTCGCTCCCCCAGTGCAAGTAAACAGTCAGTGCCAAAAGTGCTACGCGTTGTTTTTATTTTGACGTTGTTGTTGTTTAGTTCTTGGATATTGTTTTTGTTATTTCTCATTGCTAATGTATTATTCTGGTTTGTCCTTGTTTCTTTTTCCTAAGAAAGTCCTAAACGCAACACTGTTTTGCAAATCTGTGGACTATTTACAATTTAAATGTCAATTTAATAATTTTGTGAAAATTCAAGTATGAATTTTATCAATAAAGCAATCCAGCAATATTACACGTAATGTTAACAAATTATTTATCTTATTATCGAAATTATTTTAATACGTTTCCGAACGCTAACACTTTATTACGCGACTGTAACTGCGCGGCCCCAGAAAACGGCTAACTTCCGATCGGCTTACTTATTTCGAACAAACTGTACGCCCCGGCGCCGCAATAATTTCGCTGCACTTCGTGTGCCCAGGCGTGGATTTTGGCGAATCACATTTAAAATACGCTCCTCGGTCTGAACATTCACTTGTTCTCCACCACCTGCCGCGATCGGAGCAATCGGTCGATTTTCTAAGACTCGCTGAAAAGCTGCCGTTATCATGCGAGAATCAGACGGATGCCGGACGTTCGGAAATCTGTCTCGGTTAATTCTCAACGCTAGAGAAGCATTGCCACGGGCTTCTCCTAAACACATCAACATGTTGCCGTATTCACGAGCACTGTACACGTACGCGTCAGGCATTGTGTAATACAACAAAAAATAATAACTAAAAAACAATAAAACAGCACTAAAAACGTAACAATAAGAACTAAACACAAATTTAAAACTAAAACTAACTAACAAAACAGTAAATACGATTCAATAGCTATCGATCGATTAAACGTAACGCACGTTCACTCACGAACCGAGTCGGAAAGGAACTAACAAGTAACTAGATTACTAAAGAAGTACTAAGAAGATCAAACACACCGCCTGCGTCGGCGGCCCTTGTCGGCTTGTCTTTGTCGGCCGCCACGTGCCGACAAACGATACCGCCGCTGCCGCAGACAACGCGGCGACGCACTAGGCATAAAGCGGTGTCTTTTGATGTGCAAAGATCAACAAATTACAGAGGCGAAATGTGAAAAGAATTTCAATTGTTAGGAAATTGTACTTATGCTTTATTTTACAAACAGTTCATTTTCTAACTTTTAAATAAGATTTAACGGGTTTCTTAGATTAAATTAATTTAATTAAGCACTTTAAATTGATTGGGTTTACTTATTAAATGAAGGCTAAATAATGACTGCCTCGTTGGTCTAGTGGTCCCAATCGCGACTGCTACGCTAGAGGTCTTGGGTTCGATCCCCAGGTCGAGCAGTGTTATTGAGTTTTTCTATGAAATTCTCAGTAGCAGCTCGGAGTCTGGATTTGTGCCCGGTGAATGGCAATAGGCTCGCCCCCTATTACATGGGACCCAAACATACCGGCGAACTGTGGGTGTACATTAAGTACACCTCTGCCTAACCCTTCGGGGAATACAGGCGTGATGGTATGTTATGTTATGTTATTAAATGAAGGATACAGTAATAGCAATGACGAGCTCGCGTCGTGTGACTCTAATTACATTGACATAAAGTTCAAATTCAATTGATTCACGCGCGCTGATGAAATTTTTTTAGCCAATCACAGCTGAAGTCGGCGATCTTTTACTTCATTCGCTATCGATTATCGTCTTACATACAAAACTGTTATTAAATGCACGACACAGTGCATTAATGTAAAACTGTTGACGCCTCTGTAATGTTTCTTCTTACTTATTTTGGCGGCGATTTACGAAGGATGCCTAAGGTCGCCATCACGCCGCGCCGCGCATAGCCGTGGACGCCTCTCTTTCAAACTAGGTTGCCCGGGTTCAAACCTCGACATAATACCAATGAGTTTTGTGATCATTTACCTTGATTATCAGGATTCGAACGAAAGTTATTAGTACTAACTTGAGCACGTCGTGCAGAGTGCAGACAGAACAACACGGTCACAATTATCTCTGTACTTCGCTGGAATGTGATGGCCATCTTGCTTGCAGATCTACAGATAATGTGACCGTGATGTAGGTAGATAAACATTTCAATTTTGTTGCTGTGCAAAATTTTAATGAACGAATTAACAAAATTGCTTGATAAGTCAATGTCTTTGCATGTACTTAATCAACTTTTTTTACTTTTCTTTCCCAATCACAGTAGGTATCTAAGTACCTCTATTCGATATGGGTCTCAAGGGTAAGCGAAGTAACTGGATTTTTCTGATTTGTAAGCAAAATTTGCGAACATTCGGATCGAAATTGTAACCCTGTTCAAGGGGAAAATCATTACGATCCTTGCATGAATGGAATCCGAAAGCAGATATCCCACAGGCCCACAACTAGGTAGAAGTGAACTGAAAAGACATTTTTAGGAGGATAGGATCACATGGTACCGCCGCACGACATTTTTGTTAGCCAGCCGCCGCGCGTAGCGTCGCGTGTACTTTGAACTCGAGGTCATGCGCGAGCGTCAGATGATTTTATTTACGAATTACATTGCGTGTTAGAGTTGTAAAGAAAAAAAATGTGTTTAATCGCAAATAATGTTTTCATTTAACCGTTCTCACAGCATAGTGTAAAAAAAACGCAAAAAAAATAGGTAAAAATGTTCATTTTTTTTCTTCCGATTTTTTGATGGTATTGTATCGAGAATCACTAGCCCTATCACCTGTCTTCGTTTTCGGAAGCGTTTCCCTTACACCCGGTATGATTTTTTCTATAATTTTGGAGAAGACGGAATCAATGCAATTGGCCTATAATTGGTCATATCATCCTTCGCGTTCTTTTTATGTAGTGGTTTTATAACAGTCATTTTTAAATTATCGGGAAATATACCCGTAGTTATACTATTATTTATGATATGTGGTAGTGGGCCAGCTATTATATGAGATACAAAGGACATTGGGTAACTTTGTATGGACTAGTGGCGTCGTTTTTTTTTCCAGCGGCCACCAATAATTTTAATATTAATATGTTATGTTGTGGTAAATACACATATACGTAAAAAAAAAATTGTCCATGTGATATCGGAGCTGAGATATTTGCATTTGAACATTTAAAATGTCGTCAATATAAATACTTCAGTTATTGTCCTGTGTAAAGAAATATTATAATTATATGCTTTAGAAGGTTGATATTAGAGATTCGCTTTAATGTTTTCGACCCTCTGTCAATGTGACCAACGGC
Source organism: Subacronicta megacephala (assembly GCA_958496365.1). NCBI lineage: Eukaryota > Metazoa > Arthropoda > Insecta > Lepidoptera > Noctuidae > Subacronicta > Subacronicta megacephala. The sequence goes on from OY292533.1 coordinate 10,404,201, forward strand.
GTCACCAGGCGTCAAGTCGCCAGACGCTAGGAACATGTAGTAATCAGAATAGAAATAGCAAACGTTTTTCCCCCGAAGGTATAAAAACGATATATTTCATGTCTTGCCTAGGCTTGACCTGTGAGATTACATCCCTCGATTTTACCTTAGAAACATACGTGTCAATGGTCCCCGCGCCGTCCAGCCGCGCCTGGCGTCGCCCCTAGCAACGCTCCCCGCGCGGGAGGGGTTGCGCGGGTGGCTACGCCGAGCGTGAGTGAGTACTCAACAGTACCTTGAGATAGGAATAGTCGTCAAGGACTTACCTGGTCAAGTCTAGGCAAGACATGAAATATATAGTTTTTATTCCTTCGAGGGGAAAACGTTTGCTACGAGGGTAGATTGAAAAGTTCGTAGCCCTACTATGAAAAAAAAGGTAAACACTGAAAAAAGTATTTTTATTTTTCTACGTATTCACCGCCAAGCTCAATACACTTGTACCACCTTTCCGGTAAAGCCTTGATCCCCGTTAAAAAAAATGATTCTTCAAGGCCCTCAAAATAGTCACCTACAGCGGCTTCAACCTCTTCATTCGTCAAAAATTTCATTCCACCTAGATGTTTTTTTAGGTTTGGGAATAGATGAAAGTCCGACGGAGCTAAATCAGGTGAATAGGGAGGATGCGGAAGTAATTCGAACCCGCAATTATGAAGTTCAGCCATTGTTTCTACAGACGTGTGGACGCGGGCATTATCTTGGTGGAACAACACCTTTTTCCTTATCATTCCTGGACGTTTTACCTTGATTTCTTCTGGCAAACGACGTAGTAGTGTGCAATAATACGTAGAATTTATTGTTTGACCTTTTTTAAGGTAATCCACGAAGATCACCCCCTTTGCGTCCCAAAAAACTGACGCCATTACCTTATTCGCGGACAAAATTGCTTTAGCCTTCTTTGGAGGCGGAGATCCGGGTCTTTTCCACTGCTTCGACTGTTCTTTCGTTTCTGGGGTATAATGGTGAACCCATGTCTCATCCAACGTAATAAATCGATCTAAAAATTCGTGCTGATCAGCTTCGAATAACTCCAAACAGTCACGAGAAATTGTGAGTCTAGTCCGCTTTTGCTCAACTGAAAGCAGTTTAGGTACCCACCGCGCTGACACCTTGTGAAAGTCCAATTCGTTGACAATAATATTTTGTGTCCGTTCATAGGAGATGCCTATGATCTCGGCTATCTCCCTAATTTTTAATCTTCGGTCTCCTAGAATTAAATCACATACTTTTTCGATATTTTCGTCAGTAGTGGACGTTGTCGGCCTTCCTGGTCTAGGGTCATCCTTAATACTCTCTCGCCCACGTCTAAATTCAGCTGACCATTTTTTTACTGTAGCATATGATGGGGCGGATGTTGCTAATGTTGAAACCATATCTTCGTAAATTTCTTTCGGCGTTAACCCCTTCTTATGGAGATACTTTATGACCGCACGGTGTTCGATTTTGTCCATTTTGCAGAAATATGTCAGACACTTACAGAAAAATTAACGTAAAAAAAATATGTTTAAGCTACACGTCTGAAAGTTTGCACATTGACTGTTGAATGATTAGGGTAAAATATGAAGGTCTTTAAAAAAATCTATCGTAGTTACTTCTATGTCAGGCTACGAACTTTTCAATCACCCCTCGTATTTCATGGTCTGTGCCATCGGCTTGACCTGTGAGAAATCTTTGGGTTCTGACGACGCGGGGGAAGCGTACTGTGAAATAGTAAATATAGTAAAATAATAGTTTCTAAACGAATTAGGTAAGAAGTAAATGCTAGAATTAGACTCATAGTATGTAATTATTGCTAGAATTGGAGTTAAAATAAAACTATAAGATCTTATACCAAGTGGAATATTAAAAGAAAGACAAAATCCAATCACATATTATATATGAAATATTTGCGATCTACAAATAATCGTCTTCTTCAATGTCCCTCTCACCGCTCTGACTTTGTCCACTCTACCTTCTTTGTCCAGGCTATTTTATTATGGAATGCTCTCCCAACCGAAATCAGGATGACAAACACTCGACTATCTTTTAAACACAAATTGCGTAAATACCTCCAAGATTGTACCCTCGCGAATTCATCATCTTGAATTTGCCCTATCTGTATAGTTTTATAAATATGTATTTATATATATATTTATGTATAAGTTATATATATAATTGTTTTATGTATCGAATGTACTTGTTTACGTATAGTTTATTCATATAATTATTTTAGTCTACGCTTATTTCGCTTTATATTTCGAGTGCACTACTGTTATTTTATATTTCTCTGCATCACCCTAAGGTTGTCTGGCAGAAAATGCCTAATGGCATTAAGACCGCCTTTGTACCGACGGTGCATAAAGTATAAATAAATAAATAAATATTACCTAAGCTTAGGTAGGTATTTAACATAAACACTAAACAGTGCTAAAACTATCATTAACTAAACATAAATCAATGGAATCATCTTTGGAAGGACTAGATGAAGGATGATGAAGGACACGATTTCCTTAAAATAATGTTTGATTACGTTACGGTCACTCATCCAATTACCGTTTTTTAAGATTATATCTTAGGGTCAAGTGTTGTCTCTTCTAGAATAAGCAACTGCAGATCTTATACTGCCAGGTGAAAAGTTTATATTTAGCTCTGAAAAGGCGGTTTTTAGCCAACCAGCAATGACTGCTTTAGATGCGGGAGATACACGACCTCTAGAGGTGATAAATAAAGAGTTAATCTTATCGTTTCCTAAACCCCGTTTTGATTTAGTAACATCAAGATAAAGGTTTATCCAACGAACAGGATCAAGATTCTCGTTCGGAACCTGTGAAAGTTTCCACGCTGACTATCTATGTGTACGACTCTCTGTTTTTGATCCGAAATCTGGCCAGAGAGTAACTGAACATTCGTCTAATAACATGCTGTTAGCATCGATCTTAAGCAAGGTGAGATCGTGAATCCTTCGTCCTGATGCTAATAATACGTAACAACAACGCCAAATGACGCAAAATTTTAAATATACTGCCTCTCTTCACTACAACCTTGCTTAGCCAGTCAATAACTTTTTTAACATCCCAAATCTGTCTTTTTATTGTAAGCGGTTTTGATAATTCAATTGCCTTGATAATCTGTTTATTTAGCGGATTATTTGAAATAAGTTCTCTATGACAGGGGCTAGCGAAAGTGGCAACAACCGATTTATGTAACTTAGTGGTGCTGGGAGACAATTTCTTTTCTCTATAAAGAAAACTCCAGTGTTGAGCAACCATTACTGGATCTGGCTTATAAGGGTTCAGACCTAGAGAATTACATCTTGATAGCCATGTTTTCCACGGAGCATAATATGTCTTAAGTGATGCATTTCTCCACGCTCTTTGTAACAGATTGCAATCTTCAATAGACCGAATCTTTAGTTAAAATCGACCACCCCGTACTTTCCAAGCCTCCAAACGGACGTTGGGTAGATTCGACTGGGCTGTCAGATCTTTCAAGTGATGGTTCAGATTGCGGACTTGAAATGGGAGTTGGAATTCAATGGGCGAAATGCATTTGCGGACGCAAAATGACTCGCGTGTAACAAGTAATGTAATCGAAAGCGTACTTTTGAGTACCGCGCGCGGCGTAGCGCAACCCCTCCCGCGCGGGGAGCGTTGCTAGGGGCGACGCAGGGGCAGCTGGACGGCGCGGAGACCATTGACACGTATGTTTCTAAGGTAAAATCGAGGGATGTAATCTCACAGGTCAAGCCTACGGCACATACCATGAAATGTATAGTTGTTACTTTAAAATCATCCTTTATCATCTTTAATACAGGCATTAAATGTGCCCAAATAGCTGGCGGTTGGTGCATGTTGTTTTGAGATACAGTACAAAATGATTGTGACATTGCTTGAAGATATACCATCCAGTATGTAGCGTTATTTGGCTTTTAGAGGCACCGAAATGCATTTCTTCGCTTAGTTTTGTCTCATAATTCTCCGAGAAATCGCATATAACTACCGCTTCGTTCGATTTTAGACTATTTGTAATATGTTGATATTTTTCTTGTTGGTGAATATTATTAAAATAATATTTCTTGAAAGTTTTAATGTCAATTTCAAAGTCTTGTAGTAACTGTTTCATGGCTCCGTATTTTTCTGCTTTTACAGTTTTCTTCGTTATTTTTTCTGTAGTTTCGGATCCTTCTTTTTTGGAGTATTTATGGGCAATTGTCTCCCATTGGTACCAGGTGACGTTTTGATTTACGTGAAATACTCACCGGTCCATGAGAGGCGAAATCTCCGAAAAAACACTGTTACCAATTGAAACACTCAAAACTGAAGACAAATAAAAACTGACATTTTAAAATGGCTGCTGGTGTTAACCTGCTCGATTTGGTGCTGCTATTTAAATAAAAAGTCTGCGAGTGGTAGAAAATAATCAATACAAAAATGAATGTTATTTACGATCACGGTTCATAGACAGACATGTCCAGTTAACACATACCTAAGGGACAAGACATAAACTTAAAAATGTTTAAGTATTTGTATTAGAATCTATTAAGAGCTAAGAAAACTACAACTCTTGACTTAAAAACTAAAGTATGTAGAATATGTAATAAGAAGCAAAATCAATTGCAAATAAATCGTATAACATAGGTCATGTTTTGAAAAGGGGACAGTACTGCAAGCTGTCTACGACAGTACTGCTACGTAAACTGCCGCATTTCTGGCTTTAACACGTTCTCCGCCGCGTAGGTCATCGGTCACCTCACCTGAACTAGATCGAGACGCCGCGTAGGGCATCAGTGACCTCAAAGTAGGCCTAAGTTTGAAACTGATTTGTGAGCCGTAGGCCATATTTACTGAACATCTCTCTATAGCAGGTGACCGGAATAGCGCTGTAGACCAATCCTTTAGTATGGTTTCTGATTAATCGTAAATTTGATGAAAATATGGGTGAAATTGCAAAGCAATTAAGAAAAAACAAAGGCATCCATTATAAATCGTGTTTATTTGTATTAATTATTAAACAGTTAGCTACTAAATTATTTAAAACAACTTAAACTACAAATAACGGTGAGGTTTATTGAAGCATTGTAGGCAATAATATACTGTACCAGGACAGTTCTTACAGTATGTAACTACTTTTTTAGTTTTATTCCGAGCGACTTTTGACCCATGTGTTTTAACATTTTCTTTGTAGCAACCGACGCAGAAACGTCTCAATTTAGCAACAGGTCCCACTCTTTTCAGCTCTTTTTGTGTTACATTCTTTTAGGTCTTCCCTGCTGCTGTTCACAATTTTCTTTATCGACTCCTGAGTCCACAAGATATTCGACTAACTGACTCCTGAATTGTACTATACCCTGATTAATATTTTTGTTCTGTTTATACATAATCCAAGCATTCACCAGCGCTGTGTTTAGAATAAGCTCAATGGCCAGCTTCTTGTACCATTTCACAGTTTTTCTGAGTGGTGATGAATAGGAAGTCATCTGATCACTCATATCGACTGAACTTTTTGCTTAATTGTAGGCAAGTATAATTTTTGGTTTTTTAATGGCTCGCCCTTTCTTTAAAACCGTTCGTTTGCCATTTGAATGTTTCGTCGAAAGCGTTAATACGTCGCGCTTATCCTTCCATTTGCGAACAGTAATACCCCGTTGATTCTCCATAGCTATGGATTCGCCTTTTTCCAGTTTGCGGTCGACAACTGCCATTGGCAACCCCCTATTCTTTCTAATTGTTCCAATTAGGTGGGTGTCGCGGTCCAGTAGTTGGCAATTGTATGACCCAAATTTAAAATGTCATCGCAGAGAGACATTACAACATTTGTAGGTGTTGTGTTAACCATTTCATCATTTTTACCAGCATACAGTTGTAACTTGCAAGTGTATCCGGGAAGGGTACAAAGCATGCCATATTTATGTCGTTTACTTTTATTATATTGGCGGAAAATTATGCGCCCTCTAAATGCTACTTGGCTTTCATCGACGCATACGGTTTCATTTGGGGCGCAAATTAAAAAAAATATTGTTTAAAGAATTGATGAGAGGTCGAATTTTAAAAATTCTGTCCGATTTGTCGGCTGTCTCATTATCAGTAAAGTGAAGCATTCTCAAAAGTAATTCAAATCGGTTCCTGCTCCTAACAGTGGCTGGTTGCCCGAACACCCTGTCTTTACTCCAGTATAAATTTATTTGAAGAAGTTTCACCAGTCCCATGTATCAGATTAACCCAAATAATTGTTAAATCTCATCTTTTGATGTTGGTTTCCACTCATGTGCACGAGATTTAGGTTTTAAGTTTTTGATAGTGATTGCTGTGCAAACAAATTTGTTTCATTTGCAATCGTCTCAAAAAGACTGTCTGGGACCAAAACACTGAAATACTCTCCCTCTGCACTATTCTTCAATTCTCTAGCATAAGGTTGCTTCATACCTGTAAGCAAGAAATAAATAATATGAGAGACAATTTCACGCAAGCCAACTGACCTCAAAATAAAACCATACTTTGTGCCTATAGGTAACTTTAAAAAAAAAGAACCGACTTCAGAAACACTACACCGTACCAGCCGTTAGCACCGACATCAAAAAAGGCTAGATTTTTATACAGGGCAATTATTTCTTACGGTTTAGTGTTTTTGAAGTCGGTTAAAAATGTACTAAGCACTTACCAGTAGGTTCCGTGAATGCTGTCCATTGTTGTACTGAATTAGATGTTTCTTCTATATGAGCTATTCGAGTAGACATAATTTTCAACTGCCTCCGATTCACTTTCGGAGTCACTTGCAATCACACGACGGTAACGTTTTTTTGTTGGTAGGATAGCATCGTCACTAATTGGTTCCTCGGAAAAATGGCGTATCTCACTAAAAATACTAGATTCTAGTGCTTCAATATGTTGTAAGTCTTCTTGAGAAATATCTAAGTCAAAGTTTAGATCGGATATATACATTTTAGTAAATAAAAACGTTCACAGACACAAACTCAACCGCTCAGCGCAAGCGCTTACGGACATCTGAGGTGTGGGGGTGACCGGAGGCGTGCCCACACGGCGCCTCCATAACGAATATTCACTTATAAGTATCACAGCGCCGCGTAGGTCAATTATGACCTCACAAAGTTTCATATATAAAAATGTATATTTTGATCTAACGCTTATATTTCCACCAAAAAGTTTTTTTGTGTTTTTTATTTTTTATACTACCGGCAGAGGACGTGTTAATTTTATTACTTTGTTTTAATTTTATCTTAACGCTTTAAGTAGACAAAGAAAGCTTTGGTCATTTAAAACTATTTAATATTAACTCGACACTTCAATGTTATTTATTTGCAAAATGTATGGGACATCTCATAAGTGTGTTAGTAGACATTTTGACGAAAATGCCTACGTGCCCATTAATGTGGTTATAGAACGAAGAAATCGGCTAAACATTTCATTCGTGTAATTTAGTCTATGGATAGCGTCAGTGTCTTTTGAATCTATGTGTCTTCTTCCGTCAGTGATTGCCTTGGTCGACTAGACCGCTTTTTCTTTAAAGTCGAAGCAGTCTCTTCAAATTTTGCAGCTCAGTTCTTGGTCGTTTGAACAGTTGGAGTGTCATTAAATTTGTGTAAATTGTGATGTTCTTGAAATTTACACCGCGCAATGGTTGCCGATAAAACTCGGACTGACGTTCCATGGGGACTGACTTCTCAGAAACCGAACGAACTGTTTGCCCCGCCCCAAACACGTCTCGCGCGTTCAAATTTCATTTCATTAAAAATTTCCATTTTATTTCATATTTTATTTGTATAGTTACTTGTAATTCGACATAATTATATCCGTCAGAAGCAGATAGGGCCAAAATGCTACAAATGAAATCCCCCTTTATGGCCGAAATTTAACCCTTTACAAGGCTTAAGCAACCAGGCACAGTAAAATAAAAGTAATTATGAATTTATATTAGTCCTATTGCACAATATAAGAAAATGAAAATGAATATTTCTTACGCCATTTTTTTTTTCATTTTTTTAAATGGTGGGAAACAGTTCCTTCTGCCCGTGATATAATAAATAATAGTTATGTTGTGTATTTTGCTGATCTTCTCCTTCTTATAGTGTCCATGGCGAAAACATTTGTAAATATTTATTTATTTATGCTTTATTGTACACCATATAATAGATAAATATACAAAGTTCGTTTAGAACATTGTTTATGTGCTGTACCAGGATCCAACCAACTTGCTGAGCGCTTGCGGTTATCAAACAGAATCCATTTTTCATCGCAGGTAACAATGCGGTTCAAAATTCCTTCATTTGTGTGTCTGTTGAGCTGTAAAAGGCACGTTTCGACGCGTACTTCGCGCTGGCGATCATTGAGTTCGTGGGGCACCCATTTGTCAAGCTTTTTTACCTTGCCAATTTGACGCAAATGGACCAATATTGTTTTAACGCTAACGTCGAAAGCTCCTGCTAATTCAGCCGTCGATTGTGTATCATCAGCTTCCACAATCGCCTTTAATTCGTCATTGTCGACCAAAGTCTTCGGACGACCGCGAGGTTCATTTTTCAGAACGAAATTCCCAGAACGGAAGCGAGCAAACCAATAACAGGTGGTGCGTTGGTTTATAGTGTTGGCTCCGTAAACGTCGTTGATGTTGCGTGCCGCTTGTGCCGCGTTGCTGCCACGACGAATTTTTAACGTATCCATGATGACGAAAAAGATTGAAATGCGATGAAAATGTAACACTAATCAATAAACAAATGACTAATGACTTTTGGAAAAAGAATTCCATATTTTCAAAATAAAATTAATTTGAAATTAGAATTCTTAGCCAAACAAAAATTATTTTGATTTGAAATGGCCAGTACTGCAGAACGGCAATTTCATAGGTAATATCCTATTATAACCAATATTCACATGTAGGTTTTCCTGCGTCGCGTTGATCTTTATCAAAATCTCTCTATAAATCCTTTATGGTCTTCTCTCCACCTATATATTCGCGAGAAGTTGAAGACCTTAAATAATGCGATTCAATCCTTGGTATGCAATTAATGTGGTTCTTTATATCTTGTACGACTGCTTGTTCTATCCTTTTCCTATTCTGGTTTTTACCTCGGTTATCTTTCTCTACGAAACCTTGCGCATCTGTCTTCTTTTTAAAAGTTCCTATTGCCTGTCACATATCGAGTCTGTTATGGAAGAACATCGTAAGCAACAAACATACAATTTTACAGGAGAGGTATTTTACTGTTTATTTTTTATTGGTTAATCAGACATATCCGGTTTTTGTATTATGTGCAAAACACGTTAGGATCTACGTATAATCAATTAAATAATTGCAGAAAGAGTTCAATAATGAGTACTTTTGTCGCTTAAAATAAAATTGAAGGTCGTCATTTCATCTTGTTTTTCAAAAATCGACTTTTACGCTATCGCTTTTCGTTATAATATCAGGTATACCAATATCAAGTTTTTTTCACAATAAAACGAAAACGTAATAAATCAATTATATTAATAGTTGGTACTTGAGCAATTTTCATTAACATTAATAAATCAATATAATCAATCATTCGTCGTCACTTTCTTCCGGTAGTAAGTCCCTTGTATTATCATCATAGGGCAAGGCAAGGTAATTATGTTCTTTCTACGTGTCGCCCTGGTTGTCTCGTCGACTGCACCAACTATGTTGCTCACGTAGGGGTGGCTGATTAATGCGTGGTACGGTGAATTTTAGTAATCGCCGTCCAACGTCTTTTCAGCTCCCAGGTTCTTCCACTGAAGCTACTTTACTGACGGGTTATAGCAAACTTGTTGGGATAATTAAATTATAATATTCGTTTATATGATTAAACTATTTTATTACTGAATTTATATATATGTACAATTAATTACTTTGTTAAACTAAGTCACTCGAGATGGATGGAGATTACGCGAGTAAGGAGCCCGAGGATCGAATGATGCTCAGAGGCTGTGCCTGGGTTTTTATATTAACTGATTACAAGTTTTCCACAAGTGGGGGGTTTTAACCAAGTAGCAGCTGAACAATAGTGATTTTTATTGTTTTCAAGAAACCATAAAACTTACTCGTAAATTGTCGCTAATCTTGACATGGTAATAATGTAATCTAGCTTTCTATTAATTTAAGAATCACATTCCTATTTTTATTGCTCGCTCACGGATGTGTACCAGGCGATAAATTATGCTTAAAAAGCAATAAAACCTTTTAGTGTTACAATGTTGCAAGGTCTTATCGCACACCTGCGTATGACGAATATATAACTCCATCCCCCTTAAGAGGTCACCTGTCACCGATCTCACCGGCAAGAAATTTAAAAACTATGTTAAATCTGTTCTTGTTAAGAAGGCATATTATAAAATCAAGGACTATGTTGATGATAAAAATGTGTGGTGTCAAAATACAGATGCACTGGTGGTCTCCCTGGCACCCTGAGGTTACCTAGTCACTCACAATTTTCTTTTGTATTGTTTACTAGAACTTTATGTATACAGGAACTGTAAATGTATGTACATTGTAGCCACTTATGTCTAAGTAGTTTATAGTTAATATATTTTGATGATGTGTATTATTTCACATATGTTATCTGTTTTAGATTGACATTGAGTTCTCAGATTCTGAGAACCTTATCTAATTTTAATCCTGACTTCAGGCTAATTATGACATAAACCTCCGATGTACTCACATCCTGTTATTGCCAGAGTGTAAAGTGAATAATGTAACATCTTTTATTTTAAAAGAGTGTCCATGGAGTTTCTTGCCGGATTCTTCTCCATAGGATCAACCTTTTGGAACCGTGCAACTAGAGTCAATAACGTTTCATAAACGCTTGTAAAAGCTTATTTGAAATAAAAACATTTGATTTGATTTGATTTGATTAGGAAAATTATCTGAAAGTATTTTCAATAATTTTACTGAATAATTATATCTAGTTACAATATAACTTATAATTAGCCGTTATCATGTCCACTTAACACTTTCACTATATTGCCCTTTTTTCACTTCACTTAATACACAATTATGTTTTTCCATGATGAAGTTGTTATTTTTGTAACTGTTGTACTCGTAGGTGCTCGTAGCTTTTAACCTTCGTAGGCTTTCGTAGCATACTCGTAGCATGTTTGTAGCATTAAGCTTTTCCACTTCGGTTTTCAGGATGGGAAAGGTCAGGTTTGGAACATAATAACTTACTTCTAACTTATATTTACCCATATCACCTTTGTGTCTAATAATAATCTATTACTAGGCTATTACTGACCTACTACTAACTTATTAATTACTCATTGATGTCTTATTATGATATTCTATTCTTATCCTATTTTGTTGGTATCCTGCAGGATTTAACTAAGGTACTAATGTGAACACAATTATATACTGCTTATTTCTAGGTTCATGTCTCTCAGTCGGCTCTTACGACATCCAAATGAGACGAATGGATTGGCCCTATTCTGATTCCGGGAACCACAGAGAAAATATATTTTTAGACGTACAAGTCTTTTATTTGAACTTAATCAGTAATTGTGATGAATTTAATAATTATTGTAATTATCGGCCTCGAACTTGGTTTACTAGGGCTTTCGTATATTTTTCATCGGTACGGTGGTGGATCTCGTCCTTATTTCCACTGGTACGATATTTCTAACTGTTTCTCCTGTCACTACTGCGTTTTCATAGGGCGGAGTGTCTTTCGCTCTGCGTTTATTCACTAATTTTGTGTAGACCTTTCGTCCTTGATTAAACGTTATTTTATCTATTTCTGAGTTATCATTTTTATTCCTCCTGTCCTTTTCTTTACAGATTTTATCCGTTAGATATTTATATAAATACGAAGTTCTTTTAACATGATCTTTAATTAATTGTTGCATGTACTGATGATTAAATTCTACGTTAAATGTATCATTTGAATCCGTATGTCCAAATACTACTTCGAATGGTGTTAAGTTAGTTAAGGAATGAATGCTATTATTATATGCCATTATTGCGTATGTCATACTGGTTGATGCGCTAGCTGTTTTATATTCATTTTTTGCTATTCTATAAATTTCAATGATGGTTGAATGAAATCTTTCAATCATTCCCATTGAGTTTGGATTATTCGGAGTTCCGATGTGTAACTGTATTTTATAGAATGTTAATAACTCTTTTAATAGTGCGTTATTAAATTCTGATCCTGAGTCACTACTAATTTTATGTGGTGTTCCATAATATGTAAAATATTTATTGAGTCTGTGTTAATTGTAAATTTGGCTTTAATGGTTTTCTATCATATTTCATTCTCTTACAAAGATCACATGAATTTATTATTGCTGATACGGTTTCTTTCATATCCGACCAGTAATCATTTCTTTTTATTCTTGCTAAAGTTTCGTTAATTCCTCTATGACATGTTTTTCCTGAATGGTATTTTAATACTATGTCTTTCTGCTCATCTTCATTCTGTAGAATTGTAACTCTTTTGGTACATTCAGTTATCTGTATTGATTTGAAGAGTTTTCCTATGATTTCGTTAAAAATTTCTCTAAGTGTTGGTGAATCGAAATAGATATAATTTTTCTTTTTATTTTCTATATGAGTTTTTAGAAACTCGGTTATTAAGTTTGAATTTATTGATGTGAAAATTTCTAAGATATTTTTATTTGTATCTGATTATTTTTTAACTTCTAATTTATCTCTATGCCATTGATGAACTATTATTTGATTATTTTTTGTATCAATTGCCTCGTCTGAGACTGGAATAATGGAAATATCTGATTCGTTTATTGATTCTGATGCTGTCATGGTTTCTTCTGAATCATATTCTAATTGTTTTGATGTTCCGGGTTGTGGTTGTGTTCCACCATCTGAAAATTTTGCTCTTCTGTATCATCATTTGAGGTATTTAATACATTTTCAGTTGATGTACTTGGTTGGGGTTTTGAATCTATAGTATGGAAGTTTACATTATTACGTCTTGGGGTTGGGGTGCACTCTTTTACTGTATACGGTCGTTTTATAAATGGTCTTACTTTATTATCGTTATTTTGCATTTGAGGTCTATAATTATTATTATTATTTGTACTAATATTTCGCGGAGTGTTAAAATTATTTTGTGAATATCCCGCATTATTTTGTGAGTATCCCGCATTATTTTGTCCTGATGGCATTGGTCTATAATGTGGATTTTTCGTAATTTTATGAGGTTGAGTTAGATATGGTTGTTTAGGATGGAATATATCATTACGCATTTGATATTGCTTTTGGAATATTACTTCCTCTGTGACTATCTGCAATGCATCTTCTAAAGTTTTGGGTTGTTTTATTCTAACTGTTTTTAACATATCCTGTGGTAAGTTGTACAAAAATACTCTCAAGGCTGTATTGTTATATATCGCCATTTTAGTGGCAACTGTCTGTTGGTAATTGTTTGTAATTATCTTTGAAAATAAATTGCTTCTTTTGGATTGAATTCTGTTACAAAATTCTAAATAATTTTCGTTGGATCTTTTACTTAGAGATTCTAACTAGCACTAAACAATTTTCAGTTTTTTGGTCACCAAAATGTTGTATGAACAAATTTTTAAGTTCTTGCCAATTGTTGGATACGTGATCATTTTCGCTTAGAAGCTTTGCTGCTTTTCCCAATAGTTTACTAGTGATTATCTGCATGATGTGTCTATTTTGATTTTCTCCCGATTCTTGGTATAATGATAAAACATATTCACATTTTTTTATGAAAAGGTTAAGTAATGCTGTATTGCCATCATAGTTCGGAATTAATTTAATAATGTCGCCAGTTATTGGAGTGATATTGGAATAGTTGCGTGGTTGAAATGAGTTTAAAATGTTTTCAATATTTTCGCTAGGAAGACCTTCTCTAGACATACTATCCTGCGTATATCTTACGTGTTCGTTATGAGTATAAGGTGGCGGAGAACTACGATTCGATTCCGGTAATGGTTGTTCATGTGGTGGATTGCGATTTGATTCAGATTGATGAGGTAAGCTACGGTGCTGTTCGGGAAAGGATTGTTGATGGGCTTCCTCCTACACGTGCAGTTGTTGAACTACCCTATCTGCTAAGTGTTCCGCTGCGCTTTCTACTTGACGCCTAGCAGCATCGGCTGCTTGTTGGGCTAGGTTTCCTAATTCCCGTTGAGCAATTTGAATCAAGTAATTCATTTTTTAAACTTGATTATAATCCGTTCCAATTCCTAAGAAATCTACAATAGGCAGGTATATAATATGGATGATGTACACTCTATAATATGATCGAGGACGTGTATGATTGAAAATGCTACAAGGAGTAAACCTGTAATGGCCAAGGTGATTGTTATGAATATCGAATAATTGTTATCATAAACACTAAACGCGCCTCTCATTATTTTTTATTAAAAGAAAAATTAAAAGTCCCTTAGTAAATTAGACGACCAGTCAACATGGCCACTATTCATCACAATACTATTCTAATAAAAAAAAAAAAATGTAGTTGATCAGGCTACTTTAAATTATACTTTCGCGATTTGCATATGTATTTAATAAAATTTATATAGCGCTAAATATTTTTTGAATCTAGTTAAGTCTTGGCATCCACACTTGTCATGCCACTTACTAGTTAAATTTTAATTAATCTGTCAATTCTGTAATCCACTTTTGGAATGCAGTTTTATAAATAAAATATGAAATTAATGGATCTCGGCATCTACACTTGTCATGCAATCCATTAACTTGTGGGGTTCGAGGTGAGGTGGTTGTGGAATGAAGGTCGTCACATTATATATAATACTTTACTAGTACCAGATTGAATACATATACTTATTGACTACATTACTACTAACGACCTAACTGATTGGGTGCGGGGAGACGACTGCCGCGCTGCGCTAAGTCGCTAAGCTAGTACAGTGTAAATGTAATGCGTCAGCAGTGTGCCTACAATATTCCCCCCCTTTTACAAAAAAATGGTACATTTTTTTTAAATTCAATCCAAATATTCTAATCAATTACATATCGTTACAATCTGACTCGTTAAAAGGAATTCATAACAAGGTGTTACTTATAAACAAGATATCATGTTACCTGAGCGCAATTCTCATAATGCAAGCTTAACAAAAATACAACACAATGGGTTACTGTGTGGACTAAATAGTTAGGTACAATATAATGAGACTACGATTAACAATTTAACGACAGGGCACTGTATTATTTCTAAGACTGACACTTTTATAATTAAATCACAACACATTTACGTTTCACTATGCTCTCCGTATGACGCTGATTAAAAGCTGCTCGTACGATGATGCAAATATATCTGTCAGGTGCCGTCCGCCAATATCCTCATGGGTATGCTCTTCCCTGGCCGTGTCCATGGAATGACAGGTTGCGCCATCCACCACCTGGAGCGGAGTTCTGTCGACGCCTCCAAGCGTGATACGTTGCATACGACGCGCACACTGTCCTGTAGAGTGTCGCCGCCGTGTCCCGTGTCCTCCAGAGGCCAGAATCGTCGTTATGTGCCGCGAATGACCGCGTTACACCTCCACGACGTGTGCTAACTCCTGCAGAGCGTCCTCCGAGACTATGATGATCACTGTGCCCGTCCCTGTTTACCTTGAATAATGCTTGATGGTGCAGTTAGGTCTTCAGCTCTCTTGACCCCAGCGTGAAAAGAGCGAGTCGCCTCCCATATTGCGTGCTCCGGTTACCTCGTTGTGCGTCCTCTGTTGCCACGCTGCCCATGCGCGCTTTTGCCACGCTGTCCATGCGCACGTGTTGTGACGCCACGTTGTCCGCGTTCTCGTACTCCGATGTCCGGTATCATCGCCGAAAGTTGCGTGTTCAAATGTCGCGGGTCACCAATGTAGGGTTCGAAGTGAGGTGGATGTTGAAATGAAGGTCGTCACATTATATATAATACTTTACTAGTACCAGATTGAATACATATACTTATTGACTACATTACTACTAACGACCTAACTGATTGGGTGCGGGGAGACGACTGCCGCGCTGCGCTAAGTCGCTAAGCTAGTACAGTGTAAATGTAATGCGTCAGCAGTGTCCCTACAAACTCATTAATAATGTGACATTCGCTTTAGAAATGAACTAATAACAAAAATATAACAAAATCACACACACAAAATTTTAAAAGATTTGCTTAAGCATACACACACACAAAAAAATAAAAATAGAACTGCAATATATAAAATACAAGATATACAATATGAAATACTTATACAAAAAGAAAAAGATACATATATAGGGATATAGGGGTTTTTTAAGGAAGGAATGTCAAATATTTCGACTTATGGATCCTCCCGATCCGACCCTGATGGTATTCTGGACTCCTCCTTAGTTGTTTCCCAATTTGCAAATGTCCGTCGTTGTAGTTAGCCTCGGATAAATATGGTCTGCAAACGTCCTTAAAAGAACACGACTTCTTGATGGGGTTAAAAGATTTTACTTAGCTCTCTTTATCCGTCGAGTCGCTGCAGATCCTACCGACTGCGCCAATTATGTTCTTTCTACGTGTCGCCCTGGTTGTCTCGTCGACTGCACCAACTATGTTGCTCACGTAGGGGTGGCTGATTAATGCGTGGTACGGTGAATTTTAGTAATCGCCGTCCAACGTCTTTTCAGCTCCCAGGTTCTTCCACTGAAGCTACTTTACTGACGGGGTATAGCAAACTTGTTGGGATAATTGAATTATAATATTCTTTTATATGATTAAACTTGTTGTGGTAGGGCCACGCTGTTCGCAGCATGAATGGGCCGGCTTGACCGGGGAAGTACCACACTCTCGCAGAAGACCGACGTCCGAGTAGTAGCGTTTCGCTACTGCGCTTCGTTCGGTGAGCGAGAGGGCCGGAGGCCCAATTCCTTCCCCAATCCTCTTCCTTCTCCTTTTCTCCTTCCCCTCCCTTTCCCTAAATAGGCTCGGCAACGCATCTGCAACTTGGTTTTGCAGATGTCCATGGGCGGCGATGACTACTTACCATCAGGTAGCTCGCCTGCTCGTTTGCCGAGTTATCCCATAAAAAAAAAAAAAAATTAAACTATTTTATTACTGAATTTATATATATGTATGTGGGAAACGGAACGCAAGTATGAAGAAAAGAAGGACAGACCTACGAGAGTGAAAGGGAAAGAACGTAAGAGTGAAGGAGATGGTTGGATGGATCTATAGGAGTGAAAGGGATGGGTAAAAGTAGGAGAGGGGACGCTTCACGAAGTCAGTGTAGATTAGTAAGAAAAGTACAATAAGACATTATAAAAGGTTTTAAGTTTTTTAAATAAAAGTTTATTTAAATATCTCTGTTTTTGACTCTGAGTATTTCCCCACATATTTTGGGGTCGCGTCCAGGATGATACTGCATGAGAACGGCTATGGCTATGCATGATGCGTCTGTATGTAGTTCTGTTTTTAAATTATGATCAAATATTTTTAAAACTGGGCCTGTGGACAACTTTTCTTTTAAAACATGAAAAGCTTCTTGTTGCTCTTTATCAAAGACAAAGTCTGCATCTTTCTTTAATAAATCATTGAGTGGCCTTGCTATGGTAGCATAATGTTCTATATATTTTCTAAAGTAAGAAGTTAGGCCTAGAAAACTTTTAAGTTGCTTACTTGTTCTTGGTTCAGGAAACGTTACAACTGCATCAGTTTTTTCTGAAGTTGCTCGTACCTCACCATTCTTGATAATGTGGCCCAAATACTCTATTTCAGGTTGTATCAACTTTGCCTTCTTCCAGTTTATCCTAAAAACCATACCAGGATTTTTCCATAGATGGCAATATACTATACAATAGACCTGGAAAATTATTGGTTATACCTAAACACTTCGAGAAGGAGGTGATAATGAGGTTGCATGGTGAGGGCCATTTTTCCAACAGGAAAATGAAGGAGTTAATTGCACAATACTACTACATTAAAGATTTAGATAGAAAAATAGAAGAATTTGTAATAGCCTGCATACTTTGCTTATTGGCTACTCGGAAGGAAGGCAAACAAGAAGGGTTTCTCAATCCTATTGGAAAAGAAAGCATCCCATTAGACACTTTGCATTTAGACCATGTGGGACCACTAACTGAAACCAGAAAACAGTATAATTACATTCTCACTATGATAGACGCCTTCACAAAGTTTGTATGGTTATTCCCTACAAAGAGTACATCCAGTGCAGAAACGTTAAGTAAGTTGAGAATACATCAACAAATATTTGGGAATCCTAAAAGATTAATTACAGATAGAGGAACGGAATTCACTAGCCAAGAATTCAAGGATTATTGTATGGAGGAAGACATTCAACATGTCACAATCACTACGGGGATACCCAGAGGGAATGGACCGGTTGGAAGAGTGCATAGGATAATAATACCCATGTTGACCAAACTTTGTATCGAAAACACAGGTGTGTGGTATAAATATGTCAGTAGAGTTCAGAGGGCATTGAACAGTACGTTTCATAGGAGCATTAATACTACACTCTATCATTTACTCTTAGGTACCAAGATGAGATGTAAAGAAGACATTAAAATTCTAGAATTGCTTCAAGAAGAAACTGCAAAACAGTATGACAGTGAGAGAGAAGAGTTACGTCAAAAGCTAAGGAGCAAATACTGGCAGTACAAGCAGAAAACAGGAAATATTACAACAAAAGAAGAAAACCAAGCCATAAGTATAAAATAGGCGACCTAGTGGCCATAAAAAGAACTCAGTTTGCAAAAGGGCTTAAGCTAAAGGCTACCTATAAGGTAACTAGAACACATTTGAATGATCGCTATGATGTTGAAAAGGCTGACAGTTCGACTGAAGGTCCAAATCGAACCTCCAGTACCGCTGATCAAATGAAGAAATGGCCAGGGAGGAGTGAGGAAGGAAAAGGTAAGTAAATTATGTGTATGAATTTTATTTATTTATTTATTGAAAAGGCACACCAACAACTTATTTACAATGAAGATTTATACATATACATATATATTAAAGGGTCCTGTGTAAACAAGTCAATTACAGGTATGCACATCATTCACAGTGTAACGTGTCTTATGATTATTAAAAATATGGAATTATTAAACATTAATTAAAATTATTATCAAAATTAATATCAAATACAGTTAATATTAGATTACAGAAAACAATTACAGGGAATTAAAACGATTGTAACAATTAAATCAAATCAAATCAAACAAACGAATCTATTATTTGTAGTTGGCTTTCATATTATTAACAATGTTGTTATTCATATTATTGACCAAGCGAGATATTATGAGTAACTACCTACGGATCATCAATAGTCGCCATTATTTTTGACTTAAACTTGACTAGAGAGTCAGAGAAGATGTCAACGAGACCTAGACAGTTTGAGGAGATTCCATTGTAAGCGTTCATCATTCTACTCAGGGGAGCGGAACGTCCGAGATTAGTGCGACATCTTCTGATTACAAATGTACTACGTGCTCTCGCTGATCTAACCAGGCCCCGATGAGGTACGTTGAGGTTAATCTGTTTTAGAAGATCAGGAGTCGATGTAACGCTATTTGTTATTTTAAACAGAAGAACCAAGTCGGCTAGGGTTCTACGATCTTGTAGGGAATGCAGTTTGAAGTGACGCATACGGAGTGTATGGTCGGCTCTGTAAGGACAGCTTCGATCTTTGAGCCTAAGATAGCGCGTGAAATTATGTTGGACTCGCTCAATGCGGTTTATATGGACATTATAAATTGGGTTCCAGACTGGAGACGCGTATTCCAATGTGCTACGGACAAGGCTGTTGAAGAGAATTTTTAAAGCAGCCACGCTTTTAAACTCCCTACAAGTTCTTTTGATAAACCCCGTCATTTTAGCCGCTTTGGCAGTAATGTTGTCCATGTGCGGATTAAATGAAAGGTTGCTACTAAATAGTATGCCCAGATCACGGACAGAGCTAACGTTCTGCAGCTCGGTACCCGCAAGTGAGTAACGCGTCGGTATCGTATTTTTCTTACGAGTGAATGTGATATGAAGGCACTTGTTCACGTTTAATAACATTCCGTTCACATCACACCAGGACCCCAGTGCGTCAAGATCACACTGTAACAGTGCAGCGTCCTCGAGTGAACCAATTTTGCGGTAGATTTTCAGGTCGTCGGCAAATATTGAGCATTGACTATGTCGAAAACAGTCTGGTAAATCATTCACGAAGATTGAAAACAATATAGGTCCAGCATGCGATCCCTGTGGCACCCCGGACGTTGCAGTGTATTCGGAAGAGTGATAACCTTCCAATACCACTCTTTGTTTCCGTTTATCTAGATATGATGCGAACCACTCTAATAGATTCCCATGCACCCCATGATTTCCCAGCTTCAACAGTAACATTCGATGGTTTACTTTATCGAAGGCACTACTGAAGTCTGTATAAAGAGCATCAATTTGTAGACCAGCGTCTACAGACACAGACAGGTCATTCAGGTAGCAAACTAAGTTTGTGACGGTTGACTTACCGCTGCAAAAACCATGTTGTTGAGCTGCAATCTGCGCTTTTACGTGAGAAGTTAGGATGGGACACACTAGGGATTCGAACACCTTGGAAAAGATAGAGAGCATTGAGATGGGACGATAATTGGTCGCATCCGATCTATCTCCTTTTTTGTACACTGGTACCACATTTGCCTTTTTCCATTCTGACGGGAAGAGGCCTGTTGTGAGAGATCTATTAAATATTAGTGTTAGTGGAAGAGCAAGATTTTTAGCACACCTTTTAATAAAAATAGGGGGATGAATGATGATGATGTGGTATGAAAGTTATTTTAGTTGTGTATTAAGTCTGTATTGTTCTGATTTAAGTCTCTATTTTACTTATTATGTGTTACAAGTCCAAGCCATGTTAGTTAACCTATGTGTTATATGATAAATGTTAAGAAAAAAATTGTAAGAGTAAGTAATAGTAATTATTTTGATCTGTCAACTAGAGTAACGGTTATAATGTTATTTTGTTTAATATTATAATTAAGTGAAATGTAAATGCTCATCCAAATATTGTCTTTAAAATTTTCGTTTCTGTAGGAGTCTAGTCGGGCATCGTATATCGGAGGGTGCTGTCTGATCAGTTCAATCAGCGTTTCACAGTCTTCGTCGGAAAAAGTATTCACAGAGACACTACTGGTCCGAGGCAGCGACCGTCTCGCTGTCTCCTGTCTCTGTCGCGGCGTGAACCGCCACCTTAACTGCTCGAGTGTAGTAAGGCGGGGCGCCGGCATCTGCAGCTACATTTCTGCTATTCTCTTTCTTCTGGAACTTCAGCTTCATTAAGGATTTGGTTTAAATTATTTTGTAAAAAAAATAAATAATGAGCACAATTCAGCCATGCTGGCATTTCATGCAGCACCAACTGCTGGCCTATTATACCAGCCCACATGTTAATACCAAACAAATGCTGGAATCGATCATTTCTTATGTTATGGGGGTTCACTCTGGAGTAAAAATGTAGGTTGTGAATATTAAATACTCCCATTCTTCTAAAATTCGACTCATCCGTCGATAAAACCTTGTTGAAGAACTGCGGATCCTCTCTGTGGTATCTTAGCATCTGTCTGCAAAACCGCACTCTAGTTTCATAGTCACCGGGCAGCAAAGCTTGCACCCTTTGCACGTGGTAAGCGTGATATTTGTTTCTATTAATGATATGTTGCACCGTCGATCTTGGAATCCCGAGATTACGGGATATTTGGCGTTAACTTATACCAGGATCCAATCTTAATTCTCTCAGCACATCTTCATTTTCAAAACGCACCACTGGTCTGCCTGCTTTCGGAGCATGCTGACCGGGTAAGACTCCCTCCATGTACGAATTATGTACGCGCAAAGAGACCCTGTAGTCCGGAAAACGATCACGGTTAGGGTTGCGTTGACGATATTCCCTGGCAGCAGCCCGGGCATTACCGTCGCAAAACCCATACAGGTAATGCATTTCTGCATACTCCCGTTGGGTGTATTCTCTCCTCGCAGCAGCCATCTGTCCACTTTTGTAGCCAATCCGTCCGATTCACACAGCACTGGTAACAATGGCACTGGTAGGTAATCTATCACAATTCCGAATAACAAAGCGTAGGTCAAAGGAAAGAAACTGATCACAAGTCGTCGTAAAACGGAGAAAAAGAACACGTGTGTAGTCACAGGCAGGAAGCGAGTCAATAAAGAACACTAAACATTCTAAAGAAACATGCTCACGCGCATCATATCGATAAGAATTAGTTTAAAAAAGTCAATTTTATTATTACAATACTTTATAATGGTTTCTAAATTGCCTTCCCAAATCGTATGCATCTTAATATGATAAAAAAACAATTCTGCGACATAAATCTACTGGGGAATAAATTATATTTTTTTTTCCTCCATTAGTCACTGTATCTATTGACGTTTCCCTTGTGGAAAAGTATAGCCAAAAATGTTAGAAATTCTGCTCTCGTGACATTTTTCCATTGCCTAATTCGGCTATTTTGACAACTCATCAAATTGTTATACATATTTTCGCTAGTTTTTTTATTCAGCAATTTTAACATTATGTTAAAGCTCAACTTCTAACATGTCTAACTGTATTTAAAAAAAAAAAGATAGTAAAAAGAGCAACACTCGCTCTTTAATATTGTATCATGCATTGCTTCTTTTCTGTAAAATATTTACCATTTAAACTTTATACTAAGCACGTCTTGCTTACATGTTTCGAGGACCATTTTTTCTTCGAATATTCTCTTTTTAGTCTCGGAATAGTAGTTTCCACATTAACCTCTGAGGTACCTAAGGACCTTTGAAAAAAATCCTTTAAATTCATGTTATATATTTGAATATTCAGAATGTGGTCAAATAAAATGATTAAAATATTGTAATTTAAAGAAGAATTATGATTTTTATCTTGGTCCATTATAACTTCTATCACATCATTGGGTTCTGAAGCGTAAGATTATGTTTAAGCTTTTTAATAGTGTGAAATTTTTATATTGTGAAACAATTTTAAAAACGTTATTATAAAAAGGTATTAAATCTGCTTCAAGTTACTTTATAGCTGCTGAAATACTAATCGTATCTTAAAATTTTTGTGTTAGCTGTTGTTTTTTTTTTGCTTCCGTTTTTAAGTACATATATACTTTTACTGATTTTTTCCATTCGTAAAAGTTAACAGTGCCACCAGAAATGTTAAAATATTTAATGCGCAAATATTACAGGTTCTATTTAAACAAGCCGAACGCCTAGGGTCACAGCATAGCTTGGATAGTACCTCATCACTAGATTTTACATTTATTATGCCAGCTTTATGAAGAGCTTTTATCAATAAATCTATATTACAATGACGAGAACATAAACAGGTATCCCTATTTATCGGTTTTGGAAACACTGCTCAAAAAGGCCTCAATTCGCAGAAATACGAGTGAGTAACTTATTATTATGTTGCTCTCAGATCAAAATTTGGAATATAGTGATATCGTTTCTGCATCTTTATTTTGTTTTTCGTAAAGGTGGGTACAGATTGGTGCAATGCAACATGTAATGTAATATTCAGCCTTACATTGCATGTTCCCTGCTGCCTTGGACGTGTGGCGCGCGCGGTACGCGCATTGACTACGAATCAGAACGAGAACAACTGTTCCCGCATTTCGTTACAAACACTTAGCCCTCGTCACACGTGTTCTTTTCTTTGCCCACATCACTCTACTTAAGTCGATATACTTACGAATTATGGAGTATGAAGACAGCCTTCTTGCTCTGACGATTATCAGTGCTTCATTGTTAATCATTCATTGTTTTGTTTACAAAAGTTTTCATTTTGAGGGTTCCATAAAACTTCCCTTGTTCTGTATTCCTCTATCAATAAAAGTGACTCGTCATCACTCCACGCACCCTCTTTCACCGCCACGATCGTTGCGCATGCGAACGAAACGAACGACCGTCCACGGCTGAGTCCTGCGCACACTGCGCGCCCCTTTGTGTTCGTACTAAAAACCGACAAATCTCGGATCGAGCCGCGCACGAGTTGTAACGCTCGGAGCGTGCGCGCGAGGCGTCCACACTATGGGAATTCTGTTACATTACATGATACATTGCAGCAATGTGGACCTCAAATTCTTGCATTGCATGTTGCATTACATGTTGCATTGCGCCAATCTGTACCCACCTTAACAAATTCTTTCTTACCGGCAGCGATACTGCTATTTGCATCATCAGTGTAGAATTGTCTAACTTTTTTCACATACAATTTCTCTTCCGCCTCTATGCCAACTTTAGTTTTTGACTCACATAAAACTGGCGTATAATAATTGTCGTCATTTGTTTGTTGCATATTGAGAGTGTTATTTAATCTTTGTATAGTTTTCCTTTGGATTTTAATTTTCTTTTTATATTTGTTAATAATGCTTATCTGGGGGCCAACCACAACCTCTTATAGCAGTACTATTATAATCTTACTTCAACGTTTCATAACATGACGTCTTAAAAACAAGCTTATTAAAATGTTGAAACATTGCTATTTTCTTAGCGGTTTTGGTTCAATTCATTCATTGGCATTCAATTCGTACCACGACGTGACTTTTGACACTTAGCAGTATTGTTTTTACGTCAAATTTTACGATCTTAAAAAAGTTCCTCGAACTCGGTCGAAGCATTACTGTTTTGCAAATTTATATAAAAAAACGCCTTTTCGTGTGTTAAAAAGTAAGTAAAAAGTATTTACCTCGTTACCGGAATCTTTGTTCCCTGAGACCTACAATTTGGGTGTCTTCAAGACGAGAGTGAATAGGTACCTTCTAGGCAAGCGCGTTCCATCGTAGACCACTACGATGCTTAACATCAGGCAATTTGTGGTCAAGCGTAAGAATACTAAAGTAAACTTGCCGAATGAATTGTGTGTCTAGTGATTTTTCTGAATGTATAAACTAGTTTCTTGTTTGATTCCAGATGGCATACGCGTACGAATAATTTGAGTTTTTGAAAGCTGATAACACAGAAAGCAACACCACAAGAAAGCGGGGTCGTATGCAGTTACGTGAGGAATGCGACCCCTTCATTTTATTAGATGAAGTGGAGTTTGTCAAGAGGTACAGACTCAACGAAGACGTGCTTGAAGAAGCCCAATAGTGCGCTCTATAATGTTCCTTGCACGGACATGCAAGTCAGTGTAGTGTGCTTCTGGTGAGTCAGGTGCTGCATCCAGTATTAGTGTCATCATGTTCTTTCTCAAAGGGTATCCAGAATCACCTATTTGATAATAAAGTTAATTTTAATGATTATTTGCCAAAGTTGTTACTAATAAAATATTTCTTTATATGTAATGCATACCAGGAAACCAAGTATCTTCTGTGTTGCTAAGATCTTCTAAATAAAATAATCATGAGTTGCACCACCATGACTTGCATCTACACTTATTATTTGCATGTCCGCATCACAAACCTGAAAATGTTTAGATTAATATTTGAAAGACTGTCAAGTGCCATATTTTTATATACTTTTGTATTATAGTGCATAGTTTTTTAAACTAATTGTTAATGGTAATTATTAATATCTAATTTAAGTAATATAAAGTTTTTTTTATTATTTTGTTTAACTTGTTTTTTTTTTTACTTATGTTCTCTACTCAATACTGTATGGCTTAACTTCTTCTGGATACTTAATAAACACTTACCAATTGAACATTCAATGAATGGTAATGCTTGCGACAGAAGTAGCTGTCCTCATGCAATACTGGGGGCTTACTCTTGAACTTAATTCCGATCGATCGACATTGGAATTTGGACGTTTCGTACTCTTGAGTTCCACACTAGCGCCAAATTGTTTTTGAATTGCGTGTCCATTTTGGGGAACTAAGTGGAATCGGGATCGGGCTTGGCGGGACGTAAACGCTACTCTTGGGTTGATTTTGACAGCTGTATATTGCGTTAGGATTGTTTGTGGATTGTGATTTTTCCAATAACAAAAGTGTAACTTTTTAGATATTGTTTTGCGATAAAAGTGGTTTTCAGTGAGTAATAAGTGTAAAATATGGCACGGTTAGCATTAATAAACAGTGTTTTACATAATACCCATAAAAAACAATTGAAACAAAGACGAGATGAGCGTCGGATGATGCGATATACGGACAAGGCGTTTTCGATGAATGAAGAAGAATTTAAAGCGAATTATAGAGTGAGCAAGGATTTGTTTTAGGAAATTTATGAAAACATTAAGCCTTTTATGCCAACTCCTAAAAGAAGAAGTGATATATCACCAAAATATAAGGTAAAACATTTGTTCTTTTTATACATGATATCATGACTTTTGAACCAATAGCTTAAAACTTGTATAATTCTTGCAGACTTTAGTGGCATTGTCCTTTTATGCGACTGGGAGTTACCAAAAACTAGTTGGAGGCTCATTTAGGACCCTTATGTCGCAACAATCTGTTTCTCGTGCTATTAGAGATGTAACGGCAGCTCTTAACCATCAAATAGTACAGAGTAAATGGATTAAGTTTCCTCAAACTCGTCAGGAAAGGGATGCTTTAAAAAGAAGGTAATGCTAATGACAAATACTTAATTTATTTTTTTAACTTAGATAATTTATATGAAATTGTTTAAGTTTTCTAAAATGCCTTGAGTAACCATATACTATGCCTTATGTTCCAGGTTTTTTGAAAAATTTAACATACCATCTGTTACAGGATGTATTGATGGCACACACGTAGCCATAATAAGACCTGTACAAAATGAAGAAATATTTTTTAATCGCAAACATTTCCATTCAAGAAATGTTCTGATTGTAAGGAAATACTTTGTTTTTTTTTATGTAGCCTCTTTCGTGTCCCGCTGCAGGGCAAAGGCCTCCCCTAACTTCTTCCAGGATTGTTTATCCTGGGCTTCTGTAACCCACGTTGGCAGAAACCGATCGAAATCATCCCGCCAACGTTTCCTCGGCCGACCTGGTCTACGAAAGGTATTACGAGGTTTCCACTCGGTAGCTAGCCTCGCCCATCTGTCCGGTTGCATGCGGCTGATGTGGCCAGCCCATCGCCACTTCAAGCTCGCAATTTACTATTTATTTAAATACTTTGATTAATAAATAAAAAAAATATTTAATTGTTATTCACTTTAAAACAAATTAGTAAGTCCTTATTTTATAAATTTTCAGATAAGTGATGCAGATTTAAGAATTCTGTCAGTAGATGCTTCATTTGGAGGAGCATTACATGACAGTTTTGTCTGGAATCAACATCCTGTGAAACAACATTTGATTGATTTAAACAATAATGGAGAAAATGTATTTTTACTAGGCAAGGAAATGATGAAATAAGTAGTCAGGAGAAATTTATTTTTTTCTGATTATGTATATATTTTAATTAGTTTTACTTTTCAGGTGATTCTGGATATGCTCAGAGGGAGTATTTGATGACACCTATAGTAGATGCTACTGAAGGCTCCCCAGAACAATATTACACCAAGCTGCACTGCTCTGCACGAAATACAGTGGAACGTGCCATTGGTGTACTGAAAAACAGATGGCGGTGCTTACTCAGGCATAGGGTGCTACATTATCATCCTGATGTAGCAGCCAGAATAATTAATGCATGTTGTGTCTTACACAACATGTGTATCAATAGAGTAGGTATTGATCTTGTGGAGGATACAGCAGAGTATGAAAATGATTACCCAACTGTCACTTCTCAAGAATCAACAAGCAGCACAGCTGCTGAACTAAGGCGAGGCATCGAGAAGCGTAATGTTTTAGTTCAACAGTTGTGGGCGAGTAGAAGGTAGGTGTAAAAGGTATGGTAACATTTAGATAGGATATTTTTTATTTTAAATCTTGTTATTAACAATTAGTTTAAACAATTTACTTTTTTTGATGATGTGTTTCATGCTATTTTTGATATTGTATATTTACACTTGATGTTTATAAATGATTAATTTTTAAATGTTACATTATAAGAACTACTAGGTATTACTTAAAAAATTTAGAACTGACTTCTTTATTCAAACGTGATTTTATTTACTTACTAATAAAACTATGACAAAACATAACTTAAAACAATCAAATAGAATAATAAAAACAAAAAATATTGGGAGCGCATCTTGCAGGAATTTGATAAATATCTGAAAATATTAGCAACAAATAAGGTTTTGACATTAATTGCTAATGCATTTAGAATAATAATATATTCTGTAGCTGAAAATGCCAAATTTGTCAAGGATTTGGCATTCTTCTAGCTACATCCGAAATTGCATTACCAATTGACATCAAAGCACTTGCAATATTGCCAATATGTTCAGCCAATTGAGCAAATGCTTGCGCAGTAATTAATTCTGCTTTAACCCGCTGCGCTTCGATTCTCGCAAACTGCTCCATATTTGTATTCTGAGGTCTCGTAATCAAAAAGCGGCGGCGGGGTCGTGGCTGTCTGGTACTCTGAAAAGTTTCAAACTTCAGAGTTGTTACAAAAAAAAGTCAAGTGTGATTAGTCCCAAAACACTTCAATGTTAAACACTTTTAGAGCGTCTCTACTTTATGTGCTGTGTTCTGAGGTAATGTTGTATGGGAGCGCAAAATGATAACACGAGACAAGAGTTCAAGTAAGATGGTTTAATGCGACTAAACTTATTTCTAATTGCGGGCGCAGCCGCACGTAGGCACACACACACCAATGCATTATTCACTGTATATTATAAGCTTATTCAATACTCATACATGTGTCCCTACAGTAGCCCCCCTCTTATTAAAAGAAGAAGAAGCCACTTACAAATTTCTCGTTCCAGAGAAGAGAAGAAAAGAAAAAATTAAAAGTAATTACAACTACCAAAACGACATAGAAATTATAACCTTTACCCTTCTGTATTACCCAAGAAGTATACTTAAGAGATAAACGAAGAATAATTCTAAATCCGCAATCTAAACACTAGCCGTAATTAATATGTTTCGGCATTATGCGTCGTCGTCGGAGGTTGCACAGTATGTACCTTGACCACTGGAGGTGACCACCCAGCTACCACGGCTTCCTTGCGAAACCAATTTCGCACCCGTTTCTTGCATTGATTTCTTATCAACCACAGACAGATTAGTCCAAATAATGTAGCGACTGTCATAACGACAATCTCCAACCAATTTAATCTTTGTCCTATAGTTTCGTTGGACACACTTTGAGCAATTGCAACATTATTTTGTGTCGGCTTACTTTGATTATAACCCATCACTAGAAATTTCAATACTTTATTGGCGAACGAAGTCTAAATGCCGAATGATTAAAACACATTTATACCATAGAAATAATATGACATAGGTACCTATATAAAAAAAATGACGCGTCGACGTTAAAATAATTGACCTGCTATTCATACATAAACAATATCGTCATATTTCATAATTACACGTTCTTTATTTAGATTGCAACATGATAACATTGTAACAAAGTTACACAACCTACACAAACCATTCCCTAACATGCGTCAGTAGCGCAGTGGTTAAAGTTATGCTTTCGATCAATAGTTCCGTGGTTTAATATTTTATCCCTGTGCCTCTTGCAAGAGAGGTATATAATGTTACTTAAACACAATCATTATCAAGACATAAAATATAAGAATAACGTATGAAAGAAAAAAAATATCACAATAACACGTCTCATAGTCTAAACCTTATCGGGCGCTTGACTGCCCTGCCACTGTGTGTGGTATAAGTTGTGAGCTTATCGCTCGCTGCGCAACTGTTTGTCTTACTGTCTACATTATTACTAATCTTACTTCTATCCGGTAATACTCTATCATTTGTTTGTTGCGTGGTGGGAGTGGTGGGACCCTCGTTCAACATATACGCGGGTTTCAATCTGTCTCTAATAACGTTTACCTGTCTGTTTGGCATTTGTATACGAAAGTATTTTTCACTCCTATCTACGACCTTATACGGCCCGTCGTATGGTGGTTGTAAAGATTGTTTTACTAAATCCACCCGTACAAAAACATGTGAACAGGATTGCAAATCCGTATGAACAAAAATAGTACGAGAATCTCTGGTTTGTGGGTTTTGGTCTGAGATTACTTATAGCCTCTCTGATTTTATTAACATATTCATTAGTATCGCTTATAATGCCTATTTTTGTGCCGTCGTAAAAATCGCCAGGCAGCCTCAACGTTTTACCGAACGCTAACTCGGCTGCGCTAACACCCGTATCGCTCCGCGGTGTTGCTCGCAATCCAAATAAAACCGTGTTTAACTCCTCAACCCATGTACCGTTCTCTCTTTTGGCCATAAGTGCTGCCTTAAGTACGCGATGAAACCTTTCCACAGTACCATTCGCCTGTGGATGATAAGGCGTAGTTCTCAATCTGTATATCCCTAGATATTTAGTAAGCTCCCTAAATAAGCTACTTTCGAACTGCCTACCCTGATCTGTCGTGATTCGAACAGAACAGCCGTAACGCGTAACCCATCCCTCGTAGAGTATCTTAGCTACCGAACTAGCGTACATATCTTTTAGCGCAAAAGCTTCCGGCCAACCTGTTGCCCTATCTACCACTGTAAGGCAATACCTATATTCCTCAGTTGATGTAGGTAAAGGTCCCACTAAATCTACATGGATATGTTCAAATCGACCGCTAGCTTCGAACTGTCCTAACCCCGAAACCGTATACCGAATAACCGTTGATTTTTGGCATTGTATGCAGGTTTTAGTCCAATTTCTTACATCTGCATTCATGCCTGGCCAAAAGTACTTGCTTGCTACTAATTTTCTAGTGGTTCGATTACCAGGATGTGATAAATTATGAACTGCATGAAATGCTTTTTTTCTGAAGCTTACCGGTAGGTATGGCCTAGCAACATTAGTTGATACCTCGCACGTAATTTCATCCTGCTCACCGGGCAAAACAATTTCTTTGAATTGCAGTCGCCCGGTAGGTTCTGCTATCAGCTTACTCAACTCTCCGTCCGTTCGTTGCGCTATCGCTAATTCCGCGAAATCAAGTGCGTTCGGACAAGTAATCGTATTTACTCGCGATAATGCGTCTGCCACAATATTATGGGACCCACTAATATGGCGGATATCAGTCGAAAATTCACTAATAAAAAGGAGTTGCCTAACCCGTCTAGGCGTCTCTTTATCGGTGGGTTTTTTCGAAAACGCGTAAACCAATGGTTTATGGTCAGTGTAAATTACGAAAGGTCTGCCCTCTACCAAATACCTAAAATGTTCTACCGATAAATATATTCCTAACAATTCCCTATCATAGGTGCTATACTTTAATTGAACATCATTGAGTTTTTTAGAGAAATATCCTAAAGGCTTCCAGTGTGTATCGACCTTTATTTGTAAAACGCCACCAACGCAGTCATTTGATGCATTCGTCATAATTGCCAGCTCTGCACTTGTAGTTGGGTAACTCAAGACAGTTGCGTTTAGCAAACAACTTTTACATTTCGCGAACGCGGCATCAGCTTCTATCTATATATCTATCCTTCTTTTTAGCGTTTTGTAAATATTTATTTAAAACTGACTGATATTCCGCAGCCCTAGGTAAACTAGATCTATAGAAATTTATCATTCCCAAAAAGCGCCTTAACTGATCTACCGTTTCCGGCTTCGGAAATTTAATTATTGCTTGTACCTTATCAGCTAATGGGCTTATCCCCTCAGGCGAAACTTCATAGCCTAGGAACTCTACCTTTTCTTTCCCAAAACAACATTTAGATAAATTAATAGTGATTCCAAACTTATCTAACCGTTCGAAGATCGCTTTTAAAACAAACAAACAAAAATAAAAATTAGGGTCAAAGTCTTTACCCTCTCCCCCAATTTCCGCCTCTAAACCCTAAAAAACAGTGTTATTCATATACCTCTGAAAAGTTTGTGCCGCGTTGCGCAAGCCGAAAGTCATACGCGTGAACTCGTATAAACCAAATGGCGTTGTTATCGCTGTTTTTTCTATATCTTCCGGTGCTACCAAAATATTATGGTATGCCCTATTTATATCTAGGCGTGAAAATATTTTTTTTTTCCTAATATATAAGTAAAATCAATAATACGCGGAATGGGGTACCTGTCCGGCCTAGTTATGGCATTGAGTGCCCTGTAATCGCCACAAGGACGTATTTGCCCATCCTTTTTAGGTACCACATGCAAAGGGCTCGCCCATGGACTTTTTGACGGCCTGCAAATTCCTAGCTCCTGCATACGCTGAAACTCTTCTTTAACCCTGGCATATCTATCTGGAGCTAAAGGCCTCGCTCGAGCATACACCGGGGGGCCAGTTGTCTCAATATGATGAAATACCGAGTATGGAGGGTCTTCCCTAAACGAAGCCGGTTTAGTTATCTCGCGGTATTGCACGAGTAAATCAGAGTAAGTACACGTACTGTCCACCGTGGTCAACGAGGTTCCCTTCCACTCTATAATTGATCCTATAACACTTAAACTAGTTATTTGGTCTAAGAGACGTCGTCCGCTTATATCTACTAATAATTTATTATGCATTGAAAAATCTGCGCCAAGTATAGGCTGTTTGACCTCTGCAATAATAAAATTCCACGTGTACGGACGTCTCAAACCCAAATCTAATGATAACGTTTTTACACCGCACACACACTATTCCTATCTATCGGTATAACGGATACATTAGCCCCAGAATCGATTAGAAATTTCATACCTGACTTCCTATCACAAACTATGAGACGGTTATGTGTTGTGCTGCGTCCCGTCATCGGCTGCACTTCTTTTAGTTTTCCGCTGCTTTCGGCTGGGCCCCCTTCCAATTACAGGGCTCGACACACTTGGTAGCGTTCTCCCTGTAACGGAAATGACAAAAACACAACCAGTTAGCACTTTTCCTTCTAGGTGCCGAATTACCGCTCCTTGATACTGATCTGGATCGCTGTCTTTGCTCAGAGCGTTCTCCAGATCTGCCTCGTTCTAGGTCCTTGAGCCGAAGGTTGATTTTTGCCAGTTCCCCCATGGTCAAATTCGTGTCAGACGTTCCAACGCGTGTCTGCTGACTAGCTGATGCCTCCGGTGCTCTAACCTTAGCTATTTGTGCGGTCTTGTCCGCTGTATTCTCCAAAACCTTGTCCGCTATAGTTGCGAGGACGTCGAGGTTTTCCGACTCCGTTACTGTAAGTATGGCTCGAACTGCTGTCGGTAAATGCGATTGCCACATCAGCCGAAGGGTTTCATCCGAAACTTTTTTTCTGGCATGGTCTCGCATTTGTTGTTCGTTAGTAGTTGTGATGGAGGCTGATCCCCAAGTTCTATTTCACTAATCAATTTTTGCAGTTTCCTATTCTCCGAATCCTCAAAAACTTCCAATAATCTGTCCTTCAACGCCTGATATTTTCGTGTCTCTGGCGGCGCGAGTAACAGATCGCTCACCTGCTGTATAGCACTCTTTCCTAGCTTAGTCACCGCTAGGTTCAATTTCGCAGCATCACTCAGCTTCTGGCTTTCCACAACGGCCTCGAACTGGACGAACCAGAGTCGCGTTTGGTCCGCCCAAAACTAGGGTATTCGCGATGCCACTGTGATGCTAGCCAAAGCACTCGTTTCGCCAGCAATGTCCTTGGAGTCCATTGTACGTGGATTGGTCGGGTTCATTATCCTCACTTTACGCACTCCCAAAAATAAAAAGAAACGTTCGGGGTCACCACTTTAGAGCGTCTCTACTTTATGTGCTGTGTTCTGAGGTAATGTTGTATGGGAGCGCAAAATGATAACACGAGACAAGAGTTCAAGTAAGATGGTTTAATGCGACTAAACTTATTTCTAATTGCGGGCGCAGCCGCGCCTACGTGCACACACACACCAATGCATTATTCACTGTATATTATAAGCTTATTCAATACTCATACATGTGTCCCTACACACTTATGTTGGGTTGGTTGACTGATGGACGACTTATTCAAAATGTTTAAACATTCTTAAATAAATTCGAATAAAGACTTACTTGTGGATGATGCTGGTATTGCGTCATTCTGTGATGTGCCAGGAATAGGGGATATTGCATTAATGTCATGCAAAGAATGCATTTCTGTGTCTTCTTCTATCACAACAACTGGTGACATGGTAGGTTCAGCCTGAAACAAAGAAATGATCAGTATTATTAGTTTTTTTTTAAATAAATTTTGTGATATGATAAAATTTTAAATTTTCAAATATATTACCGATTGAGGAAATGGATTGACTGTCAATCTTAAATCTCCAGTCGCAAATTCATGTCCACCCATTACCGCCACCAATCTTTTTTCTAAGGCAGACATTGCTGGCAAGTTGTCTGCTGTACCACCACCAGTACGCCTCATTGAAGCTGAGAGTTCTGCGCATTGCTTCTTTAGAGCACATTTCTTCTCAGCCCAATACTAAAAACATTAATTAGTTTTATGTAAATAAATTAATCTTAATATGTACAAATCATGTAATAAATCATTATTTTGAATTACCTTAGCCCAGCCTTGACCATTTTTATTTGCTCCTCCAAGAGCATTTAAATTATTTGCCATACTTTCCCATTTCCTCTTTGTCTCTAACTTTCCTTGAGTGGTCCGAAGCAAACCTTTTGCTATGCCTGGGTTTTGCTCCAAGAATTCCACCAAACCTTCTATTTGGGCGTAAGTAAGACGATTTGTCATTGTAACTGAAATTG
Organism: Subacronicta megacephala; assembly: GCA_958496365.1. Classification (NCBI taxonomy): domain Eukaryota; kingdom Metazoa; phylum Arthropoda; class Insecta; order Lepidoptera; family Noctuidae; genus Subacronicta; species Subacronicta megacephala. Next base: position 10,438,785 of record OY292533.1, read on the forward strand.
GAAAACTTTTACTATAAACAACATATTCTAATTATATAAAACAGACCAAGAAAATAAGTAGGTACATTGACAATACAAAAATATTCCACTTATTAAAAAATATATGATGTAAAACATTACTTTAAATAATAAAATATGATTGTGTTATTACTTACCTATCACTTGTATAAAACTTGATTAACGGACAATAATTATTTGGTACTAAAAAGGAACCAAACGCGATCAAACAATATTCTCTTCTAAACAAACTTGCCTTTCAAATACACTTTTAAGTTCTAAGACCACTTGACTCTATTTTTTAAATTGGAGCACTTTTACGCCGTCTTTTTTTTTGTCCGTAGTGTAGGCAACGATCCTACCGCATGCAGCCAAAGTCATGGTTAATTGTATGATTTTAATCATTGTTTTACGCCGAAATTATTGTAATACGTTACAATAAATTAATTAAATAACTATTTATATCACATTTATTTATTAACGTTGTTATTTAAAGGATAAAGCATTTTAAAGCTCTATTACCGGTTTATCGTTATAAGTTGAACAACACTATTCCAGCTCGTAACATAGCAAAGACAAAGATATTTATTGCTCACACTGTGTACAAACAACGGCGTTATACGAAATATAATAAGTCTCAACAGCCTACCCAATCGGGTGTAGCAATTATAATAATAACTAATAGGTATATATATTAATATTCTTATTTATTCACAAAGTATTCGTTCAAATTATAAAACACATTTTTAGTTAGAAATTTTTTTAAAGCATTTTTAAACGATTGACCGTCCAGTTCTTTAATTTCTACTGGTAAGTGATTGAAAACTCGTATTGCTGTTATGTAGGTGCTTTTATAATATATCATATTATTTATTTGTGGTAGATTTAGGTTATATTTATTGCGTACATTTGGTTTAGATGAGCTTTTGAGATTAAAGAACTGGGTGTTATTTTTGACAAATAAACACAACTCCAAAATATAAATGTAAGGTAATGCCGGTAAGTGTAAGGTAACCCTTCTCTCTAAAAACTGACCTCAGTGATTCGGTGTTTTGCATATTGTAGATAATACGAAGACATTTTTTTTGAAGAACGAATGTAGATTGTATTTCACACGAATTACCCCATTATATGACTCCATACATTAACAGTGGATATACATTTCCAAAGTAAGCTGATTTCGCTGTATCTATAGAAGTTGTTTCTATAAGTATAGATAAGGCATAACAGTAACTTGATAACTTTTTGTTAATTTTTTCTATATGACCCTTCCAGTTTAAATCATAATCTATTGTGACACCTAGAAAATTAATTTGTTCTACCTCTTCTATTTCTGTATTTGTTTCGTAAATTTTTAACGGTTTTGGTTTCGTCTTATAATTTCTAACTTCACTTGAATCAAAATAATTGCGGAGCAATCCCAATTTCAATCCAATGTTGACAATATTGTTTTCAAGAGTACCGAATCACGTGACTGCAAAATTAACATTGGAATCGGATTGGCTTTGGATTGGAATTGAAATTTGTTTGAAGAGTAAGCCCCGTGGTTGTACTATTGCTATTTGGGTACAATCTATACAACCTAGTACCCCGGGAATCCGAAACTTATTGTAAAATCTGCAATAGATTAGTGAATTAAAAACCTAAATTATGATTTTTATTACAAAATTATTTTTATTTACTTTTCTAAAATGCCCAGACAATATAAAGTACTTATTACTTAACAATGAATGGAATATACCTATATTTTTTTATTCAATGCCCAATGGTGATGATGATTCAGTCTATATTAAACCAGCCTATCATAGTCGGACTGTATTAGATATCTATTTTTTGCTTATTCCTTACCTAATATTTATTACTACTGATTGCATAATTTTAAATTTGTTGTCACACAGCAAAGTAGGCATTATACATCTAAAAAATTGTAACATTATTGTAATAATAAAGGTACATATTCCATTTTAATTCTGTTGCATTCTTGATCATTTGTTGGAAATTTTATATATTTCTGTCTCATCTGCGGTGTATTAAGACATGCAGTAACCTGTGCGATGACTGAAGAAACAGTCTGCTGTGCCACAAAATGACCCTCATAATTGCCTATTGGACGTTGGTATGAACCAGTTGCATAAAATGATAATGCAATTAACACCTACAAAAAAGTAAGTAATATAGCAATTTACATAAACATGGTAAATGGTGCATATACATTACTTTAGTGTTATTCATGATAGAAATAAATTACCTTCGTCTCAACAGACAATTCGGTAGAACGGTAGTTTGTAGGATTTTTCATCAACTCTTCGCACAGGTTATGTACTAAATCTTTGGTGAGTCTTGGGTTTACTTGTTCACAGAGTCTTGCACTACTCACCGGAAGTAGCTAGCTCTATTGAAAATGTTTGTGTTATATTAAACAACATTTGCAATAGGGCTAACATATCAGTGGAACAATTAAATAATGAAGATGTGATTCGAGAAGCCCAATTACAGCTACAAAGCAATGCGAGTGAACAGACACGCAGTAATAACATCGCTCTGCAGCAGGGTCTGGCTACTCGTAGTGCCCTTGTTCAGCGGCTCTGGGAAAGGCGGCATTTAACATCCTGAAACGCAATGTACACAATTTATTTTTATACAAATAAATATTGTTTTATTTATATAATAAATATTTTTCTTTCTCTCTATATTTTACTGCATTTTTGTAAGAATATTGTTTAATTGTTAATAATGTCTTAATAAACTCTATAAAAGAATAACCAAAAAAATCTATTAATTTATTATATAATTATCAAATCTCTTGGTGGTTCTTGATGGCATGGACATGGACCCTTGGATAGCATGTTATCAGGGAGGTTAAGGTGGACATATTTTACGATTTTTTACCTTTCAATCCTCGTTGCTGTATTTCCAATTGTTCTTGTAACTTGGGCCATACTCTCCATTGCCTCCGCAATCCTTAGGGCGGCGTCAGCATGGATTTGAGTGGAACGAACCAGCGCTCGTCTTGCAGATTCCTGCGACATGGGCGGCTAGCGCCTTCGATGCCGTCGTCGCGGGGAGCGCAGATGTAGTTGCAAGACGGCGGGGTAGGAGATCTGCTGGGGGAGGGAGCTGGTGGATCTGGATCTTAGACCAGAACTTCCAAAGTAGGACTTTGAGGCAGTGGCTCTAAAGTGGGCTCAAAGGATTGGGTAGGAGTCTGGACTAACGGAATTACGACAGAATCCACATTTCTTAAAATTGATTCTGAAGCAGGGGAATCTTGCTCATCCACATCTATAGCAGCACTCATCTCTGGAGGCTACAAAGAGATAACATAACATTTATCTCCGTATGGTATGTTTTAAATTGTAACTACTTATATAATGTTCTAACTTACTAGTTCCACCTGGACGCCTGGCAGACCCTGCCCAATGTCCTCACCCAATATTTGCAGAAATTTTAGCTCCATTTCTGTTAAGGGTATCTCAGTGGAAGGCCCCCCCTCCAGTCCGCACATGAGAAGCCCGTAACATAGCGATGCGCTTCCTTAGTTTGGCTTTATAATCTACCCAGTACTGAAAAAAAAACCTAATTAAAATAAAGTCTTGGTTTATTTTATAGTAACATCGCCAGTGAGTTCGTCCGCTTATATTTCGCATCATCCTCCTGTATTAGGGCTTGTTCACAAAACTGCAAATTATACGCCGTATTTTTTATTCTGACGTAGCACTTGTAGTTTTCAAGATTCAAGTGATTTTATCGCTGTTTTTTGAATTTCGACTTTATCGTCGGTAATTATTAATCTTACAAAATTCCGGCGCATGAGTGGGTAAAGACCTATTTTATTTGAAACATTCTTTCAAACCAAAATCTTTTTAATATTTAGTTACGATTACTTGTAACGATCGCCTATGCAACTACATCTGCAGCCCGCTCGGCTGCAGATGTAGTTGCAAGACGCGGGGTAGGAGTTCTGCTGGGGGAGGGAGCTGGTGGATCTGGATCTTGGACCACCACTTCCAAAGTAGGACTTTGAGGCAGTGGCTCTAAAGTGGGCTCAAAGGATTGGGTAGGAGTCTGGTCTAAAGGAATTACGACAGAATCCACATTTCTTAAAATGGATTCTGAAGCAGGGGAATCTTGCACATCCACATCTATAGCAGCACTAATCTCTGGAGGCTACATAGAGATAACATAACATTTATCTCCGTATGGTATGTTTTAAATTGTAACTACTTATATAATGTTCTAACTTACTAGTTCCACCTGGACGCCTGGCAGACCCTGCCCAATGTCCTCACCCAATATTTGCAGAAATTTTAGCTCCATTTCTGTTAAGGGTATCTCAGTGGAAGGCCCCCCCTCCAGTCCGCACATGAGAAGCCCGTAACATAGCGATGCGCTTCCTTAGTTTGGCTTTATAATCTACCCAGTACTGAAAAAAAAACCTAATTAAAATAAAGTCTTGGTTTATTTTATAGTAACATCGCCAGTGAGTTCGTCCGCTTATATTTCGCATCATCCTCCTGTATTAGGGCTTGTTCACAAAACTGCAAATTATACGCCGTATTTTTTATTCTGACGTAGCACTTGTAGTTTTCAAGATTCAAGTGATTTTATCGCTGTTTTTTGAATTTCGACTTTATCGTCGGTAATTATTAATCTTACAAAATTCCGGCGCATGAGTGGGTAAAGACCTATTTTATTTGAAACATTATTTCAAACCAAAATCTTTTTAATATTTAGTTACGATTACTTGTAACGATCGCCTATGCAACTACATCTGCAGCCCGCTCGGCTGCAGATGTAGTTGCAAGACGCGGGGTAGGAGTTCTGCTGGGGGAAGGAGCTGGTGGATCTGGATCTTGGACCACCACTTCCAAAGTAGGACTTTGAGGCAGTGGCTCTAAAGTGGGCTCAAAGGATTGGGTAGGAGTCTGGACTAATGGAATTACGACAGAATCCTCATTTCTTAAAATGGATTCTGAAGCAGGGGAATCTTGCACATCCACATCTATAGCAGCACTAATCTCTGGAGGCTACATAGAGATAACATAACATTTATCTCCGTATGGTATGTTTTAAATTGTAACTACTTATATAATGTTCTAACTTACTAGTTCCACCTGGACGCCTGGCAGACCCTGCCCAATGTCCTCACCCAATATTTGCAGAAATTTTAGCTCCATTTCTGTTAAGGGTATCTCAGTGGAAGACCCCCCTCCAGTCCGCACATGAGAAGCCCGTAACATAGCGATGCGCTTCCTTAGTTTGGCTTTATAATCTACCCAGTACTGAAAAAAAAACCTAATTAAAATAAAGTCTTGGTTTATTTTATAGTAACATCGCCAGTGAGTTCGTCCGCTTATATTTCGTATCATCCTCCTGTATTAGGGCTTGTACACAAAACTGCAAGTTCTACGCCGTATGTTTTATTCTGACGTAGCACTTGTAGTTTTCGAGATTTAAGTGATTTTATCGCTGTTTTTGAATTTCGACTTTATCGTCGGTAATTATTAATCTTACAAAATTCCGGCGCATGAGTAGGTAAAGACCTATTTTATTTGAAACATTCTTTCAAACCAAATCTTTTTAATATTTAGTTACGATTACTTGAAACGAGCGCCTCTAATATTTATTTCTATTTTAAGTAAATAGGTTTCCTGATTTGTTGATAATGTAGCAGTGCGACGTGCAATATTTATGTAAGTACTACGCTTGAATTAATACCGCACCGACCAAAGAAAAATTGATACATTATAAAGATATAATAGTCAAATAGTACTTACTTTAGTCCAGCCTGCCCAGTCCTTATGAGCGCCATCGCCTTGCGAGTTTAATATTTCTGAAATCTCCGTTCACTTTCTGCGTGCATATTGTTTTTGCTTGCAGAGAGCGGTTGTAGGCAGTAGCTATCGATCTATTGGAATTTAAAAATTCCCATAGCATCTCTCGCTGCCGCCAGGAGACTCGATTAACTCGTCGGCTGTAAAATTAATAACAAAGCACTACTAAATCACTGAGTCTGGCTTATGTTACGGACTATCTACGTCAAACCAATACAAAGAACAATGCCTATTTTAAAAACTTATGCACAAATTTAATGTTATTAAAAACTTTCCTTGATTTCATATCGTTTTTGTATCACAGAACTTCACAGAACACTGTAGTCTTTGCAGAACACTATTACTTACTGCTAGCGAGCGGAGTGTGTTATATTGTGTTGTGTGTGCCCGTGAGATCTTAGAAAATTAAGATAAAATACACTCAACCACTTATAAATCAATACATAACTCTACACCAACATAAATGGAGTTTAAAATTTCGTGCGCAGCTGATAAGAACACACCTTGTTCCGATTCATAAACATGCAGTCACAATCCAAACCGAGCTGCAGCTTTTTTTATTTTTTCAATCGATTTTTTCTTTTTCATAGCAAAACCTTTTTAATAATTATGTTAATTTCTTGAAAATAACTAATAAAACATTTTTGTAGTGCATAGTAATTTTTTATAAGTATTTTGCTTGAAAATCGTATTCCGTAGCAGCGACTCGGACCAGCGGCGCGCGAAAGAGATAACCGACAAAAAATATCTGCGCAAGGGGGTTCAGAATCATGTACTGAATTCGTGGTAAGCGGATGTGCGTCAATGTCCCTTCCATCCTGTATGTAGATATAGGTTTTGTTAAGGAAGGAACATCGAAGATTTCGATTTATGGATCCTCCTGATCCGACCCCAATGTTAGTGTGGACTCCTCCTTAGTTATATCCCAATTTTAGTATAATATGGTCTGCATAAGTCCTTTAAGAAGTTCACGACTTCTTGATAAGGTTGAAAGATTTTTACTTAGCTCCTTTATCTGTAGTCGCTGCAGATCCTACAGACTGCGGTATTTATGTTTTTCACGTGTTGCTCTGCTCGTCTTGTATACTGCACCAACTATGTTGCTCACTTTGGGTAGCTGATTTATGCGCGGCACGGTAAAATTTAGATATCGCCGTCCGACGGCCTTTCAGCTCTTAGGTTCTACCAAGCTACTTTGTTACAGGTTTATCAAACTTAATGACTTGTAGAGATATTTTATTTGTTTGAATATTTTACCTGATTTATTACTAAATTTTATATATACAATTAATTACTATTAACTAAGTCACGCGAGAAAGATGGAGATTACGCGCGTAAGAAGCTCGGGGATCGAATGGTTCTCGGAGGTGGTGCCTGGTTCTTTATACCTGATATGAGAGCTTTCTAAATTACATATTATAATTCCCATTGAGAGAGTGAAGAAGCTGTAGATGGCCCACCTCCTGTAGCAGATACTGACTTCAGTGCAGCCCCTGCTGCCTTCTTTGCCAGTTATTTTTTATCCGTCCATACCTAAAATAAATTGATAATTTAATTGTTAATAAAATGATTCTAATCAATTCATGTCAAATAAATATATGTGTAATAATACACATAAAATTATGTAATTTAATTTAACAAAATTGAGCATAAGAATGTAACGTGTAAGGCTGTTAATTTACGGTTCAAGGTCTATGGTTAAAGGGAATACACAATAACATAGTCTTGGAGTGAACCGAATTTATTTGCGCGGAAATATACTCAACAAACTGGTTATTACGACCAAGGGAGGGAAGTCATTGCCTAGCCGCCGCTCGCGACGATCGCTTGACATGCGATATGTGTACGGTGTTACGTCATGTGTCCCCACATAACGTATAGGTAAAAATTGCAACTGAGTAAATTTTAGTAACTTTAAATCATTTATAGAAAACTTACTTTTTACCACTTTTTCGTCGTTTTAGTGCAACCGCCTATAGCACTCAGTGTGTAGCACTCACTAGTGATGAGACTGCGTGCGACTTTCGATGCTCCTCAAGTTTCCTCGAGCCAGATCTCGATGCTTCTCAAGTTAATTGAAGATAGCTTCAATTTTGTACCGCTGTCGGTGTAGACTTGACGTTGTTCTGTGTAGAATATTTCTTCTAAGATGAGTTTCACATGTAAACTTCCAAAACACGAACATGAGAAAAACTATAAACCCAAGGGGCACTTATGTTCATGAGTGAAGTGAATAATTTATGTAGCTTAAAGTATATTAATGTATTATTCACATCTCACAACTTAACTTGAACACTACACTTCAGTCAATTGATGACAAACGAACCAAATATCGTTATACCGATAACGGCAGATGAGTTTGGGTGTAAGTACATAAAGTATTTATCCTGCATATTGCAATAAAAACCACTTGTTTGCTTTCTTCTTCTTTGATGTGACAGCTATGATTTTTTTAAATTTTACTATCCCAAAAGACAATCGTTACGCCAACTTCAATTTCGTAGATCTTTTTGTAAATCACACACTTTTTATAAGTAAAATTAATAAATTAAAAGCTATGTTAATTTCCTTGTGTTATATAAAATTGTAATAATCCGTAACTCAACTGTTAAATTACATCGAAATGAGTGATGATAACATAGCGATGAAACGTTCAACTCACTACTATGTTTCGTTCCGTCCGACACTTTCGATGGTGCCGATCGCACTGAGCAAATGCGAACTTTGTTCTTAGTAGGCGCACTTCAGGCAATCCCTCTACCGTCACTGGACTTATTAGTGCAAGTTCTCTCGTCTCTATCTTTTTAAAAGGAACAAGCTTATTAGGCTCCTTGATTCTGCAGCTTTGGCCTTTGTTTTTGCCTTAAATTCTATCCACTACTTGATAGAAAAAAATATATGCCTTTAAGAACTATTGTTAGAAAAATATACCTACTAGCTAGTCAGCTAAGTGTTTTCTATACTTAAGTCTTTGATACGTGTTAAGTCTTAGTTCCGAGTACTGCGTTCTCGACTGTCATGTTTGTATGGACCCAAAGAAGACTAAGAGTAATGTGACAAAAAATATATGAGAAATCAACATTATAATTATATAAATTACTGGTATAAGTTGATAGTGGAAGGAGCAGAAATATTTTAGGTATGTGACATAAAGATAAGTAGATAGAGTTGATGGTGTATTTCTAGAGAGTATTTATATAAAATCACTGTAAGCTATTGGTCTAGTGTTTTAGTGGTTCCCTCTACCACAGAGTTGCACTGGAACCGTATCATACATTTTCCGGGTAATCCGAACAGCCTGTGGCTCGGAAAGCTCGGAAAGCCAATGCAATATCGCGTTCACACTCCGCAAACTCCACAAGCAATTCCATTTGCCTTCTGGAAACTCTCCTTTGTGCAGACATCTTGAAAATAAATTGCATATTAATCATATTTAAAAACTTCTGTCATTTATAGATATAGAGAATACACATCCGTTCTCGGGCTACCAAATCCAATATTAAACCTCGTGTTAAATATTTTTCTAAAAAACCTTGTTTTGTGCCATATTCTGGCAAAGCCTGGTCCTAGTACATACATATTAATAATATGTTTTATGGTCCAGTCCGTGTCAAGGTTTTGAAGCATTTTATATGTCTGATCTTTGCAATAAAATGTTTAAAGGCTTCTCTTCTTGAGACAAAAGCAAACTCCATTCTATGTACTGCTTTGTTTTCTTAGGCTCTAATAATGCACAATTTAATAAAATCGAGTTACTATTCGTATTCCTACAATAAGAGGCTAGCGTAAACTGGTTTTGTATAGCTTGATGTGTATGCATTCGTACACTATCATTTTGTGTGGTCTTGCAAACCCGTCTAAACGTTGTCAGAATAGTAAAGATTACCAGTTTTTTTTATTATTTCCAGTGAATGATTTTAGACAAAATGATGAATAATAATGCATTTATTTTCTCAAAATGAATGTAACTGGATGGTGTATTATTTTTATCACGACCACGCCGGCGGCGGCCAGACCCTTTAAAAAAGTCCAAAGGCACCGCTGCACTATTTGCGGCCTTACGAAGAGATTACTTTGTTTCTATGCATATTTTTTATTCTTACATTATTGTATATTGAAATTACCTAGTTTATGGTTTAATTTTTAAGAAAAATAAGCCAAAATAGTTACCTATTCTAAACGTAAAGTATTATCCCAAAACAACAATATAATATTTTATTGGTCATTCTTTTTCGACTTTAAAGAAAGAATCAAACAAAGCAGTAATTTTACCAAAGATATGGTAACAAAGGAAAAAAATCTATGCTATTTTTAGTCAAATAATTTTATGACATTTTTATTCCTCATAAGAATATTTTTTATCTGACAAATATAGGCATACATTTTTCTTTAAATATCTATTACATTTAAAGTAAAAAGTAAAAGAATGTCAAATTTCCTTTGGTGGAGACTCGGCTTAACAGTGGCGGGGAGTACACAGAGGAGCCGTTTAGGCACAGAACGTTCAACTCGTATAACGACCTTCGAAACGCCCAATTCACAGTGTCCATTTCGCAGAATGTACGATTCTTATAATGACCTGCGAACCGCCCAATTTAGCGCCCATTTCACAGAATGTCTAATTCGTAGAATATCCAATTCGCAGAACGTCCGAATCGTAAAACTTGATGTCTTTAAATGGTGTATTAGACTAGGGATGTCCATTTAAAATATAAATTAATGTTTTTCGATGTATCAAATGAAATTGTTAATTTCGATAAAAAACTTTAATTAATTTAAGACCGAGTCATTTTTATCAATGTGTTGATAAATTATATTTATTTCTGTAAATAGATCTTTTAAAGACACTTTTGTAAGTCGTTTTTTTTACATTTTTTTTAAACTAGATGGCGCCGACATTTCCTTTCTGACGACCTCTGAGAAGAAATGTCGAAACAAACTCAGAGAATAAAAAGTCCAGTCCCTTTTAAAGTACAGAAAATAGTTGGTACTAGATTGAATTGGTTATGACTTCTTCTCTAAACGAAGGTTGTTATTAAATCCATTTCGGCTAAATTTGGTTAAAGGTTTAGCTTTCGTCAACAAAAGAGTGAGTCGGCTCAGTGAGGCTTATTAAACAACAATAGGAACAATACGAACAATAACCTTCACTACCATATTGCTATGTAGTGGGGATAAGTAATCCTTCCCTGCCGCATGATAAAATGCTGGGCTGCCCAACGACGTGCCCGTATTCACGGGCAGAGGTAGCTCCTTCGGGAAAGGGGCGTAGCCCCGTGGCCCGACTAGCGCGCCGCCTGGGGGGACGCAGCGATTTCTTACTTGAAAAAAAATACTAGGATAATATTTTTCGTATCAGTCGAGTTTCATACCGACCTATCAGTCGTCTTTTGCTGTGTGTTCTGTGTTAAGTTAAACTCTACCATGTCTGCCAACGACATAAAGCAACAAGTGTCAGCAATGATTGGAGATTTTAATTTGTAAGTATTAATTATTTTCGTATTACATTTGATAGCTTAATTTTTTAAATGGTTTTCGGCCAGTAAGAAGTAATATCATAGTAATAAGAAAACTATACGCTACTCACTTAAAAAACCACGCCTACATAATCTTTCAAATCTACGACTTCTAACATTTGTAGCATAATCATGTCTCAATTGTCTCGTCAATGGGCATTTAAATTCGAGCTGTACACTCGTGTCTAAAATAACAAAAAAAATTGTACGCGAGATATTTTTGCAAGGTAAGTTGCAAAGTTGTTTCTTATTTGATAGATACAAATGATGTTACTGTGTATTGGTAATGACTTTAATGTCTATTAGATTGAAATAGATAAAAGATTTGACGTTAAATGTTTAAATTTGATGGTCGGGTAACTAGATGCGATTCTGGGGGGCTGCCTACTTTTCGGCCAACATGCTGAAAACTAAAAGATGACCTATTAAATTTAAACGATTATTGTACTTGAATTAAAGATTTCTTTGAAAGAAAAACAATTTAGACACAAAATATGGTATCTTCTCTTTTGTGTGGTCAGACTTCGGCCACATATTTAAAGCTAATAAGTGATGAAACAAATTCTTTAAATGTTTTGTATTTGACGGCCGACGATGGGATTATAATCATTTACTTTTCGGACTAGGCAAAATTGATGTGGCCGAAATATATTAATGTATAAACCGATTTTCGGCCAGTAAAATAGGACGGTACTTAATAATACTAAATCAAATAATTTAGTCGAAATCTTTAGGCAGGCAGACGATACAGGCCTAAAGTGACATTCCCAAAACATGTTTTATCAGCCATGCAGAGATTTTAACAAATTATACAATGGCCGAGAATAAGTTCGATATACTGGGTTTTCGGCCATTTCACACAAGGTGGTCGAAAATTTATAATTCGACCACCCTGTGTGAAATGGCTGAAAATTTGGTTGTCGGATGTGTGTAAAGAGGTCATACATGTTTATTTTTTCGGCTGGTAAGTTTAGCGGCCGTTTACAGAGCAATTGTCAAAACTTTGATGTTATTTCTTTTTTTAAGATAATAATAGCCAGTATTTTGTTGTTATTCAAAAATAGAGCCTACAAGAGGGAGAATAAAGTCTATTCTTTAAATTGTAGTATAGTGGCTGAGAACTAACTAATTTGTGGCCGAGATCTGAATTAAGTGGCCGAAAACAGCCTAAATCGGCACTTTTAGCCATTTTCATTTATTTAAAATTCTATATGATATTGTTAAGTAAAGGAGTTTCAAATATCAAAGCTACAGTATTCCTCGACTTCAAATAAAAATAAGATACTGATCTACGACTAAAGTACCCTTAAATATTTCATTTCGCAACCATACATTTGCTTAAATGGCCGAAAACAGGCGAAATCACCCTACGTCTTTTTAGACAGTAGTTTTTCAACAAGAGAAAGTACATTAACATCATAAAAATTTTCTTCGTTATGCCATTATTATTATAATGATTTAATTTAATGTCGTATTTATTTCTTTTCCCTTGTGGGTACTACTGTCTATTTTTAGACCACCGCACCACATAACAACACTTTCATCAATGGTAATTTTTGGCCTATACCATACCTTCATAAAACTGCTAATAGTTATTTGTGCAACAAGAGAGCAAAGTCGTTTTTTGTTGCGAGTGCTGATTTTGAATCCTGAGTGTGGCGAGGGATTCAAAGGCACGAGATGCAAAAAAACTCTCGTGTAACACACATAACTTTTCACTTCAGCAGCGAGAACACTTTAGGAGATAAAATAATAAACAGCAATAGATTGAAATAACTATTTATTGTGAATCAAAATAATTAACATTGTAGGTAGAGGTTTCAATTCAATAAAATGGAACATTTTAAAAGTTTAAAGTAAAATTACTGCAATTCTGCAAATTAAAAGTAACAGATTTATTTGGCAACGTTATAGTTGCATCGAGTTGAGTTTGATTATCTGGGGTTAAAAGTTTCTGTTTCGGTTGCGGATTGAGAAGGAACAACGGTGAACGTTGGTGTACAGATTTTCGACTTATTTTCTATTGAGTCTTCAATATAGCCTTCAGCAACCGTATTGGACTTCCACCCCCCGTTACGTTTTAAAGTGGTGAGATCGGCTCCGGAATCAGCCAAGAGCGTTGCCGAAGTTCTCCGAAAGCAGTGACCCGTGTATAGCTGAGGCTCTTCCAGTTTTATGAAAGTGGCAATTTCTCGCTTGCTCTTCTGTCTTGAGCATTATTATTATAGTGTTGTATGAAAAATCGGTCGGTTTTATATTGGCTGGACGTAAATTTTGGTATTTTTCTACAATAGTTAGATATTCTTCGCGTACGAGAAAAGACCTGTCAAGGTTCGTCTTCGTATTTTTTAATATTACTAACAGTATTTTATCTGAATGCTTTTCGATATTATTAACTACATATTAGCTGTAATAGCTCGTTATTGCGACACGCTCCACTAATTCCTAAAATCAGTACAACCTGTAATGAAAATATTACATAATTTATATGCATAATTTAACATTTACAGCGTCTTTTACATATCGTAATAAATATTTTAACAGTATTGCTAAGCCAGACTAGGATTCATTGCGCCTCCAAAAATTAGTAGTACGAGTAGGCAGTAAGTACCTTTATACATAACATTCTACACACAAATTTTAATAACTAACAACATAGATTCATAGGTACCACTTAATTTAGCGGCAAGAGAATTGCAGTCCGGAGCTTCATTAAGATTTTTTTCTATGTTAAGGGCCGTGAAAATTTTGGACTTCTTAGCCTTATGCCCAACTGACATTCTCTTTAGAAAAGATACGAGTTTTGCGTATGTTTCAATATGCACGTTATGTTTTGTTTTTAAAGTAGCTTTCAACATTGAGTAAATACTCCACATTGTAGATGATCGCCTCGTCTGTGATAAATCTAAAAAATAAGATAGCAACACCGTCTCCGAAAAACTGCTTGCGCCCTTTGTAAGTCTCCATTCATTGAAGACATGGTATGCTTTCAGATATTTCTCGCGAGACTTCTCAGGTAGGAAACTTAATTCTGCATTAATAACATGTTGTTTTAACTCTTCCGGTGTTAAAATACTGTTCTCGTCGCTAGTTTCACTCATATTTTACGATTATTTTAATATTTTTAACTTATTCAACTCTTTGCGCCAGCCACGAAATTTTATTCCCGCTCTTTTATTTAAATTAAGGCGTGTTCGGAAATAGCACCCATGATATTTTATTATTCCAAATTTATTACGTACCGAACATTTATTGAAACTAGAAATAAATATTTACAGGTTAAATATCAGTTTTATTTGCAGTAAATACTTATTTTCGTTTAAATACAACAATAAGTTAAAAATTCAATAAATTACATTAGAAGACATAATTTTCTTTTTGCAAAATTTCTTTAGTTAGTATTCAAAATTGGAACTTCGAAAGGGCTGGTCTTTGTCTCTCTCTCTTTCTCTTTCTAATGGCGGGAAAGAGATAGAGTGTGAATGTTTCGAATTGTATGATTAACCCAAGGCTGAATAAGATATTCGAGGCTTTCTGAAAAATAAAAAAAGTTACTATGTCTCACTCAGTGAGCAAAATCGCATTTCGCTCACTGATTTCAGGCAGCAAAACCTACATGTTTGAGCTCCTAAAGTGAAAAATAAATTTAAGCTGGTTTTATAAATCCATTAGAATCGAAATCAAAAGTGTCATAATCATAGTAACAAGCACAGCCGCCCTGGTAACTAAGCATCCAAAGCATTCAAAATATGAAGCACTTTATGAAAATGAACTCTATCTCTACATATTTAAGATACTTGTTCTTACTCTTTGAAAATAATCTCCTTCTTTAAAAAATACCTAAGCCAAACTCATTTGACGCTTTTTATCAAAAATATTGATTTATTATTAATTTAATATTTATCTATCTACTCTGAGTAATCTCTGCACTCATGGCAGATACCTAATAAGTAATATTGAATTAAGCTTGTCAATATGTATGCTAGATTGGTCTCGGGGCTTTATCGTGTTCACCGTGATCCGTGAGGTTACCGGTTCGAATCCCGGGCAAAACAAAAAAAGATGTAAATAACAAGTAGTTATTTACCTTTTTTTGTTTTATTATTTTAAAGAACAATTAGCTCTAACAGCTAATAAACTCGCCAATTATCACGAACATAAAGTATAAGATGAGACCTAAACATAGCTTTCTAAACGTGAGTGATATTCAACTCTGCCTACACCCTACGTATCAATCACATAATTTCAGGATAAAATAATAAATCGTAAAATAACAAGACTTTACTTTAGTTAATATGGTTTTTTATTATCTTAAAATACATAACAAAAGCATATTAAAAATGTGTATATCAACCTTCAGCAATAATAACACCGCTAAGTCGTTGACACATGGATTGCACTGCCTTTTAACAAAATTTGTCTTCTCTTGAGGACTCCCATACGTTTTCAACGTGTCTACTTATGTTTACCGTACTGCTTATCGTAGTATTAACCCATATTTGAATAATTTTACCCCACGAGTTCTCTATTGGGTTTAAGTCAGGACTACGTGGAGGAAAATTTTGGAAGTTATTCGTTCCAAATTCCTTATCTGACTAAAAAAAACCACTACACTGGAATTATGAACAGAACTATTGTACAAACAGTTCTCGGTCAGTTCACTCAGAACGGTTCAAACAAAACGCATGCCAATGACGTCACGCTCAAAATGAAGGGGAACAACCAATTCTTTATCTCCTTCATTTTGTCTTTTACACGAGAATTTTTACGGTCGAAATCATCAGTCTATGGCGATATCAAAAGGGTACTTAATAGATGTAGCGATATACTTCATTTTCATATAGTTCTTCATATTTTTGAATGCTTACCATTGGCAGAATGCTTAGTTACCATTTGTACTGTGTTTGTTACTATGATTATGACCATGTCCCGATATGTTTGTGCAAGGTGGGTGATTCACATAATTAGAAGACTGGTTGTATTAATATCACTACTGGTTGGTGGTGGTATCTACTGGTTGTAGTAATAACTCTCTATGAAATCCTTTACGGCAGTAATATCTCTCTATGAAATCCTTTACGGCAGTAAAACAGGATGCCACAAAGTCACACGTGACGATAGCTGTTACCTGATCCACTTAGACCCCGCCGGCCAACCTAGGGTGGGTCAGGTAACAGCTATAACTCACTGTACAAGTCACTATTATGTGTTACCTGAAGTTTAAAACCGGGCGTCATTGAGTGTAATTTTTTTTTATTTATCCCTTTCAAAGTGTTATAAATCTTTTTGATCGTCATGAATAGGTAAGTAAAGAACGAAATTTAAATCATAGAATGTGTATTTTATGTATGTGAATGTGCATACGTCTCTTCTTATTAAAAATAATAAATACATTACGTGTAACAAACTGTCGCTAGTAACAATAATAAAATATATTACTACATACATACTTATGCTACATACATCTTTACAGCTCAAAATAAACTAGTTCGGATCATAGAAAACTTACAACAAACAGATAGCTCAAAACCCTATTTCAAAAAACATAATATTTTAGTTTTACCCTGTATATACATACTGGAAATATGTAAATTTCCACACCAACACCAAGACTTTTACACAGAACGCGAAGACATACAAACAAGATACACACTAAGACATAAAACACGATTAAATTTACCGAAATCTCGCCTAAAAATATACTCAACTAGCCCTTTAGTCATGTCAATAAAAAATTGTAATAAGTTATCAGAAGAAATTAGAACTGAAAAAAAAGATAAGTAGTTGAATAATACATAAAATAAATAACATATTATAAAATAAATAATAATACATAAAATAATTAATTAATTTATTAATACATAATAATTAACTAAGAAATAATACTTATATCTATAAAGAGTAAATATATTATTATCAATTTTAATCCTATAACACAATATAATCATTAAATTATATATTATAAAATACCTACTAAGAAGTTTATAATAATTAATCATACCGACTTATAATTTGACGCACTTTAGCTTCAGTAAATTTGTTTTATTTAGAAGAGAGGAGGCTCTCTTCTAAATAAAACAAAATTACTGAAGCTTTGCTGTGCCCGACTGGGTCCATAATTGTTACACTATCTTAAACTATGATACCTGTTAATATTTACATTATGGCATGCAATAAAGTATTGAGTATTATGCATTTCAATTGTTAATAACTTTAGGAATTTTAATTAAAAAATGCCCGCCTTTTAAAGTTGTACTGACAGACAGGGAAACACTACGTAACCGCCATTTTATTTGAATATAGTTCGGACGAGATTGTAACATGGGTAAGGCAATCTTTAATTTCGAAAGAAAATATTTTAGTGACGCCTTTTTTTTCTGGTTGTGTTTTTTGAATTTCTTACCAGTTTTTTTAAACTTGCATGTTTTACTTGCATTTTTATTCTGAAATGGAGGAGGATAATTTGAAAAAAAAAATATGAAAGTTTAGTATGATGAAGTTACAGAAGGTCCATTGCCTTTTGCAAACTATTTTTTTTTCAAGTGTAAGAATTCTTAATCCTTCGGGGAATACAGGCGTGATGGTATGTATATTATGACGCTATATCTTACCATTCATGTGCATGTTTTAAGTGAACCAAGACGTCTACGCATGCGTCGTCCACGACGCGGCAGAGGAATGCGTGTGCGACGTGGAAGTGACCTAGGTGGTGTTGCACCGCTACCTGTGGTGGAGGAAGTAGGAAGTGGTCTCCGGTCCGATCGTGCTGGTCCCAGCAATCGTGATGGCTCCAGCCGGCGTGGCGGCCGCGCTATAAAAAGTGGTGGTCCCAGCAATCGTGGTGGAGTCCATCACGTGCGACCTGGACCTGGCTCCTTGGACAAGTTAGAATTTTTTCTTTCCTTTTTAATTTTCAAGTTTTTTTAATCAGTAATATTTGTAGTTAATCTATCTTAAAAGATTAATTTCATTTTTTTTTTATTAATTTACCTTATTTTTAATATTATAAATTATTATATTTTTAATAAAAAAATATTAAATAAAAATATCTTCGTCAAATGAGAATCTATTTAAAAAATTGTATTGTATTTTAGGTTAGTCATAAGAGACATAACTAATCTGCCGGAGGGTAAAAGCTTAGAAACTCCTCTTCAACCGAAGAGAAGGCGCACGTGGCAACCGTAAGTAGTCCTACTTTTGTATGGAAATTATTTTGGTTAGTAATTTTAACTTGCTGTTCATTTTGATTTTATATTTTAAAATGTTCTTCTAGATCTGATGAGGCTCCTGCACCACCACCACCACAAGTGTCAACACCTCCACCTCCATTGTCAGCAACTCCAGCACACTCCTCGTTGCAGGAATGCGACGTGGAGATTCAGGAGCCACCGCCCCTTTCACCGACATGTTCGGTGCCTTCACCAGCATTGTAAATAATTTACTGACTTTTCTATGTATCTCTAAAAATATAGGCACTACAACACTGGTTTTGTTCCAGGTTTTTGGAATGTATGGCGACATCTTCGTCAGCTTCCTCGCCAATCCCACCTTCCTCGCCTATCCCACCTTCTTCGCCTATCTCATCTTCCTCTCCTCGCTCTCGTCGTATGTTGAGAGATCAAAACATTGATATCCTCATAAATTTCGGTAAGTTTCTACTTATATGAGTTTGGCGCTATTGCAAAACTTCTTCCACAAGATATTACATAATAATTTGATATAGGTAGCGATGTCGGTTCTGACGAGAGCGACGATGAGGCCATGGAGTTTCCGATCCTCAAAGTGCCCAGGGTGTATCGTAGCACCATGGAGACACCATTGGATTTGGACACAGGAGACACCGCTGATGAGCCTGCGATCGCCGGTTGTTTGTTGCCCACCAATTTTCCTCCTAATTTGACGGAACAACCTTGGAGGTGGTATGATTTTGAGTGGAATAACTTTCCGAATGCTTCGATACGACCTGAATTGAGGCGGGAAACGTTTTCCCAAATTAATGTCGGGCCGACAACTCCACATGTCGACCCATATGACATATTCATTGAAATATGGGATAGGCAAATTATGGAGCACATTGCCTCCGAAACTAATAAATATGCGCAGCAAGTGGCATCCCAAATGTTGACTAGAAACAGTCTCCATCCTACAAGCCGAATTAATCAGTGGCGGGACACCACAGTGGACGAATTGTACACATTCTTCGCCATAATTCTAGCGATGGGGATTGTGGTTAAGTCTAGATTAGAGGATTACTGGGCTTCCACTGCGGATATTTTTAGCACGCCTGGTTTTAGCGCATACATGTCCATTAACCGCTTCATATTGCTGAACAAATGTATCCACTTTAATGATAATGAGACCATGTCTGTGCTAAAACTAGATCTTTCGGAGGCAAAACTTTTTAAAATAAAGCCGATACTGTCACACCTTAACAAAAAATTTCAAAGTTTGTATATTCCGTCTCAAAATATAGCTTTAGACGAAAGTTTACTCCAATGGAAAGGCTGGCTGGATGTCAGCGAGCTTATTCCTAATAAGGCGGCAACAAAGGGGATAAAAACTTATGAGGTTTGTGAATCTCAAACCGGCTACTTATGGCGGTTTGAGGTTCACACTCATAAAAAATCTACGCAAAAGCTTAAGGACCCGCTAGATGCATCCACCCCCTCAATAGTCCTCCGGTTAGTGAGCGGGCTGGAGAACATGGGATATACTTTGTGGATGGACAATTTCTATAATTCCCCGTGTCTAGCTCGACGGCTTAAATCGCTTGGCTTTGATTGTGTAGGGACACTCCGAACAGATCGTCAGTATGTTCCACGGGCCCTGCACAGTCTTACCAAGCGAAACATGCGTCCAGGTCAAATATTTGGTCTTACTTCTGGAGATGTCGATGTAATGGTATGGAGAGACACTAATAGGGTTTCAATGATCTCTACATACCATGGCATCGGCCAACAAACACGAGGAGAGTCAACCGAACCCATCCTAATAATGGATTACAATATTATTATGGGTGGTGTTGATAAAAAAGACCAGATGCTGGCCATGTACCCGATCGAGCGGAAGCGATCGAAGGTGTGGTATAAAAACCTGTTTAGAAGACTTTTAAACATTTCTGTATTAAATTCCTATATAATCCAACGCAATCGCTCTTCTCTTGACCATCGTAATTTCCGTATGTCTCTTATAAAATCTTTACTTTCTCACCATTCTTCTTCTTCGCTTCCACCTGCAACCAGACAGAACGCGGTCGTTGACATCACCCACCGCTTAGCGGAGTATCCGTTTATAACCTCACAACGTATGCGGCGGGTGTGTGTAAGCTGCAAAAAACGAGTGCACACATTCTGTTTAGGTTGCAGTAAAACTGTGTGTATAGGCGCATGTTTTGTTGCTATCCATTCATAATTATATGTATATCGTATAATCTATCTATGTATGTGGGATCGGGGTGAAAAATTAACTCTTGAACGTCTTGGAACTAAATCTATTTATTTTCAAAAACATCTTAAAACTATGAAAACCGTTCCGCCATAGCGTTCACCATCGACAATATTCTTTTTTTTTTTCATCAAAAATCATAGACGTCTCCGGCACTAGCCACAGAGTAAATCAAATTTTTATTTCTTATAATAGACACAATCTATCCTACATTTATATGTTATTATCTATAATCTATTATATTTATTTATTTCTTATACCAGACCTTCGTTCGTTTCATTGACCTTGAAAATTGAGTTGTCCACCCACAAAATATTTTATGTTATCCCTTCATCTGCGAAACCCTTTTGATTGTACAGGCGTGATGTTATGTTGTGTTATTGCGTTAACAATGCATATTATGCGACAGCAGCAATCGCGGTTGTGGTAGTGGGGGTCCCATTTATCTGATGATGAGTTTCGGAATAAACCTCTTTCGACCAAAAAAAGAATTTTGGAAATCCGTCAATATATATGACGGAGTTATGCCCGTATATATAAATATAAACATCCAAATTGATAACTTCCTCCTAATTGAAGTTGGTTCAAAGTATGAAACAAGTTTTTATTTATTTTGGCTTCAAATGACCCTAGTCTCTCTAATTACTCTATTTTTTAATTTTGTATGTTATGTTCATACTTCAAGTTAAGATGAGACAGTATTGGTCGTATCCATAGTAATATAGCATGTACTTGTAAAGGACAATGGCAAACTCCCAAACAAATTTTTGTTAAAATTTTTTTGTTGCGTCTGCGCATGACAAATAATGTAAAAATATAGACTTTGTAATTCTGAACAATTTTTGTTTTTAGACCGAGATTATTGAAAGTCAGGAATTAAAGATGTTCCAGTTTGAAGTGTTAGAGGTTAAGTAATAAGTTTTGACAACAAACAATTAAAACAATTATTTAAGCGGCGGTAGCCTATAAGCGTAGGTAAGGTAGCGGTTTATATGTATAATACATACATATTTTAGTATAGAAAAGCCAATAAACCACGCGGGCGAAGCCGTGGGCGGAAAGCTAGTTTTATATATATTTAAATACTTATTACGCCCATTTAATGGCAAACTATTGCACATAAACATTTTATATGCAAAATAACGAAACGATACGAAACGAATAACGAAACGTAACAGTTGTCATGACGGACGGATGTAATTTTTTTGTCGCATTTGTTGCCATACTAGATTTTAGGTTAGAATTATTATTACGATTTCATTTGATTTATTTTTACAACTAAAACGGTTGTCTTCTAAGCACAAAAATAATGTTGTAATTTTCGTATTTATTCTGATACTTTGCATTATGTACATTATTGAATATAGGCCAAACATTTTACGTAACTGGGACTTTAATTTAATACATATGGCAAGTATGGCAACACTTAAAGTTCAACTGAGTATTCGACGAAAGATGAAGTCAATTGTGTTTTCAAATATGATGTTTTTTTTTCCAGACAGACTTTATTAATTACTTAAAAAAACGTAGGAAATAATTTATATGCATCTACATTAAAGATGATACTTATAGACGCTTATTAATCCCCTTAACATTTTTTTCGCCATTGTCCTTTCGTAGTGAAATTGCTTGTTTTGATTGTTGTTTTTTTATTGTGCATAACTATTAGTAAATATCATCTAATTGTAAAATATCAATTTATAAGTAACATAAATTCACCAGTCTTCGTTCTGTGCTCTAAAGTTTAAAAGACCCTTTTTTCGCTTATGTTTAAGTGCTTTGTTATCTTGATCGTTTCTTTTAACATAAACAGTTTCGTAAGCCAAATCTTTGTTTATTATAAAATTGCGAACTATACTCCATTTGGTTAGGTACTTAACTAAAAGTAAACAATAAAAATGGCGGCGTTCAGGGCTGTTCAACCTTTTATTACAATGGTATCTTATGAATTGGGAGTGAAATTAATAACAACACAACTAACAATCAATAAAAACAACGAACGAACAAAACAATAACTAATCAACACAATTTACGGCAAAAGAAACACAAAAACGAAAGAAAGTACAAACTGTCACGAATGGTGTCTGGTTACCCGACTAAGTATAATATCGGTTAATTATTTTGCTGCGCTTTCTCGCATTACTACTTCTTAATTTTTTCGAGTTATCAAAAGTCTACTAAGTAGAAAAATGTTTTGATTACCTGTCATTTTAGCTTCTTTATAGTAGGTACATTTCAATACATTATGACATAATTATAAATTTTAATTTAATTAATTGTTCGCAAGGTTAAGAATGAATAATAACATTTAATATTACACAAAGTAGTTAAATATGCTAGTATATAAAAGGAAAATGTGATTTAAGTATCAAATAATTTATTTTGGTTACGTTTTATTTCGAAACGAAAAATGGCCCTATAAAAGAACCTTTTTTGTGATTTGTTTACCTTTAGTTAAGTACCTAACCAAATGGAGTATAGCTTATTTTAGTAACCCAAGCCACTCAGCTTACAGTGTCGTCACACTGGAGCAATAAAAATACCCTTTTTTTGTGCGCCGCTCGGGTCGCATATTTTTATCACGTTTTTGTAAAGTATGTGGGATGAAAAAACTGTACGGGTGGTTCTGTTTTTTTACTTATATTATGTAAAATAGTGTATCTTTATGTAAATAAAATACTTTTTTTTAAATAATGGTTTATTTATTTAATTATAACTACTTATGTACAATAACCCAGGTAAAATTACCTTACCGTGACTTTAACTTAGATTTAACAGTATATTACAAGGCAAAACTCCTTATTTCATGGCGATTCCAACAATATACTGTTTATATAAATAGTTCCTATACAAAAGTTTCGAGATATCGTCATTTTAATCACCAGCGCCGCAATCTCGCCAGACCACCCGGAAGTACCGCGACAGATGTGCACAATTGCACATGCATTTACATTCTACCCCACCTACCGTTCCTACGTCTCACTTCGTTCGCCTTCGTCACTTTCGGTGTCGTAGAAAGCCCAATAATATCCTACGGAATAGGAGAAACAGAAAGAGATTTTACCATGAATAATTTTTGCTATTGCTCGAAAAACAAAGTTTCTTTCTTCATATTCACTTTCCATGTTAGACGTATCAGCACCTGAAAAATAATATCAATCGATAAATCTAGGTAACATGCAGGCACAGGCATACAACAAACAGACACAAAGTACTGTGGGGATCGTAGCAGAGCGCCAGGTATGTTCAAAATAATATAGGATTTAAACTATTAAATCTCTGGTTTATTCAAATTCTTAAGAGGGCGAAACCCTAAGAGAAAAACATATGTCGTCGTCCTCTGACTGACGTCTCGAACAGTTCTACTCTCAAATTAAGTAGATGATTGCTTATTCTTAATTAAAATCTTTATGGTTTCATTTTAAAGAGGTGTGATACTACGATCACCACATCAGCTACGCCCCTGCATATGGATCAAACTGGGCACAACTCTAAATGTTTTATCCATTCCTGATAAGCAATCATCCCCCTACCTGTACCTAACGCGAAGAATTACCTAACAGGCGAAAATAATTCACTACAAAAATACATGAGGGTTGTCCCTCGCAATGGGATAGTTTATGGCGTGGTTCAATAATTAAATTATAATTAAAATTTATAAAGTTTTGCACAATGAATATATGCAACACGCCTTAAACTTCAACGCGCCAAAACGCCTGGAAAAAACGCGAAGCGCCCTCCTATCTACTGATGCTTCAAAGTTTAATACATTAAATGCAAAGCATCATACCTTAAGGGTCTACGAAGCTCAATATAAAAAGAATTACTATCATATCTAAAACTTTAACTTTTTCGAACGCAATCGAGTCAGTGAAAGGGAAAGTTTAAGTAATCATAATTAATTCTGTCATGAATTCATTCCGAAGTATAGGCAAAAAAAATAAATTTTCCTTAATTAAATAAATTATCACAATATAAACATGTGTGTTCAAATCAAACACCCTTTGTAAGGATTATGTCCTTTTTACAAAGTAAACCATCAACTTCCAAAAGCTTAATAAATTCGGAATGCCTTCATCCTACCCTGCATTGTCATCTTCTTCCCTCTCTCAGGCTCGTTCAGACAGAACATCATCGGATATATGAAAACAAACAAACAATGATTAATAAACAAACACACTAACTACAATAATCAATCTCAGATTACATTTATTTTAAACAAGGACTCAATTTAATATCAAATAAGTTTTTATATTTAATCTTGGGCAATAAAACTTTCTTTTTACAACAAACTTTTTGTTTCGATCGAAATTTACTAAAATGCCATAAAACCTCTTTAGATAAAATTTTATATTTATTTTATTTATTTATTTATTTTATTTTAGGAAAGCTTACAGTCTAATAAATACAATGGACATCTGTTATTGCTAATCATATTGCTAATAACAAGCTCTCACATGATGATATTAAAACATGAAAAGAAAGAAGTCGTGACAATTACTTAAACTTATTTTAACCAAAACCAAACAGAACTAAAATAATTATCTAAAATTATATCGCTTGAAAAACACTTTATTCATCCGTCTTCTTACTGAAGTCGGACTACTACAGAATAGGTCTATTTCTGAATTTAATGACATTTTATTAAATTGTCTGGCGCTGCGCAAAAAGAAAGCATTACTTCTGTAGTTAGTTGAACCAAAAGGTATGTCTAATAGGGGCCGCTGCCTAAGACCTAATTGATTCGTCCGCAATCCAATGTTTTTAAGAAGATCAGGGCAATCAATTGTACCATTTGCGATGTTCATTAGTAGACATACGTCATTAACAGTTCGTCTGTATTCTAACGGTAAGAAATGATACCGGTGACATCGATCATTATAATCCAAGGAGTTCAGATGTGCTTTAAAATCTAAGTACCTGAGAATTTTTTTCTGAATGCCTTCAATGCGGGACACATAGATTTGATAAAGTGGGTTCCATACTTGTGACGCATACTCAAGATGACTACGTACATAGGAGCAGTATAATATCTTCACAGTCTTTAGGGATCGGAAATTAGCAGACTGTCTTATTATAAACCCTAATGCTTTTGAAGCTTTATTGACAATGGCGTCTATGTGCCTATCAAATAAAAGTTTGCTATCCAGTGTCACGCCCAGATCTTTAATGTGTTCTACCTTTTTAACTGTCTGATTATTAAATTTGTAGCCAGAACCAATTATAGATTTTTGACGAGTATATGTCACATGTAAACATTTAGAAATATTGAGTTGCAATTTATTTACAGAACAGTAAGTTAAAAATCGATCTAAGTCATCCTGTAATTCATATGTATCAGACATATTGCGTATTGTTTTTAAAATCTTCATATCATCCGCATATAACAATACATATGAATTCCTGAAACATGACTTTATATCTGCGATGAAAATAATAAATAGAACAGGGCCTAATAAGGATCCTTGCGGTACTCCTGAAGGGATAGAACACCAGCCTGAGGTGTAACCCTGCAACACTATATAAAAATAATTATGTCTTTTGACGTTTTCATTTAAATGATTATGACTTTGACTGCTACCCTTGGTAACCATATTAACAGACTTATATAACGGCTCGGTTACACTAACCATTTTATTACGAAATGAAATTTTATTCATTTCAACTTTATTTATAAAATTCTCACGCATTATAGACTGTGCCTTAATTAATTGGATGCTTATTTCTTTGCTATCTCTAGACTCTAGAGGCTCCCTCAGGAAATCGCAGGGTGATGGAAAATTTATTCCGGTGTGCGGACAATGCAGACTCGAACAAGGACCGAAGTTCGTCCCGTCTAGCCTTGATAGAAAACGGGGTACTAATTTCGAACTTCTTAAAACTTCGACCAACGTTACCACAGGAACGTAATTGTTGCAGGACTCTAGGGTATGCTTAAGGGTCCAACCAACGTAACTCATAATATGGCGAGACTCAGTCTGATAAAGGGGACAAAACATGCACAGCGGCACTTACGGTAGCTAAGTTATAGGTTTCGGAATCGACCGTAACGGTCGACCTTACAGGTGTCTCAAAAACAGGGGAAACTGTACGAGCTCTAGGGGGGGACTCCTGAATTAAAGGCAGCACTTCCTCGTCACGACAATCCGAAACATCCAGAACGGACGAAGATCTAGTGCGCCTAGGAATAGACGTAACCAACGAGTCCCGCTTTTTGGCAGAGGATGTTGATTTTGTTGTGGTCTTAGGCATCGGTTAGTGCCCTCAAGTGTACCTGAAGCAACCTGTGCCAGGGAACAACCTCTCTAGCATAAAACAGTTCAAACAATTGTGCACTGGATGTGTAGGATCCTGTGTGTGTGTGTAATCCTATATTATTTCGAACATACCCGGCGCCTCCACCATATGTGGGGATCGTAGCAGAGCGCCAGGTATGTTCGAAATAATATAGGATTTAAACTATTAAATCTCTGGTTTATTCAAATTATTAAGAGGGCGAAACCCTAAGAGAAAAACATATGTCGTCGTCTTCTGACTGACGTCTCGAACAGTTCTACTCTCAAATTAAGTAGATGATTGCTTATTCTTAATTAAAATCTTTATGGTTTAATTTTAAAGAGGTGTGATACTACGATCACCACAGTACCTACAGCCAGACTCAGAACAATAATCGAACCCACAAGCTCTTGTTGCTCATAAACTTTCGCATTTGCAATACATACATACACTCACGCCTTTTTCCCACAGGGGTAGGCAGAAACTATGGACTGCCACTTGCTACGACTCTTGCATATCTCTTTCGCTTCTTCCACATTCATACATCTTTTCATACACACGCGCCGGTTGCGAGTACTACGCACCTGACCTTTTTGGAGAACCTCGCCGATAAGATCGGTGTACGTCCTTCTAGGGCGACCTCTCCCGACGCTGCCACTAACATTCGCCTTATAAATTCCATTCGTTAATCGTCTTTCATTCATTCAGGAATATAGCATATTCCTTTCAATACGTGTCACTATATCATCTTTCAGTCCGCAACGTTGTCTTATCACACTATTTTTCAGTCTCTCATTCCTAGTTACACCGCACATACTACGCAAGGAATGCATTTCAACAGCATTTATTCTACTTTCATGTCTCTTCTGCCATACCCAACATTCACTTCCATACATAAGTGTAGGTACCAGCACACCGTTGTGGATAGCCAACCGTGCCTTTTTTGACAAGGACTGATTAGCCACAACTGCATGCATAGCACCATTCACTTTATTTCCCGCATTCACTCTCCTTTCCACATCTGCATCAATCTTATCATCCCTGGTAAACACACTTCCTAAATAAACAAACTCACTCACTTGCTCAACACTGTTGTTTGTAATATTAACAGAATAACTTACAGATTACGCTCTCTATACGTTATGAAAATGAGGCGGTAGACACATAAGACATCACTTACTTTTTGTTACTGTTTTCTGTCGTTAAATGTTTTCTTGAATCATACCAATAATCTTTCTTGACCTATGCCCAGAGCGATATTTTGACATATTACAAAAAAAAACAAAAATAAGCAATAAAGTACCTAATCGATCTAACACAAGATATCCAAGTAAATTAGTACTACCAGACATTAAAAGTAATTATTTCCACAGCAATTGCTATCCTATGACTGTTAGAATATATAATAAACTACCAGAAAACATTAGAAATCTACCACAAAAAATACTTAAGCGTAAATTATACAAATGGCTGGTAAATAAATGTTATTACTCTGTTAAGGAGTTCCTGACAGAGCGTAAATTACAAATATAATAAATAAAGTGTTATTTATTGATAAAAAAATATTTATTTATTTAATTTAAAGGAAAACCAACAGCATGTAACAATAAGCATAAACATAAGAGTATGCGTAGGTATCAGAAAGCCAATAATAGGTTTTCACAGATAAAATAAAAATATAAATATATGGTTATGTTATCTATTGTTATTTTAAATTCTATTTTTTGAAGAACATAATATATATTTTGAGTTGATTGTTATTAAATTAAACTAAGCAGAATAATTTAATTGTACATCTTGCACCCTGTCAGTGCAATAAGACATTTATATTGTGCCTATCTGATATAAATTTAATTTTCTTTTGCACTCCATTGTATGGTATAATATGTGGCCACTATTTTGACATTATTGTAGAACTGTCTGTACCCATATTTATTGCAAATAAAGTTCTTATCTTATCTATCTTATCTATGACATAAAAAATACTTCTACAGTAAAGTTAACACACGAAGGGATAGTATCTTTTATCTGCGCCTCCTTGAAGTTAGGCGGACGAGTCGCACAGGTACTTTCCCGCCGAATCACTAGCCACGCTTGCGCGATACTTGTTTGCGTCAATTTTAACATACTGCTCAGCCACTTGTGCTTAGCTCGGAGATACACAGATATAAGAAACGTACCATACAAGAATATACCATGACATTGTCAATATCAGTTTACAGAATAACTGGTTCAAATCGTTCTATAATCTTAATTGCCAACTAACACTTTTTAACGTCACAAAACAAAACTTTTGAAGAAATACCTACTATCTGAAATTTTTGTAGCATTTACCTACCGAAATGATATAAAATCTAAACATTTAAATAAAACTACTTTTTACGGATTTTATCGCGTTATATTGATATTTTTAAATTCCCGACGTTTCCTTTACAGCATCCATGGTCACGGGTGGACTGATATAAAATCTTTAAATTTAACAATGAAAATGAATTGACTTACCTTTGTTTTGATAATCTCTCCAAAATATTGAAATTAGTGGCAAATAACAATAAATTGTCCAGGAGCAAAACGAAAACCGACCGTTTTAATTACTACACCCGCATCAGTGTTTTTTTCTGGAACTAAATCAAATAAAATCGCACGCAGTATCTTTGTCTCGCTCTATCAAATGGTGAGGAATGCAACGCAATGCCGCTTGCAGAGATCCACCATGGGACAGAATTTTAGGGTATATGTGTTTTGTGGGCAGAACCGTGCGTACCGTCTCAAACATCTGTTACTTTTTTGTTGATTGAAGTAAATAGCTTAAATATGGCTCATAGTATCTCCAGAGTATATACAATTCAATTATGATACATTTATTGTCAAATGTTTAATTTATAATATTAAAAAATATATATATAAAAAACTATTTTTTAAATATTAAATCATAATTTGTTTAACTTATTAAATTTTAATTTTACAGTTTAATGTTTTAGAGGTTCATAGCTTCGTCTAACAATTCCTTGGAAAAAGTGACTGATGGTTTTCTAATACTTGATATACAAGGATTTGACGTAAATAGAAGACAATGAAATACGAGGGATAGAGCAATTTATAGTGTGATGCAATTTTATTTTTGTATAATCTTTATTACGAGATTTTTGGGCATCCTCAGATTACTTGCCAATGGGCAGAACAGCAAAATGTCTTATTATACTTTCCCTATGTATTAAGATTTTATGTACTAAAGAAGGCATATTATACCATATATGTTTTGTTACGTACAGTTGTGCGGTTACGCGAGTATATTCACCATTTTTTTCTGGATATACAGCAATACCGGATGCCAAAGTTTGAAGAATAACATAGAACCTTTTGATAAGTTCCTCGTCAACTCCTGTAATTTCAGAAGCGCAATAGTAGTACTAAAAAAAACTCCGAGTTGTATTGCCGTCATTGCTGTTTCCACTTCCTTGTCGGGGCCTATCAACTAGCAATCCCATTCGTCTTCGAAAAAAACTTTGTACAAGCTTTTTCTTGTCTTCTTTGTATTTTTTTGTCTTCCGGAGTTCTCGAAGCCCATTTTTGAAATGAAAGGATATATGAAATGTGCAAAATTAACTCCATGCACCTGATCCACGCGTGCAACGTAGACAAACCGTATTCGTAAGCATTTATATTATCTGGCTTTAATTAAATCTTCTCCAAATTGTTCATTTCCTTTGGTTTAGCCCCACACACTGTACACACAGCTCCAGAACTTATGTCAGTTAGGACTTGTGTAACTTTTCCATCCACCATAGTTAGAAATAGATCGTGAATTATTTCAATTACCTGCTCGTCTTTGTGTATCTTTGAAGTTTGCCATATTATTAATTTGTCCCCGAATACCAACCACCACTGATTGGGTTTTTTCGAGCGTTTCTTTTGCAAGTTCCATCAGGATTGGTCGGTCGGTCCCTTTTCTTTTACCGCGATAGAGAAATGCATAAACTACGTGAGAAACATGTTATTCACACTTCTTCTTATTTAGCCTCAATCGAACAAATATTTGGTGTAGGCCTCCTCTAATCCTCACCACTTTTCTCTGCCTTGGGTAATTAGGTCCAGTTGCTGCCCACTTTCTTGATGTCATCCTTTCATCTCATCTGTGGTCGCCCTCGAGGTCTTTTCTGGTCCCATGGTCTCCATTCTAACACACTTTTACACCAAGAGTTTTGCTTTCTGGCTACATGGCCAGCCCACTCCCACTTCAATTTTGCTACCCTTTTTGCAACTTCCGATACTTTGCTCTGTTTACGAAGCCACGTATTGGTTTTTCTGTCCCTCAATGTCACACCCACCATTTTTCTTTCTATTGGCCTTTGCGTTACTTGTAGTTTATACAGAATGGCTTTAGTCGTAACTCAAGTTTCGACGCCATATGTAATGTTGTGTTATTCACACAGTGATAACAAAACATTAACCACATCTGACCGAACGATATAAAAAACGAATAGATTACCCAATACTCCGACCTTACCTAAAGATTAAGTAAATAGATAATATTATTTAAGAAAAAAAGGTAAAAAGTAGTCTAAATATCCAAAAATCTCATCAATCACAACTAAAATATTTTTTGATATATTTTGTATTTTTCCCCAGGCATTTTTCGTTTCATTTCAAGGGGGGCAGATTCGGGCAATACTTTTTTTGCCCTGACTTTTATATTAGCTGCTCTATGTGATGCTTTCAAAATGACGACATGGGCAGACACTGCTATCAAAAGTCTATGTGAAGTTTCTAATAAAGATAGAATATTAGGTCCTGAAATAAAAATTCCATACCCCTCCAGTTTTCACATAATGGTCCACTTAAATTATTTTTAAATAGAGTACTTCTTATCCATTCTAACCATATCACACTTACAAATTTGCTGTGAAAATAATGAAAATATGACCATGTAAACTGATGGAGTTGTGTTCTACATAATTGACATAATTTTGAGCGTCAATTTGCAAGCCTTAGTCTAATAGTAAAAATGAGAAATAATAATAATAATAATAAATAATAAAGCTTTATTTAATTCCATGCATAGTAGGTACATATTTAAACGATACAAGAAAAAAAAAGAAAGAAAAAAAAGAAGAAATGGTAGCATATTAACCCAAAATATTCAACTACATTATGAACATGGATGAATTTGATTGTTAAATTATAAATTATATTTTGTAGTTATTTTAAATTTTTGTTTACTTTACATTATCAACTACCTAAATTATTTGATGCATGGACCCCGTTCGGGTAAAAGCCTCCCCCAAGGAATGCCATCCTTCTCTGTCATAAGCTCTGTCTAGCCAACTTCCACCCGCGCACGCTACAATTTCGTCTGCCCATCTGGCCCTTGGTCGACCTCTTGATCTGGTGCCTTTTGGCCCAGACCATTTTACTGCCCGTAGAGTCCATCTATCGTCCTTGTAACGGGCTACGTGACCTGCCCACTTCCATTTAGCCTTCATTGCAAAAGTTAAGGCATCGCATACTTTTGTCTTCTTTCGGATGTCAACGTTCTTTACCTTATCCTTCAGTTTTATACCGAGGCAACTTCTTTCTATTCTTCTCTGGGTAGTCTGAATTTTGTTCCTGGTTTTGAGATCGAAGGTCCAAGTTTGGCATCCATAGGTGAGGCACGGTAGAAGTCCTGTATCCATGACTATTTTCTTGGTCGGTAGCGGAAGTTGCGATTTTAGTATTTCCTTATGGTGCCAGAACTTTTTCCAGGTAATCGCCACTCTTCGGTTAACTTCTTCAGTGTTTCTTTCTTTGCTAAAGGAGATTTGTTTTCCTAGGTATACGTAGTGGTTGACAAACTCGAGAAGAGTGTTATTTGTTGAGATGGGCGTTACTCTGCGGTTAGACATAATTTTGGTTTTTTCCAGATTCATTTCCAAACCAGTTTTTATACTAGCCTGGTTTAGTTCATTAACCATACTGTTTAATTGGTGAGGGGTTTCCGAAAATAAAACTATGTCATCGGCAAATCTGAGATGACTTAAAAAAATCCCATTTATATTAATACCTTGATTGGACCATGGCAGCTGTCCCATTATGTGTTGTAAGACGGCTATGAATAATTTTGGTGAAATCGGGTCTCCTTGCCTGACACCTCTCTTTATATTGATTACTTCGCCCACTCTATCCAGTTTGACTCTACTAGTGCTGTTAGAGTAAATATTTTTTAGGATATTGATATACTTTTCATTTATGTTTAGTGCTTTCAGCGATTCCCAGATGCTCTCGTGTGAAATTGAATCAAAAGCTTTTTTGTAGTCGATGAAAGCCAAATATAGAGGTTTATTGAATTCTAAATATTTTTCTATCACCTGATCAACCACTTGGATATGATCCATCGTGCTGAAACCGCTTCTGAAACCGGCTTGTTCGATCGGTTGGTGAGCATCGATGACTGGGGCTATCCTTTCAAGTAGACAGGAGGCAAAAAGTTTATAAAAACAAGGCATTAGGCTTATAGGACGGTAGTTGCCTATATCAGCTGGGTCACCTTTTTTGTACAGTAGTATAATTTCCGAAGCCATCCATTGTTGTGGCACAGCTTTTTCATCAAGTATTTTATTCCATAGGATAGTGATTGGTGTCAGTAGTAGAGTCCTCGCAACCTTGATACATTCGTTGGTGATTCCATCCGGTCCTGGGCTTTTTTCTGGCTTAAGTCTCATTATTTGTTTCAATATTTCATTTTCTGTAAACTCGTGCGTTGGAGAGGTATCTGTATAGCTATAGGAAACCATGTTTTGATTTTGTGTGTCTGATTGTCTGTATAGATTAGCGTAGAAGTCGGTAGCAGCCTTTATGATTTCTGTGCGAGAATTGCATTTATTGTTGCCAGACTTGAGAAAAGGAACCCACGTTTTGGCTTGATTTAGCTCTTTATAAGCCTTTTTGGCAGATCTAGTATTATTGAGGTGTCTTTGTATAGTTGTTGTTCTGTGGGTAACGTAGCAACTTTTTATTTCTTTATTGGTAAGTTTATACAAAGTTTTTAGTTTTTCTTTGTCATCTACGCTTAAATTGGGTTTGTTTTGTAGTTCGCTTCTTTCTTTCATGAGTTCAAGCGCTTTCGCGGATAGAATTTTATTCTCATGTGTTCCTTTAATGTTTTTTAGACTTATCTTGATGTAATGCATGATTTGATGGTAGTACTCCTCCACGTTATAGTTGTTTTGATTCTTTATAAGTTCTGGTATAAAGCTGTAGAGGTTTGTAAGGTATATTTCCTGCTCCGCTAGAGATTTTAGCTTAGTGGATGTATTGGAGAAATTTCGCCTACTTTTCTTTGTTGGATTTAGGTGTATTGTTGCTCTTAGTAGCCTGTGGTCCGATCCAAAAGAGAAGGATGGTAGTACTTCATATTTAGAGATCATGTGGTGCTTCGTGGTCATGATATAATCAATTTCATTTCTTGTGTTTTTATCTGGAGAGATCCATGTCCAGCGGTTTTTTGGTTTTGATTTGAACATTGTATTCATGATTTTTAGGTTGTACTCTTGCGCGTATTGAATTAGTCTCGTGCCTCGAGCGCTTCTGACGCCGTAACCATACTCTCCTGTAGCGGAACGTTCGTACTTTTTTGGAATTCCGATTTGAGCATTAAAATCGCCTATAGAAAATACGTACTCAGTATATGTGGAATCATGAGCTTTCGCTAAGTCCTCGTAAAAATTGTCTATTTCTTCCTGTGATGAGTTTTCAGTGGGTGCGTGCGCTTGAATTACTGCAAAACACAGGTTTTCCATTTTGATTTCCAGTACGCACACTCTTTCAGATATTCCAGTAAATTTTATGATGTTATCTTTGTGTTTCTTCCTTATTAGAAAACCTACTCCATATAGTCCTTTTGTTTGACCAATGTAGTAGAAGATGTATTCGTCGTCTTCGATTGTCTTTTCTCCTAGGCGGCGAACTTCGCTCAAACCTATTATATCATGCTTAATATCTTCTAGTGCAGCTTTTAATTCAATATATTTTTGATCCGAAGATAATGATCTTACGTTGAGAGTGCAAATGTAGACGGTATTTTTCGTTTTGATGATAGTTTTTGGGGGGTTTTGGTCGAACTCTCCCGCGGTGACCGGCCGTACTGGGAGATTAGCGTTTGGAAGAGGGTCCGATTTTGATTGCTATGCTGTGTTATGGTCTGATGTCTTCGATTGGCGTTGAGTTGTTTCTGTCTGAGGGAGAATTAGTTTGGGCTTTTGTATTATATAATTCTTCAGGTCCCCTTTATTTTTCTTAGGTGGTTGTTTACTAGTCTGTAGAGCATTTTGGTTGTTAGGGTGGAGCATCTCCGGGGACTCTGATAAGTTTCTTTTGCTTGACTGTTTCTGTGAGGTTTTTTTGTTGTTCAATATAATAATTTTGTCGTATTTTATAAATGCGGTGTTTCCTGCATCTTTTTCTATCTGTAGTTGGACTTGCAGCTCTTTACGCTTAGTTAAGACTTCGATTGGATAGTCTTCTTTTAAGTAATAGGAAGTATTTTTAAGGTTATGTTTGTTTTTTTGTATTTTTAATTTGAAGCCTAGAGTGTTGAATGTTATTGCTATCGGTCGAACTTTTTCACCCTTTTTTCCCAATCTTCTAACAGCTTCTATGTTGTAGGTGTCGCATGAAATTTTTATGTATGTATTTATTATATTTATTATCCTTTTTTCCAATTCGTCATACGACTTTTCTATCTCTTCTACGCCAAAAAAGATCAGATTTCTGCGTCTGCACTGTCTTTCTAGGTTGTTAATTTTATTTGATTGTTCTTCTATTTTTTTCTCCAAAAGCTCATTTTTCAGTTCTAGGTTATTGAACTTCTCGTTGAGGCTGTTGATTATTGTAACTTTAATATCTTCTTTCATCTCTAGCATGTCTTTTTTTTGCTGCTTTATGTCTTGCTGCATGCTTATTAACATATTTTTTATTTCATCCATATTTGTTTGTAGTTCGCTTAGCGCCCTCTATGGGTACAAGTAAGTACTACTTGGCTTAGTGGCGATCGAGCTGTCTAAGCGTATTAAATGTTGCGAGATATCGGAGTGCGCGTCAAACTAGGACCTAGCTAGAAGGTTTAGATGGATTATAATAGATGGCGCTGATATATACTTAGATCGATGGTTTAGGAACGGAGATATTATTATGATTATTAAGCACTTTTGAGGTTATAGTTTCAGATGCTTTTGGTTTACGCCCTGTTTTAATGTAATTCAAGTTCCAGTTTTGTCGTACACATGCTACACTGATATTTTGCACTTTAATAATGATATGTACTTAATAACTTAACGAATTTCTAGTGACATTTGATAGAACGAATTTATGCACTTTTTAATAAGTTTTATTGTATATGCACTATGTTTTATATTTCGTTCGAAGTAGTTTATACACTGGTTTTATATTTTGGTTGTATCACTTGTTTTTGGAGCACTTAAATAATTTTAAAACTTATTTAATAGCGAGTACGATGTTGACAGTGTCGCAGTGGCGCCCTCCTCCTTATTAACGCCTCCTCATCAACGTCAAACTCAACGTCAACTCCTTATTAACGTCATCCTCCGCATTAACAAAATATTCAATATAAAACATTACGAAAGCCTATTTTTGAGACGTTACGCACGGTTCTGGCCCATAGCGCGATCGTGCGAAGTCAATCAGTCGAATGCAGAGCGCTCCCGAGTGTAGTCGGTTGTCGGAGCAGTTCAGAGATATTTACATAAAATACATACGAATGAATGAATTCCGCTACTTAGTAGGTATTTTCACGTAGCTCTAGAAGCTTTTTGGTGAAGAAATGTTGGATAGGAGTTCATTCAATCCATGCGAATATGAGTTTTATGTCTATTATAATAAGAAAGTAATTTTGGACCAAAATGTCAGTTAGGAGGTATTGATACTTCATCGACGATATGTATATTTTTTTCATTAGTGTAGTAATAATATTTAGTCAAATATGATAGTAAAAATTGAATTTCGTATGTTTTTCAAAACCGACATTATGTATACAAGACATATATTATGCCATTTAATGGCATATCAGTTGGAATACACTAAAACTAATTGTTGTTATACACTAAAACTAATAATTAGTAATAAAATTATGATTTTCTACCTTAAACAAGAAAAAGTTATCTGAGTTAGACTCAAACAAGTTAAACAAAAAACCAATAATATCTTTCTCAAATTAAAATTATTTAAACAAACAGAACATACTTAAACAAGATGTTTGTATAACTATTCAGTCTTAAATAATTTGTTTAAAATTACAATAACAAAAAATATTCACTACTTTCGTGCATAAGTATCTAAAAGTAAAGTCTTAAATTGTATTTTAAAGAATTCAAAATCACATATCAAGAGTATTAATCATTGAACATAGTACCAACTTATCTTTTAAATATACATGGTTATTTTTCAGTCAGTGCTCAAATTTTAATTATTTCGTTCAGACCGTGAAACTACACGGCTATCCCAAGAAACTTTTCAATATACCTTACAAATATAAAATACAATTGTTAGTATGAAATGGGACGTTGAACATAAACAATAAATCAAAAATAACCTCGGATTTTTTTCAACCATCAATAAAAAAATAATCTAACTACAAATCTGTATGATGATTTGCAGCCGTTGCTGGCAATTAAAATATATAAATTTTCTTTAAATCCACTCGCATATTAATACCAAAAATCTCTCTTGAGTTCAGTAAATCAAGTTAAACTAAAATCAAATAAATCTGTCTAAAAATGAAACAATCAAGGAGTAATATGAAGCAAATTACAACTATTTGACACACTGTTCATTTTAAACTATAATAGAAGTATAGGTAGTGTTATCAGTCGCAGTGTGCTAGTCACCAATAGCAGCTGCTAATGTAGGTATTGCTGGCACTGCTGACAG
The DNA here is from genome assembly GCA_958496365.1 of Subacronicta megacephala. Taxonomy (NCBI): domain Eukaryota; kingdom Metazoa; phylum Arthropoda; class Insecta; order Lepidoptera; family Noctuidae; genus Subacronicta; species Subacronicta megacephala. The sequence continues at coordinate 10,476,775 of OY292533.1, forward strand.
ACTTGGCTGAACAGTGCTGCTTGTATTGTTGGTGGTAATACTACTTGTAGTATCTGCTGATGGTGCTGCTGGCTGGATTGAAGAAGTTTTCGAAAAACCATTATTTTTAGTTTTTAATGCTGGATGGATTAAAGCAACAGTGGTTGATGCTGGCTGAGTTGGAGTAGCAATGCTATCAATGAACCACCGTTGTCAGTGGTTGATGCTGGCTGGGTTGGAGCAGCAATGCTATTAGTGTTTTCTGTCAATGAACCATTATTTTCTACCGTGGGAGATGGCTGGTTTGATGCAACGACGTTGTTTGTAGTAATGATTGATGAACCATTGTTGTTAACGGTAGGTGCTAATCTTGCAGTTGGCAGTTTTGACTGTTTTTGCGATCTACGTCTACTTGACGCAGCTCTTTGAATATTCTGTTTGTTTCTACTAACCGAATGGCGCATTATATTTTTAAAGAATGTTTCGTTTTCTTTCCTTGTATAATTAGCATCCGATTCATGAATGATGCTAAAAAGACCTCAATGATATTTATAACGGATTTGAAGCAAAGTTTACTAATCTCTTTCTTAGAACCGCCACCCCAAGAACATTGAGTCATTAAACCCCTACTAAACATGGCATCTGCTAATGCATAAGCATTACTGACTCCGCGTCCTTTTCCCTTTCCACAAACACAAGACAGTAGATCCTTAATATTGGATTTATACCTGGGATTTTCTAACAGTTTTTCAAATTTGTTTAAATCTTCCTTGTTAGATATAATCTTAAATTCAATATTTTCTGCTTTTTCGCCAGCCATCACATTACGCTCTGCAATTGTGTCCACCTGTGCACTTAAAAATTATAACTTGCGCAATATTTGTCCTCCGAGCATTTTAAATAATCTAAAATGATTTGTTGGTTCTGCTGAAATGCTTCGGTTATTGCTAAAATGCTCGAAATTGCTTCAGAGTTCGGAGAATTTCCATTTTGCACCTGCAAGGTAACGACCTCTTCTGATGTTTGAGGAATATCAGCAACATATTCGTAGACGACACTATAAGCCTGTTTATTATTGCTTGACTCTTCATCAATCGGCGCCGCAAAAGTTTGGTCCTGAAGATAAAAGAAATAGTGTTATGAGGTGCTTATACAGACCGTTTAAAATACGAATGCTTATGGACTCCTATGTGTCTTAATTTTATTATAAGCAAGTAGACAAGTACTTCTTTATGTTTATTGAAGTAAACACCGCATTCTTAAATAATGTAGTGTGTGTTTCTGAGTGCATACGACCCAGACCTAATTGAATGTGAGAGTGAATAGACTTCTCCTCGCTTAGCCTGTCTCTGCTCTTGAGCTAGATTAAGGTCAAAAGTTAAACCTAATTGTTAACAATGATCAATTTTCCCTAAATATTAGATCCCAGTAATAATAATATTGGTACTTACTGTTACACTTGCGCTTGCAATTTCATCAAAGTATTGTTGAATAACATTTTTAGGTTTTGCCTTTGGCTTTAGTGGTGTACTTCCTTCAATTTCTGTGTCACTTTCTTGTAACATATTAGCAAGCTCTGCTTCTGCACTTTGTTTAGAAAGTAATCCGGTCCTCTTGACCTGGCATTTCATCGTGTGCCAAGAATCGTCAGGACAAGATGATTCTTGTTCTAACAACTCCTCCACTCTCCGTTTTGGCCAATGTAATATTCTATTTTGTTTTCATTTGTCAGGGATAATCGATAGTGTAAATTTTCCGCGCTCCTTTGTTTGTATGATTTTAAATAGCATGATGATGCTGCAAAAAGACAAAATAAAAAACACAATACCTAGGTAATTGCTCTATCTATCGCCTCACGTGACTATGTTAATAAAAATAACAAAAACAACAACAACTCTTAATCATATCATTATGAGATAGTATCTGGATATAACAGAGGTTAATACTAACTACAAAATGTAGGAATTATGACCATGTAACTGCGTTCACTCACGATGAAAGATGTTCCGCTACTAATGGCGTATTGCGGGGCGGGTGGGAGGTGGATGTTTGTGTTATGCTATACCTATCTTGTTTACTATAAATTGTACTTGGATGTTAGATGTGTACCGACTTATACATAGGTTACTTAATGAAATTTATATTCTAATACACGCGAATTAACTCACAATGGGATCGTACATAAGAAAACAAAGATTAGTAATAACTTTTGAAATTGTAAGTATGATACTACTAGTTTTCAGCGTTATCAGGAACTGAGTAGAAACAATAATCACATTCGTATAGCAAAAAATGATTGTACACGGTAAAATTTAAACAGTTCTGGCTCCAAAAATGCTTAAAATGCAATAAATCTCCAATTATGTTTTTATTTGATACGATGAAATGAAATGGCCGCAGTGTGTCCAACTCAACGATACTGTGGCAACCATAGCACTCGTCCGATACTATAAAATGAGTTTCTTCCCATGGCCAAATCAATCTATTAAGAAGTCGAAAATCTGCTCTCGTTAGAAATTTATCTACATCTAAGTATTGAACCATATTTTCAGGAATGTTCAAATGTTTTGAATTCCACACTGCACATTTACTATAAAGAGTTCTTTCCTGAAATTGATTTACAAATAATACATTTTGGTGAATATTGACAATATGAAAAGGGTTTTTTATGTTTTTGAGGAACTGTAATAGCTAGCTGTCATGGCGATCATCTTCATCATCATCAGGTCGTACAGAGATAAGAGTGCGACAAAATCAACATGTCAGACATTTTTAGAAAAAAACCTATTTACGTTTAAAAAATTATAATGATTTTAACACAAAATTACGAGGGGGCATGAAAATCTGAATAGTATTCACATAGGTATATTATCATAAAACTTCAGTTCCCAGTCGAACTAAATAGCATGAGAGACAGATAAAGTAAGTAAGATATGAAAATTAAATAACTCACCTTTTTACTTCCTTGTAATTATTATTTTACACTAAAATCTTGAAACAAAACCACAAACACGTTGCCACGAACAATAATATGAATAAGTCCTACAGGTGTTGTCTCTTGACTCAAATAAAACGTTTTAGTCATTCAATAACACCTGTACGACCACAATACAACAAGCGAGTCGTTGTAAAGTTAGGATGCAACTACTGTGCGACGAAAGTGGTTATCACATAACATTTGTACGACTTTTGAATGACTTTAACGAAGTTGGCTCAAGACTTCTGTATAACCATTATACGACCATGTAGGTCGTATAACTTGGGCCATTTTCGCGTTTAGTACACGTTATTATAACGTTAGTATGACTTAGCTATTGCGATGTATGGTATTCGGATAACGTTTACTTAACCTTTATACGACGTTAAATTGTTACTTGGGATGGCTTTAGAAAATCACGTAGTACAGCGACTGCCTTGTCACAATTTGCAGATGATATAAATGTACAGTTAAATAATAAAAAGTATGTTGCTGTTTTGTTCATTGATTTTAAAAAAGCTTTTGAAACTTTGGACCACGAGATTCTTCTAAATGCCATGCAAGAATGCGGAATTCGTGGTCCTCTTAACAAATGGGTTTCAGTGTTATTTAAGAAATAGAACGCTTTGCCCCAGTATAGGTGAACAGCGTGGGCAAGAAGCGGTCGTTAAAACAGGTGTGCCAACCGGATCAGTATATGGGCCGGTTGGGTACATTATGCACGTTAATAGCATGAACAGAGTAATAAAGAATTGTAGTGTATATATGTATGCTGATGACACGTGCCTAATGTATGCAGACACCGACTTAGATACTATAGAAAAATGTATGCAAATAGATTTCGAAAATGTTATCAAATGGTCCCATGACAATGGCATTATATTAAATGTATCCAAAACAAAATGCATGCTCCTTCAGTCACCATATAATAGAAAATCAATTAGAAAAATATCCATTATTGGTCACTCGTATGAATGCTTACATAATAATATGCAGCTATGTATGAATTGTGAACATATAGAACTTGTGCAACAATATAAATATTTAGGTTTAACAATAGATTACCATTTTAACTGGGAATTCCACATCAATATTTTTTGTAACAAATTAAGGTCTGTTTTAAGTAACAAACTTAAATATGTAACAAACCGAGCCACACTGTTTATGCTGTATCATGCACTGGTTGATGCAATTTTGAGCTATGGACTGAGTGCTTACGGACGTACATTTAAAACGTATATGGATAAGGTCTTAAATATACAAAATAGGTTCCTAAAGCATATGGTAGACAAAAACACAAAAAATAAATGTAATAAAAACTATAAGAAATTATTTAAAATATGTCATATATTACCAGTGCATCAAAAAGTACAATATATGTTAACTGTCGAACAATATAATAAAGCAGAGTTTAAGATACCTAAAGCTTCACATTGTATGCTCAGACAAGCTGTAAGAAATAAATACAAAGAACCTGTTTCATGTAATTACTATGGTGAACGAACACGTATGTTTATAATACCAAGACTATATAATAAAATAATGTTTGAAGAAGATTGTATAAACTTAAACATATTTAAGAATTACTTTTAACAAAAAAGTTAAACCGCCTTCAAAAAATAATAAAATAATTTTGTCTAAAACAGTTTGGGAAGTCGGTGACTTCTATTTGAGTGGGTCTTTTATTTTCGCCACCGACTTCCCAAACTGTTTTAGACAAAATTATTTTATTATTTTTTGAAGGCGGTTTAACTTTTTTGTTAAAAGTAATTTTATTTTGTAATTTTTAGTGGAAAGTTTTGTTTAGAAATACTTGTTAGCCAACTAAACGCAGTGCTCCAATAAGACAGCGATGTTTCGGAGTAAACGATAATATCATCGATGTAAACAATTTTTAGATTTTTGTTGATATTTTCAAAACTGCTCAACCGTTTTCGATAAAATTTGAACGGGACCACCTCTGAACCTACCAAACAAAAAAACAATCATTAAAATCGGTCCCTAACTGGCGGAGATATCGCGTAACAAACATACAAAAAAAAAAAAAACATACAGACGAATTGAGAACCTCCTCCTTTTTGAAGTCGGTTGAAAAGTTAAAAGGTCACTTGTTACAAATATTTAATGAGCAAATTGAAGATTAACAGCATTACTACTATTAAATTGTATCTCAAAATCTACTTATTGTGTCATAAATGTGTTACATATTTTATATTGGAAAATGAGCGCACAGTGTTCGCCAACAAACTGTCACGCAGTTTGGCGAAATCATTTAATATGTACATATCTGAATGTATCACATTAGTTATAAATAAATTAAAAAAAAAAGTATCTTAATGATACGACCCTATGCTTCATATTAGCTTGATCTGGAAAACGCGAATAAAGTCGTATGTTCAAATTACGACTATATGCTACGTGAAAAATTGCCATATTTCTCAAAAATAAGGGTCGTTCGAAGGTACTTGATGAAAAAAAAAACAACAACAAATTTAAACTCAAATCAACTTTATTAGAATATTTTTCTCGTAGGAACATAATAAAATCTTCTTAACTCACAATTAACAACAACTATAATGAACTTTAATCAAACACAAACAGAAGTTCCCAAAAAAGAATTCAGAATATCAAAACCTTTAAAAATAATTCAAATTATAAGAACTACAATCAGTCTTTCAGAGTCTCACTCATAGGTTTTTATCTCAATGATGAATAAAAAAACTATGCAATTAATAAGTATTATTCATTATTGATTGACTATGTTAATCAACTTAAATGAAATAAAAAATAGGTTCTCTTCAAAATTAAACAACAACCACTTAGCATGAAATACTTAATTTATAATTATGTAACTTGTATTTATGGCGGTATAAGAATGGATGTCATCGAAAATTAATCAAATGAATCACTGCTGTTCTGTTCTGCAACAGTGCCACTGTGTGACAACTGCTGATAAAAATTATGGTACTCTTGAGGAAGTTATACGTCCTTGACAAAGACTTAATAAATCATTAAACTTAGCTAATGTAATAGGTAAATGATCAGTGTAACATGGACTCAAAACTTCTATATCTACTAAATTATTTTTCCTTCTCGATGAATAACCTTTTTCAGTAATTAAGCTCATAGCATTTTCTTCTTCAAAGTGTAACGATAGTTTAAAATATAGGGTTCTCCTGACACTATCTGAACTTCTCTAATTTTGGTCCATGATACTTTTTGATTTTTAGCATTTTTACTCCAATTTCTACCGTCCAGTAACATTTTATAGTTATAAAAATCTGTAACACTCATTTCAACGACATTATAATGAGGAGTATTGACTTTGGACCATCTGACTAACGCAAACCATTGTGCTGGGGTATGTATAAGCTTATTTTTGGCATTTCTTTCGATCAAAGCATGGACGGAGTCAGCTTCATTTTGTGTATGGGCATACACGCTCTAAAAACCTATGAACTATCGTTACACCATACTTTTTTGCTGCATATGTATAAAAAGCAAATACAATTCGATTTCGATTTTGACCGGCACAATTGTCTGACCAAAACTGAATTCTTTGGCACCATCTTTAACTTTGGTTTCAATAAACTTAGATAAACAACTTGCTACTTCACACGCCCCGTGTTTGCCATTAATTTCAGGCCACATGTAACAATAGTTTTTTTTTTATAATAAAAAATACCTACATTGCCATGAGGACAGTTTAAAATTTTTTGGAAATCAAAACATGCAGCAACTATCTTCCCTTTACTTTCTAAAGCTTCCTTTTTATCACTTGCTTTAATTTCTCTAGCTATTGTCTTGTTTCTCATATGATGTTCTTGTTTTTGCTTTTCTTCTTCAGTCATTGTATTTTTGTTTGTATCGTATATATGGCACTCATTACAGATGTCTTTTTTCGGTTTATGAAATGATATATTTAAATTTTGATTGATAATATCTGGATACTGTCTTAACGTCATTGCTTTTTTATTTATATTTTTACTAGCACACCATTCATTGTACAAAGAAAACATTTTTGTAAATGGAAGATCGCTGTCTAGGTAAGTTTTTGTACTATCTTTGCGTACATACTACATGTGAGACTGCCTCATTAGTCTAGTGGTCCTGAGCGCTACTGCTGCTAGAGGTCCTGGGTTCGATCCCCGGGTCGAGCAAAGTGTTATTGGGGTTTTCTATGAAATTCCCAGTAGCAGCTCGGAGTCTGGACTTGTGCCCGGTTAATGGCAATAGGCTCGCCCCCTATTACATGGGACCTAAACATACCGGCGAAATGTGGGTGTACTGCAGTACACCTCTGCCTAACCCTTCGGGGAATACAGGCGTGATGGTATGTTTGCGTACATAATGTGATTCCACTGGTTGGAACGATTGGACATGACATAGAACTCCCTGTTTTATTTCATCGTCTATGACAATAGTTGAGTGTAGTAGACGGGTGGGGCTCAACATGAATGCATCTAAGACCAAATGTATGGTAATATCAAAAATACCAAAGCAGTGCAGCCTGGCAGTGGGAAATGTAAACCTAGAAAGAGTGCAGAAGTACCGGTATCTTGGATCGTGGGTGACTGACTCTTGGGAGAGTGACACAGAGATACGCGTCCGGATAGAGACTGCAAGAACCTCATTCATGAAGATGAATAAAGTTCTTACAACAAAAAGACTATCGATCAGTCTCCGCAATAGACTCTTGAAGAACACTGTTGGACTGGCCAAACGTAACAACGTTTGGCCAGTCCTACTGTATTCTTGTGAGTCTTGGACCATCAAAGAAGACCTCCGCAAGAGACTAGAAGCATTTGAAATGTGGGCGTATCGCCGTATGCTCCGCATAAACTGGACAGATAAGGTCTCAAATAGCCAAGTCCTCAAACAAATGAGACGAGAGAAGCCCGAACTTGTACGTACCATCAAACAGAGAAAAGTTGCGTACCTTGGACATGTTTTAAGACATGAGCGTTACCAACTGCTGCAGACAATAATGATGGGAAAAGTTCCGGGCAAAAGAAGTGTTGGAAGAAGGAAATTATCCTGGCTCCGCAACATCCGACAATGGACTGGGATAAGGAAAGTGGAAGATCTGTTCAGACTGGCTCTGAACAAAGAAAAATTTAAAAGGATGACAATAGTTCTGGTACCACCACGCCGATCAGGAGACACGGTCCCACGACCTAAGCGCCATTTTGCTAATGCCGTTTGAACTGTTCTCTCACCTATAGACAGTGTGCTTAGGAACATAGTTTTACAGACAAACACCTTAGTAGGCACGACAGAGTTGGCTTCAATGAGAGGTAAACAATACTTAACCGTTTTCTTACGTCTAGACACAGCATTTGAATTAGAAGGATACTTAGTGTCGCTTAATTCGGTATGACTGACGATGTAATCCCATTGTCTACAATGATCTCCAATTTTCCAAAAAGAAAAAAATATACGTTCCCGTTCTTGTGCATTAAACTTTTGAAAGCATTTAAGACGGCAAGTAATTGGACAGGGTTGTTTTAAAATCTTTGCATCTCTTTGAACTCCATTTCTACTCAAATATGCTTTCCCTAAATTTTTTAAACATTTTCTTTTTATATCTTTCCATTCATCATGGTGTCGCTGACGTTTTCTTCCAATCCTGCCTGACGGTGTACTTTGATTAGACGAACAATCAGAAGAATCTTGACTCGAAGCGTTGCTGAGGTGTGGTGTATTGGCCCTACTAACACTACTAGAGGAACAATTATCAGCGTCACAAATAGATAAATTTCTAAATGATGGAGTCGACGTTGCCACATCATCTTCGAAGAAATCGTTTCGTGGAGAAGGCATCGATGTTATACTCAAAGAAGGTTCTACAACATCAGCTATTTCGTATGTAACCTCTTTAGTACATGTTCATGTTCTAATAAGACAAAAAAAAACATTTTTACCAAAAAATTGTGTTCCGACTTTATGCGTAGGAGGCATCGATATATCCTTGTTTTTTATATAGTCCTAAATAATAATTGGCGTCTTTGTACAACCTGTCTAATAAAAGTTCCAAGTTCGGCTTGGACTGAATTTTTTTATTAAATCGTCCATTCTAAGACTCAGTCACATTGTTTGTTCTATGAAGAACATTAAAAAAGCACCATTTATCCGAAAAACACGAAGTTTTTTTTAACCAGGTTTTATAAAAATAGTCGTTAAATTTAAGTATACATACCTCCTTGACGCATTCTCCGCGGACATAAAGCCAGCCGTCCTGTACATACTCTTTAGGTATAAAAGCCAATGCAATGCAACGCTTTACATGTGATCGCATAATTTTTGATTTTTTTATCGCTAAGTGATCTGCTTTCCTCCATAAATCTTTAAACGGTATTAGAAATAATGGTACCGTATTTTTCTGTTAAAATTTTGGTACGAGCCACTATTTTTGCAATAAACACTTTTTTTGGCCATACCCATATGCAGCCTCTTCCTGGTGTTCATTAAGTTTTTTAATCAATTCGTCTTTTTCAGCGGGAGCTCGAGAATCTTGCACTTCAAACATGTCACACTTTGTGCAAGTAGGTATCTACTTTTAGAGGCGTAACCGATAAGTTTTAGCTATCAAATATTTTTAACACCACCATTTTCTAGTTGTTCAGAACAATACAATGAATACAATTTATCTAAATTTAAATGATTCAATGATGCAAATCGGGTTGGTCCTTTATACACAGGCTCAGTTTAAGGTATATAATTTCTTTAAATCGCTTCGGAAAAAAAAGTAATATACATAATATATATATACAGGGTGTTTGGTGCATCGTTTGCCAAATGGAAATGGCCGATAGAAGAGGTCATTAGCTATGTCTTCAGGCCCAATAACTCATTCCTTATCACACCAGTTTTTTTATAACAACTATTGAAAATTTATTTGGAAAAATTCCAGAACTCAGCATTAAACCTTTAAATTTAAAAAATCTAATTAGTATAGCGTTTAAATTTCAGTTTAATTTTGATGTCGACTCTTGTATGGTTCTATGATATTCAAAATTACTTGCTAATAACACCTAGTTCCTTTTTAAAAGCATCACAAAGTTTTTTGAAAAAGATAAATTTTATTAAAGCTCAACTTAAAATTGCTGTAAAAAAATAACTAAAATCGATTGGATCTTCGAATTCTTTTAAAATGTTCTCTAGTCTGTCCCCTTTCCAACGGTATGCCATAAGCCAAAAAAAAACTGTTGTTAACTTCACTAACTTGCTAAATGTGTAATCGAGGCACATCAGACTGATTTTCGATATTACGGTAAGTAGCACTAGTTTTCGCATAACATGCTTTAAGTAGGTAGATAGTGTTATCTCTTTCTTACATATGGTACAGTCGCCAGCACATCAGATTATACATAACTGTCAAATTTCTTCAAATGATTTTAAACCTTAAAATGTTGACGATTAAGCTCAAAATCAACTGAGAATATTTGACATATTGTGTGATAGCTTGATGTGCTGGCCACCGTACAAACTTTCCTCGAACAAGAAAAAAATAAGAACGTAGTAGTAAGTAGTAGTAGTGTCACGCTGGCGTGTCTGCATGCCAGCATGAATCCGTTCGCACGACCGTGAAAGTACTACCCTTCTACAGAATATCGACGTCAAGTAGCTGTATGCATACTGTTGCGTTTTGTCCGGTGAGTGTGAAGCGCTGGAGGCTCAAGTGCTCCCTCAGTATCTCTCTATTCTCCTTTTGTCTTTATAAGACCCCCTTTCCTTTCGTTTAATAGACTCGGCAACGCATCTGCGACTCCTTTGGTTGTGCAGATGTCCATGGGCAGTGAACATAACTTACCATCAGGCAGCTTGCATGCTCGTTTGCCGAGTTATGCCATAAAAAAAGTAAGAACCTAATTACAAATTTTGTTCCAATTGTCTGACTCTATTGCACGCGCAACATCTTGTTTTGACTGTCGTGGTGCGTAAACGTATTTCTGCTTTGATAGTGACAAAAACCCTAGCCTCAACTTCCGATGCCTAAACAAGTTCTTTCTCCGAAGATGTCGCGCGTGCATATACAATAGATTCGGTCAATTTTAATAAAATTGGTAATTAGGTACTTATTAATAAAAAAAAAACATGTTCCAGGATAGTTAGTTCCCTATGTAAGAGAGAGAAGAAAGAGACATGTTATGCGAAAACTAGTGCTACTTACCGTAATATCGAAAATCAGTCTGATGTGCCTCGATTACACATTTCGCAAATTAGTGAAGTTAACAACGGTTTTTTTTTGGCTTATGGCATACCGTTGGAAAGGGGACAGACTAGAGAACATTTTAAAAGAATTCGAAGATCCCAATCGCTTTTAGTTATTTTTTTACAGCAATTTTAAGTTGAGCTTTAATAAAATTTATCTTTTTCAAAAAACTTTGTGATGCTTTTAAAAAGGAACTAGGTGTTATTAGCAAGTAATTTTGAATATCATAGAACCATACAAGAGTAGACATCAAAATTAAACTGATATTTAAACGCTATACTAACTAGATTTTTTAAATTTAAAGGTTTAATGCTGAGTTCTGGAATTTTTCCAAATAAATTTTCAAAAGTTGTTATAAAAAAACTGGTGTGACAAGGAATGAGGTTTTGGCCCTGAAGACATAGCTGATGACCTCTTCTATTGGCTATTTCCATTTGGCAAACGATGCACCAAACACCCTGTATATATATGTCGACGCGCGGGAAAATCAGCGCCTAAAACATTATTTTAATAGTTAGCATTAACTTTATATGCACACTTTATTATGGTTGATAATTGAAGACTAGCTTTCTACAGTTTCAATTGTTCGGAATAAAGCATTGTGTAATTAACACATCTGCAAGCAGTATAGAAACAGTGGACACTGTTTTTTATGGTGGTGCCATGAAAAAGAGCAAAGGGGCTGCATCCCTAAGACATTCTGGATTGAGACATCGTGAAGTATAGGCGCGACCTGCGAAAACGTTCCTCTCTGAGAAATCTTTGAGTTATTATTTCGTAACTCTAGCATTTAGCTTAGCACGAGGGGTTAACAAGAATTTACCTTTTTTAAAAAAATAAAAATAATTGTGTCTTCTCTTTCATGTCAGTAGTTAGATTAACTAACATTATGTCCTTTTGTTGGTTTAATTTACATATTCATTGCAGTTGTATCTTTTTATCTGTGAAATTTACTTGATATTAGTGAATGTACCTTAAAAACGGCGAGTTATGCCCTTGATGCATACGAAAAAACCAGGTTAGGATTGACCTAGATGTATATTTTGATATGTTATATAAAAGAACACGTAGATTAAAATAATGCAATCATTAGGTCTTTACATATGAAATTGGCGTTTTGTACGGGAGGAATATAAAGTCTTTTTTTTTTGTAAAATATATTTAATTAATAAAGTATGCACCGTTGTTATCTAAGCACTTTTGCCATCTTATAGGTAGTTCATTGATCCCTTTCCTAAAAAAACTTTGGGGGCGAGAATTAATAAACTCTTTGAAGGCGGTTTGGACTGCCGCATCGGAGTTGAATTTTTTTCCTTGTAAGAAGTTGTCCAAATTCCGGAAAATCTGTTGGAGCAAGGTCCGGGGAGTACGTCGGATGTCGAAAACATTCCAATTGTAGCTCATCTAACTTAGTGGTTGTTTATTGTGCAGTGTGTGGTCTTGGCTTGTCGTGAAGCCGAGTCAATTTTCAGAGCAGGGCAGGATTTGGCTGGGTCTCCAGGGTTCAGCGGTTGCGACGAGCGCTTCCGATTATCGTACAGTATCCACTTTTCATCACAAGTAATGATTCGCCACAAGCGGCCCTTGAATAGTGGTGTGGAATGGTGGTGTTCAGAATTGTCAACAAAATGGAGAAATTTAAGCAGACACTTTGAATTTTGGTGTTTAAGGTAGTCGTCTGCTTTCCAATATTCCTACACGGATGTCCTTAGGTCGATACCCATGTACATGAAAACCCCAAAAAGAACCAATATCTGATCTGCATTCATATTTTCCTGTCATATCGATACCTCTGAGCTCAAAGGTCGTTAAGGACAAAATGTGACTTTTCAGGAGAAGCAAAAAACTAAAAAAAAATAAAAATATATTTACCCAAACTTTTTTGTTTCTTGAGCTATTTAAATGAAACCTAGGAAAAAAAGTGCTTAGAATTTCTAGTATTATCTAGTGCAGTGTTAAAAATTGCCCTAGTGCTGTACTTACAGAGATAGATTTCCTTTACGACCATAAATTTTAAAGTTAAAGTCCTTTACACCCTTCATATGTTCACCCTATTATATAACCTAAGAGCGTAAATCCACTTAACTGCACAAAACTAAACAAAATAAGGAAATAATCGACAAGTGTAATATTTTTTAGGTTCTTAAGGATAACCCGCTAACGTATTCTGAAAGGATACATTCTTCTCACACGCCAAGAAGAAGGATAAATTAATAATTAAATGGATTATGTAATTTTGTATGTATTTATGTGTATACTACTGTATTTTCTTTACGAATATTCATGAAATAACATAATTATACAAATAAAACGTACATTTGTGTAATCAAATTGAGATCGTTTATTTGTACTTAGGTACTTAATTGAACACAAAGCTCTAAATCTTTAAAAATATAAAATAATATTTTGGTAATTAACATAGTTTTTCTTGCTTGCCTTTTCTCTACTCTCTTCTTTACTCTTTTAATTAGTTTCACTTATTTAATCCACTTTATTCTCTTAAACTAACTTTCTTCTATATACTAGCTTTATTCTGTTTGATGAGATGATGAGTAAATAAATCATCATCAACTGATAATTTATTTAGCCATCTTCTTTCTCACTTTTTTCATCGTACTCTTCGTCTGTTTCATTCAAAGTCTCGCGTAGCTCAGAATTGCATGGAAGCTCCCTGTATTCTTTATGAGGCTCAAAATCACCAAGGTGGGAAATTCTGAATTCTGTTTTATGATGCTATAGAGTAGAAGCTAAAATATTGATAATTACTCTAAATCATAACTAAACTTGTGTTTAAACTATATTTACCTTGGCAGAGCATAGAATTAACTACTTTTCTTGAAATTTCAATTTTTAAGTGTGCTATCACTAAAATTAATCATTCGGGGAACGTTATTCGGAGGTTTATAATTAAATAAAAAAAAAATATATTTCATTTTAACCCTTTACGATAGCGGAGATATGTAGCCAATAGTACGAAATTAAAAAACTTTGACAAAATTTGGAATTAAAATGTTTTTAAGGACAATGTCTCTGTAAATTAAGCTATATGACTATTTCAAGTTCTTAAACTAACTAAATAAGTGAATATCGCTCACTTGCATATAAACAAATCTGCGGTAGCTATAGGGATTCCGCCTGTTTCTAATATTATCAGGCTTTATTCCTAAATAACTTATGATATAATGGCATTTCTTTGATTTTAGTGGTGTTCCCAGAAATGATGAGGGCGTTCATCAAATGATGCGTGTGTTCTCCAAATGACGATATGCAGACAATTAGGGTTAAATTCACAGTTAAATTGAATAATAAGCCAAATTATAGGAAATAATTGTTATTTATTTATTTGCTATAAGGTTTATTCTTAACAAAAACTTAATTTTTACTAAATTAAATCACTTTTTTAGTCTTTTAATTAATGACACACAGCCAAGTAAAACTCTTTACAATCATATTAAACTTTGGGTATTTTGCTGGAGATGATCAAACCATCTAAACTAATAAATATAGTTCTTTAGTAAAATCCTATTTAAACTTTTAAACAAAAACAATCTTTCTTAATCATTATTAATTTAGGTAGCAATACCTTCTTATAAAAAAAAACAATTGACTTAAAAAACGAAATAATTAGAATTTTTCGAAAACATCGATATCAGTGTCAAAGTAATTATACTCTCGATTGTTTTCTTTCTTCAGTAATGGCATTGAAAGAATAGAAATTATTTGCTCAAATTCAACGTGAGATACATCTTGTGGCTCTAATTTAAATTTTTTGGCATTATTACGTACCGAACTCAAAAAAGTTACTAAAATTTCTCCGTCATCGTCATCCACACCTGTCTGACAGGTGGCAACATATCTGTAATTGTCATTTTTTTGTGTAGGTACTTTAAATAATAAAAATGTTCCAGGGGATATTAAATTAGGATGTATGTTTTCCTTGTCTTGACTGTAAGATGTACTGGCTTTGACTTCAACAGTAAGTTTTCGCGCAGTACGTTGACGATCAGAAATCGTCATTAAATCGTCCTCATCAGATGATGAAGAGTCATAAATGGTTTTATAAATGCTCTGTTTCTTTAATTTCAGTACATCTTGTACATCCTCTATGCCCATAAACTCGTTCGGTTCAGGAGATTCCCTTATATGTATATCCGTATTTATGGGTTTAACTATTGGATATAAACTACCAGATAACACTGACATTTTCAGCTCCTTTTCAAGACGTTCATATCGGTATAATTTAATTGTAATTTCTGGGCTTTTTTGCCATATAATATTTGTAATATTCATGATACCCGGTATGGCATCTAAAGTTTTCGGAACCAAGTTTTTTGCGTTAGAGATGTCATCATCAGGAATTTCTTTTACAAAGATAGTGGACTTAGTGAATAAATTAACAAAGTCCGAGGCTGTTTTAATATCTTGACCCATTAAGACATGTGTGTCAGCAGTCCTTTTAAGAGTCCCACCTACGCCATCCATAGGTCCTTTGCCATGCCCAGGTTCACTGTACGTCCATGTAGCTTTTGTTATCTGTTTGAATTCATTTACTAATGTTTGTATCCAAAGATGTATATTTGTGCGGTTACGGTATTGGGATGTTGGACCATCAGAATATATATGAAGAGTGTGAATATTTTCTTTTGCCAGTATTATTTGCAGAATAGGTTTCATATGAATCCATACTGCATGGGCTTGATGATCCAAATTTTCACTCACGGTAGCAAATGATTTGGACTGCAAACTATTGTCAACGTTACGCATATAATATACACCTGTATGTATAGATAACTGATTTTTTGCAAAATGAGTTGACTGGATTTCGTTTGCGTATTTAGGTGTGTAATTTTCTGAAAAATCTATTTGTATCATTACTTCTTCTTCAGTTAAATTTTCTTTCAGTTCTTTTTTCAGTTTGTTGTAAATATAAATACTATACAGGTGTTTTTTCATAACTGGAATATCTTCAATAAAAGCCAATTTTAATTCTTTTACTGTACTTGAAATATCAACCTTTTTTGTTATCTTGAAAGTCTTCTCGCATTTCACAGTTTTTTCTTCAATAACAGACTTCCATTGAGAATATGTCACAGAAGCTGTATCATTATCACCTGGCTCAAGTGTTGGATTTTTGCATTTCTCACACACACCATTCATACAGTCGTAAGAAATTACGTTGCAACTATAATCCTCGATAGTTTTCTCTATACTCCCGTGATTAACCTGTTGTAATGATTTTAATTTGTTTAATTTGAACTCGAAATTTTCATGTTTTACACATAAACAAGTTTCTCTGTCTCTTAATTTTGGAGCTACCACCCAAAACGGCTTTGCTCTTAACAATGTCGCATAAGACAAATTAATTCCAGTTTCGTTAACGAATTTTGACGTCAGTGCTTTAACTGAACATAAAAGGAGGCGTTTTTGTTTCTTAATCCCGTTTTTTCTTACGAAATCTCTCTTGGCTGGACACATCCTACTGACATCATCTCTTTGGAAGAACTCTTTGACTTTTTCGCGAACTTTTTATTCAAAACAACCTCACGAATTTTGGCGTCAGATTTGAGAATAGAACTGGTTTTCTCTTTTGACAAAAAACTCTTAGCCATATGAAGCAATTTGTATTGCCTTACCATAGTCCCGCTAACACATTTTTGAAAAACTTCCCTTTCCTTGGATTTTTTTCTCAAAGTATTGGCTTTATCTTGTAATTGGGCAGTCAATACTTCTTTAAATAAAAGATTCTTGCGCACTTCAGGAGGTACGTCAACGTTTTCTAATAATGCGTTAACTTTGCTGTCGGGAGTTGTAGGGTTCTGAGACTCCATTTCTTTTCTTTTTACTTGTCTTCTTAATTTTTTCTTTAAAGTGTAATATTTACGTTTAATTTTAGCAATGGTTTTCTCTTGTTGTTTTATTTTACGATATGCTTTGGCTCTATCCTTCCGCACAATTTGTCTTCCTACTGTTTTTCTCACTGAAGCTGATGCAGCTAAATCATCATCGGAATGTGGCGGTGTATTGTGTAATATGCCAGATAATGCCTTCTTCTTTTCTCTGTATTTTTTTGAAGCTTCGTTCCACATTTTTCTTTGCTTTCGCTTTTCTCGTTCAGTCATCTCAGCTATGTTCTTCACTTTCTTTTCTTGTTTTTTTTTTATGATAGTATTCTCTGCCCTTAGCCCTTTTAATCTCCTTCTCTTCCTCTGTCATCTTATATAAAAATTTTCTTTTTCTGGCATTAGCTTTTTCTCTTTGGCGCAAGTAAGCTGTACTGTTTTCCTTTATTTGCTTTTTCGAACGGTTTTTATTTTTTTCAGCTTTGTGAGATTCCATATTGCTGTAAAAATAAAATGGTATACTTATTGATAACTTTATAAGCACGACATACACAAAATTGACAGTTAGTAATAGAAAGTACCACTAAGTAACTAAATAGTCATTTGGGGAACAACAACATCATTTAGAGAACGGTCCATCAAATCGGAGAACGTTCCCCAAATGACCGTTCACCAACCGCGCCTTTTTTTAAACGGCAGCCATATTTGATAGCAATTCTCGCTTCCTTAATGTAAAATATTTGAGGTTAACATTTGTTATACAACACTATAAAAGCTATTATTGCAACATTTTGATTGAATAACACGTTCCCCATTTGACGACCTATTGATGTACGCTCTGTAAATAATGAATTGAAAGACACTTACCACTTATTTTAATTTCTTTTGGCGAACTACTTTCTTCACAGCCACTTTGTTTACAACTCTCTCTACAGCTGTTCCATAGACTAAAGAGGGATGCGTTCGAAATGTTTTTTTTTCGCGCAATCAAAGCTGCGTTCACTAAAATGATGCTTACATTGGCGGACATTATATTTTGACTTACATTTTTAAAATTCGTTTTTCTCCTTTATTAATGCTTGCAATAATTTAATATTAGATACATTTGAAGGTGAATGGGTATTAATAACCGTTAAAAATGTTTTATTTTATGACTATTTCTGGTGTTAGCTTGTAAGAATTGCTACTTAGGACGCGTTCTCCAAATGATTTGTACTTATTTGTCCATATAAAATGTAATAGATAAGACTTTTTAATTATTTTGTGTGATGTGTGGTTAAAGTAAACACAGTTAAGTGTTTACTAATGCTAAAATGTAATAATAAAAACAGATTTGAGGCATTTATTTGCTGCCGAAGTGGATTTTGAGCCATGAAATCTTTTAGGTATTGTTCCATTTTCACACAAGTTTATCAGGTCTTTATATTTCGCAGATATACTTAAAAATATATTGAAAACTGATATAAAATCCTTCAGCTGCCAGTTTATTTGCAAAAATTATAGTGTCAGAAAAGGGTGTTTTCTCCAGTATCCGGCCGCCGAAGTCCAGTGCTCGGCCATTAGATGCCTAGCCTCCGACCGCCTTATAAAAACCTATAGGCCGGAGACCAGGTAATAACACCTCTAAATGGCTAGTGAATGGCCAGTTAGCTCTCGATACATTGAAATAAGAGCTATAATTGAATGTGGCTACAAGCTACTACTAATTTGTAACTAGTAACGCCCTACGGTTCTGCTCTAGATTAAGCAAAAATATATAAAAATTCCGTCATTTAGGTATATACATATTATACCTACCTATTAAAATATAATATAATTAAATTAATTAATTAATTAATATAAATCTAAATAAATTTATATTTATTTAGATTTATAAAAAGATTATAACACTTAAATAGAGCCAATCAAAAAAATAATATTAGTTCAAAAATAAGGACTTCAAAGGCATTCAAATTTTATGCTAGACAAAGCGTACCTACTATTTATATCGTCACAAACCAATGCTCCATAAAATCAAATGCCGTTTTGCGACTAAAAACCATTGCAATCGATTCTGTTACTGATTCTGAACAAACTACTTTCGGCTTTCGGGTAAACAAAAACTAACGTTGTATATTACATTTTCAATATATAAATATAAGTACTAACACAATCGGTTAATCCTTAGATATATTTTTGGTAACATTTTTTATGTAGATAAAATGTACAGACAGACACGCTGGTCATACAGATTAATTTTATGTGTAGATAGCGGCCGGGGACTGGAACTTATGCCAGTAATCCGGCCGCTTAGCTATCATCAAATAATTATATTGTGTTTCAAAATAATAAAAGTGTTGCTAAAAATGAATCACCAAATATGATGACTAAGTGATGATTATGATTTGTGATACATCTGAACTCAGGTGACAGAACATATTGTTCGCTAAAATAATTACGATTGACTGCTATAATACATACCTTGAAAGTTGGCATACAATTTTCCCGAACTACATTTGTTGACCCAAATGAAGTCATTTGAAAGCAATTGTTATAATGTTGGATATTTGTCAAAAAGTGTATGGAATCTGTTCCTATTCCTGAAACCAATGAGTATAATGGCTCTGGTAGTGGTATTTTACACCCAAAAGTTGTTTTATACTTTGCTTTACTATCAAAATGAGTTCACTCTGGTTACGAAGTGTTATTTACATCCATATTTTCACGGTAAACTATGTTTAACGTTACGTTACGTTTGAGACGAAAAAAAATGCCTTTAAGACCCACAGGTCTTAAAGGCATTTTTTTGTGAATTTCGTAAAACGGATACATACAGATCGATAGAGAATTAAAAACTGAGTAAAACAGGTTCAAAAAGTCATTTTCGCCCAAATGTCCTTTACGGGATAAAGGTTTCAGTTCCCCATTGGCCTTCAGAGCCTAGTCTGCTTTCCAATATTCGGACACGGATGTCTGTGGGCCGATACTCATGTACATGAACACCCCGAGAAGAACCAATATCTCATCGGCATTCAGGCCTTTCCAGTCATGCAGGCGACATTAAGGTTTCAGTTCCCCATTGGCCTTCAAAACCTAGTTTGCTTTCCAATATTCGTAGGCGGGTGTCCGTGAGTCGATACCCATGTACATGAACACCCCGAGAAGAACCAACATATCGTCATTCATGTCTTTCCAGTCCGCAGACATACAAACATGAAAAGGTTTCAGTTCCATATGGCTTTGAAGGCCACTTCAAAGCCTAGATCATTCATTTGCTTTCACGAGCAATACGATGCCATTATCCCAAATACCTATAAAGACGGCCTGTGGATTGTTTCCACATTCGAGGAGGTCTTCTGCTTCGTCCTCAGAAACGTGCACGGCTTCCACCCTCTCCAATATATTGGAGCTGCAAAGAAACATAAATTGTAAAAATATTACCTAATTCTGGTCCTGCACGCAGCTAGTGCAGAATCACTATTACTATTTCACTCATATTCCGAAGAAGTTCTTATCTGTATCGCTTTACTAGAATTCATCAAAATTGGTTCAGCAGTGTAGGCGTGAAAATGTTACAGACAAACATATAGAGTTACTTTCGCATTTATAATATTAGTATGGATAATTATTCCAATTGGGATGTTAATTATTTACGCGTTGTACCTACCACTTTGGCGTAAGTGCTACACTAGGACATCTAAATAATATAAACTTACCAGCGCGGCACTTCGGTGGTTGTGTGTACTGTGGCTTGGGAACGCTGGAGGTTGCCGCTAGGGGTAAGTTGGTGCACATTTCTACCTATAAAGTGAAACGAACCACCTGGCATGCGGTTAAACAGAATTACCGGTGTATGTAATTTATTGACTGCCTCGTTGGTCTAGTGGTCTCAATCGCGACTGCTACGCTAGAGGTCTTGGGTTCGATCCCCAGGTCGAGCAAAGTGTTATTGGGTTTTTCTATGAAATTCTCAGTAGCAGCTCGGAGTCGGTGAATGGCAATAGGCTCGCCCCCTATTACATGGGACCTAAACATACCGGCGAACTGTGGGTGTACATTAAGTACACCTCTGCCTAACCCTTCGGGGAATACAGGCGTGATGGTATGTATGTAATTTATTTTAATAAAATAATTTATTTGTTCTTTTATTTTTAACACTAGTGCGGACGTGGAGTCTCTCAGGCTACTCATACATATTCACCTGCAATCATTTTCTAGAAACTGATTCCGAACCGCGTCAAAACCCTATCTTCTACTCTGTCAAGAAAGTACCGGGAAAAGATCAATAATACACAAAATGTTTGTTATACATTCATGTGACATTTCAGGTGACAAAATAATTTTATCACCTTCAAAGTATGCTCCTTAAGAAACGATAGTCTTACGCCAACGAATAATCCAATAATCAAAACATTTTTTAAACGCTGTGTTCGGAATTGATTTCATTTCTCGCTGCGAATTCTCCTTTATGTCTCCGACCGATTGAAAACGGGTGCCATGAAGTGGTAATTTTAGTTTAGTAAGAAGAAAGAAGTCGGCTGGAACCATATCTAGTGAATATGGTGGTTGCTCGATGGTATTTGTTGAGTGTTTGGACAAAAATTCTTTCACAAGGATGACCTTGTGCGAAGGCGCATTATCGTGGTGCAAAATCCAAGAATTTCCTTTCCACAAATTTGGCCTTTTTCGTCGAATTTGCTCTCTTAAACGCCGCATAAGGCTCAAATAATATTCTTTATTTACCGTTAGACCTTCCGGCAAGAATTCCGAGAGCACAACACCGCGATAGTCAAAGAAAACAGTCAACATGACTTTGACTTTTGATCGACTTTGGCGTGGTTTTTTCGGATTTGGACTGAACCAACTAAAATCTATAAAATCAGAGTAACACATTGGAGTAACTTTATAGGGGTTTCCCTTTTTTCGGGCACATTTTATGACATTAATATAATCTTCAGGTACATACATGGGACCTGAAAGTAAACGTTTTTTACAGCTTTCTCGATAACTGAATGAATAGAATCATTTTCATTTTGCGTATGGCCAGTAATTAGAAATTTATGCGTGATAGACTTGATCTTAAAAGCAGATACGACATACAAATACATTGCGAACATAAACTGGTTTTTTTGTTGGCCACAACAATTGTCAGAGTAAAATGTGACTTCTAACTCATCATTATTAATTTCAGATATTCGTTTAGTTAAATACTTGAATACGCATGTTCCGATTTCATTAGCGCCCCTCATAGCATCCACTTCACTCCATACAAAACAATCACAAAAATCGTTGGCTAGTTCGCTTATGGTGAAATCAAAAACATTTAACCGACCGCGACAGCGGGGCAGTGGAGGCAGGGGGGAGGACGCCACGACGGGTCGCGCGCGGCGACCGCTCGTTGCATCGCACACTTCCCCTTAGACCACGAGCAGAGCGTGTGCGTCACTCAAATTGTACAATGTAACTACTTACCTTACCTGCTCATTACAGTACCTTGTGAAGTTAACATTATTAGTTTCAATCTACATCCTGAACATATCAAACATCAGAAAAAGGGACAGGGCCACACCAAGTTTTGGTCCTTCGCAGCGCGACGACGAAGAAACGCGCCTCGTGGTGCACCTCACCGTGCGTCGTGTGAAAACAAAATGGTGGCCTCGGATAGTTTCCGATAAATCGAAGACGTTACCACGCTGTACATGATAACAGCATTGGGAATCAAAATTAAATGAAGAATCTCGAACAATCCAGGATGATTAGCGACTTTAAGGAATCCTCGGTGTTGTGAGTTCGTTCCAATTATTTTACGTTAGTTGAGTGGAATAATTATATCTTTAACTTCTCTTTATTTCATTTTGTTTCACTCAACAATAACGAGTATTAAATCACATTAACATTAATTAACATTAGTGAAGCGGCGGTAGAGCCTAATGGCTAGGGCGTCGGACTTGATCATGTGGTTGCCGGTTCGAAACTCACCCATTGCACTACCGACGTGAACCCACTCGTAACACAAGCTTAGCACGAGGGGTTAACAAGATTACTAGTAATGTGTGACCCACATTTTATTACTCAAAAATTTATAATATATTACTCAAAAATAATTAAATTTCCAGACATTTAGGTAACATTAGGTTTTACAAGTGTGTTTTACGGAGATAGTTTCCTGTAGCTTCCACACTAGGTCGAGCCTGTCTCGTGGAAGCTGGAGTCAGTTTTTGGTTCGGAGATTTTAAAATAAACTTAAAATTAAAAGGTAGACAGAGATCTACCATGAAATTAAATAAGTACTAAACAGACAATAAAATATTAAGAACAAAATAATACAATTCTTTTCGTTGTTGTTTTAGTAAAGTGTGTAGGCAAGTATGGTGTAGCGTAGCTTGTGTGTATGTGTGAGTGTGATGTGGTGTGATGTGTGTGGTAGTGTGATGTGGTGTGGTGTGATGTGTGTGGTGAGATGTGACGTGTGTGGTGTAGTGCAAAGGTCTGGTATGTGTGTGCATGTATGTACATTATATATTCTATAACTTTAATTTGGAATAGGCGATTTATGGAGTCACTCTAACAATGTTTTCTGTTTCAGCGTAGGAAAGTGAAAGAAGCCATTTGCGAACAATTTTTTTAGCTTGTTACATTGCTAGTAACCTTTTATTCAACTAAAAAAAAAAATTCAATAACTTTAATAATCAGTGACCCGCATCCTTTTTCAGAACTTCACGCATTGTTACAACGTCATTATACCTATGTTTGTACAATGCTCGATTGCATCATTATATAAACAAGTATAATTTTACTTTAACAGCTTAATTTACCGAGCCGAGCAAGCGATCGCGCTACGTGTCGCGTGAGTTGCTTGCTTATATCCGGGCACGCCTGCTTGCCTCCCGGTCTGCGCCTGAGCGAGCCTTTCAAAACAAACAAACAAACAAAACAAACTTAATATTGAACAATTATTATAAAGAGTAAGTTCCGTAATTTTGGACAGCTTTTACATATTGTAATTAACGAACTTCGAACTGTGACAATTCGCACTTGTAATATTTTTTTAAATTATCATGAATTTATCATTCGGTACCAAACATGTCTTCTATTATAGAACTATCATCCGTCGAAAGGTTGGAATAATTTCACAATGCCGAAGGAGAAGATATCGAAGTTGATGTAATAGCCTGGTTTGTGTAATTAGCCTGTATAGACATTTGTGTTTTGGGAAGAATATCCATATGAGTGTGATGAGTAAAATCTGTAATCATGAATAGGTTCATACATTTTGTACTTCCTAATCAACTGTAGCATTGCCTTGAAATCAATTTTAAAATCATCATGAATTTTTCTAATATCCGGCGAGACTGACATCAAGAAATCTTTGTCAGGATCCACATGGTCAGGTCTTACATATTAATTTTTTATATTGTCTGATAGTTGTTTCAATATTTCGTTTTCTGATTTATCAATATTCCATTTCGTTACCCTTCTCCTGGAACGGCTTAAAGAAAAAGTTTCTTCTTCATTTTGTACTTTTTGTTGTTCTAGTCCTGAATCATTTTCGTTAATCTCTTCATCTGTGATAGGTCTCACGTTATTAAGTCGTTTCAAAAAAGACAACTTATATATATTCTTTCCTGCCTGATACTCTAGATCCGCTCTTCTTTTTTTCCCCTTCTTTAATTTCTCTGTTGAAACTATCGCGGAAACTCTTCTACTTTCGCTGTAATGTGGCAGCTGTAATAAATTATATTATGTAGGGCGCAATCGCTACCATTTTAGGTAAGACTTCGCCCACAGATTGTTCTCGGTCAAAGTGCTACCCAAATAAGGCGCGGCGCGCGCTCTTACTATTAGGGGGGTGGCTCCTTGCTAATAAAAGACCCTGCACGGCACCGCACAGGATGAGTGAGACAGTCTTCCTCAGTCCGGCTCTCGCGACGCCCGCGTTCATAAGTCGTCCGCGTTTGTATCGTAAATTCAAATGTGGACAGAAAAGAAGATAAACCTCAGAGATCTGCAGTGCATTTCTGCACTGCAGATACTGCGTAATGGTATAGAATATTTTGAGAAACTTAAATAAAGATGAAACTTCGACGTTAGAAAAACCTGAAGAGATATTTGATGTTAGCTGTAGACGAAATAGTAATAGAAGATCCATTAAGTTTTGGAAATAATTATCAGTATTTAGAAATACCAAAAAAAATTAAGGGAGTGCAAGTAAATCTGAAAGCTAAAGGTGTCCATAAATCAACCATGACTCTTAACAAATGTTTAAAAAAAAAAGAGGAAAATAATATTTTCATCAGATGCAGTATTTTGGTAGTATGAACGACACATCTTCAAACGCCTCTTCACATGAAATGTTTAACCTTGATCAAGAATTAAAGAACCCTAATGAAGATTCAGATTCGGAACCGGAATGCGAAACGCTTTTTTTTAGAAACTATGTATATGCAAAAGGCTGCTCTTTTATCCATATCTAAAGAACCACAACTGTTGTTAAGTTTACCTAAATAATGCTATTTTTGTATTAATATGTTATCTGAAACAACAAAATGTACTCCGCGAAATAATGATAACTTTAAAAAAATACGCTTGTATCAACCTCATACTATTCTGGCCTTGGATTTTGGTTTGTCGACTAGTTCTGTTACTAAAATCGTAACGGTTACTGTTCCGGCTATAGCATCTGTACTTAAATCACTTGTATACTTTCCACCTTCATCCGATGTCCAGATGAATCTAAATAATCCATTTAGAAAAAAATACAATCAGGTTCAAAGCATTATCGACTGTTTTGAGACCACTGAATCTCAAAACAATCGGATTACAAAAACTGTAACACAATAAAATATTTAATATCAATAACACCCGATGGGTTAATAAATTTTATTTCACCAGGGTATGGCGGCAGAGCAACAGATTAATTAATTTTTGAAGATTGTGGTATTTTGCAAACTTTACCTGAAGGATCAGCAGTATTAGCAGACAAAGATTTTAATAATATTGCGTATTTGCTACAACAAAATGGGCATACTCTGATCAGACCTCCTAGCGTAAGCACTAAAGTAAAACAGACCAAAAAAGAAGTTTTGGAGACAAAAAAAACACGTAGAAAGAGCTATCGGCAGACTTAGATTCTTTGAGTTCATGTTGCCACACGCTTGTGTAGATCTAAAGCAAGTCGATCTGCTAGATTCAGTAGTGATTTCTGCAATTAGAATAGTTTATCTTCAAAGCAGTCTACTGCTACTCTCTAATCTACCAGTACCAGTGACTGACAAACATTAAACCATATACTACCAAAATTGTAGGGGTATCTGTACAAAACTGCATGTTTTAGATATGAACGTTTTCACCAGAACATATTATATTATCATTAAATTAAGCTGCTGCATTAAGCTGCTAGCGGAAGCTAGTTTGCAATAAATCAATGTATGTATTCATTTAAATTTACTAAGAAGAGCGGTACCCACCTATATACACATACGTATATATACATACGTACCTACCAATAGCTAATGATAGGTAAAAATTTAATGGTAGGTAGGTACTTCTACTATTTGAGTTACATTCTTTCATTATGACATTAGTTAGGTATTTTGTTTTGATAAAACAATTTAGAACGGATAAACTATTAACCTGTCAAGCGGCAGATTGTAGACACAATGCAAAATCTATTGTTATGTGCTCAAAAGAGGAACTGTACCGCTTGCCGTAGCACGGAAAGTTCACTCACCTTTGCATTTATTTATTCCTCGCATTTCGGCGGCAACGAAATCACTATTTGTTGATAAATAATGCGCAATCATTAATCCATCTATTTTAGGTAGATTATCCGATTGCCTTTTTTCGAATCCTTCATCCATTTTATTAATCGAATAATATTTACTATTATCAGACTATTAACTTAATACGCGGATGGAAACACAACAAAATACTGCGCAAGCTATTACACCTATTACTATAACCACTGACGACTTGATACTAAGCGTATAGACTACTATAATATACTAGAGAACTAAGCGGGCCGCGGCCCACGCGGCGCGTTGTGACATGACGTCACAAGCGGTCACGTGACTGTAAGCGGCTGTTTTTTTATTTGTTTTTTTTTTTTCATCTATTTACAGTTTTACATGTACCCGGCGAACCATTCCTCGGGCATATTTATGTTTAAAAATATAATTTTCTCAACCTTACTGGTGGTCAGCCGTGTCCGTGACTAATTATTAATCCAGATTTAGAAAACATCCTTTCGCAGGGAACGGATGTTGCCACAATGTTGCAGTGTCGGATATATGGTTTTGCCATATGTGGGTAGACTGCGCTGTGGTTCCTCCACCACTCTAATGGACAATTCCAGTCCCCAGCTGAGTTCTTCCGAGGTAACCTCTCGTTGGACAAGTACATATAGATCTCCTTAATGGCTCGGGATAGCGGCGTGCCTTGCCCAGTAGGATGCCCAAGCAACTTATCAAAAATTGCCCAAGGGCTTATGTCGTCATGGGGCTGCGGTTCATAGTTCCGTTCGGGTATTTGTTCGTTTGCTTGTTCCTTGCCAATAATCTCAGCCACTCAGACATCAGAACGAGGCAGTAAAAACAAGAGACCATGTGAGAGCGCTCACATGGTCTCTTGTTTTTACTGCCTCGTTCTGATCCGCAAATGCATTTTGAACCTCGGGTCCATGAATGTGCATAGTGAAAATGTACTACTTTGCTCTATACCCTTTAGCCGTTCATTTAATCCGGCTTTTAATAAAACAAGAACATCATGACGGTTTCTTGAAGTGTCTTTTCTGTAGTTACATTTAAGGCCTCTTTTAGACATCTTGTCATAACGATGACCGAACTTGCAGTCAAATATTTTTCGCCACTCATAGCTTTGGTCAGTTCTTCAAAAGGTCGTAAGACGGTGATTAATTGAGACATTATGCTCCAATCTTCAACACTTATTTGCAGCAAGTCTCGATCCACCAAGGTCATTGTAGAACGGATTGCTTCTTTTAGTTCCAAAAATCTGCTCAACATATAAAAAATGGAATTCCACCTAGTTTCGGTCTTGAATTAGGCGTTTAGGTTGAGTATTTTGTTGCAACTGGTACTTAGTTAGACAAGCGCTCTGCCGATACGGTGTTTTTTTTGTAATGTCCCACTACTCTTCACTTTGTCAATTTGCTCTTTGCAAGGTCTTATGGCACCTTCGACGATCAAGTTTAGAGTGTAGGCAAAACATCCAAAATGCTTAAACCCTAGGTACTCTTTTACGCCCTTCACAACATTAGCTGCATTGTCGTTAACAACAAAGTTAACTTTACCCGTAAGTCCCCACTGATCCAAAAGAGTACTCAATTCAGATGCTATATTAGCTGCTGTGTGATTGCCAGAGAAATTGCAACATCCCAATAAAATTGTTTTAAATTGAAAATTATTACTAAGGTAATGTCCCGTAACGGCAATGTAGCTTTCTGTAACTCGAGAAGTCCATAAGTCTGTTGTTATACAATTCTATTAAAAGTTTCGTCGAGTAAAGATTTGGACAAAGTTTTTCTAGTTGGCAATTTGTAGCCGGGTATCCAACGCCTATATTTCTTAAACCCTCTTTCTTCCACTATAGAAAAAGGATGAAAACCATCCACGCATAAATCCAGTAGATCCTGGTCAATTTCCTTTTTTTGATCTACACTAATCTTTTTATTAATGTAACTATCTATTACTTTTTGACTAATAGTACGCTTTGGTGGTAGAACATGAGTTTCAAGAGATCGTGAAGTATAATGTAAACTTACAAAACTTTCTGTAGGCAAAACAGGCTCCTGAATCGTAGGAATTTGCTGGTTTTCTTTCTCCATCAGCGAGGTAAAAGTTCCAACGTGTTTTCTTTTGAGATGGTTCCTCAAAGGGAAACGCCCATTTTTGGCCATGCTTTGCCCAACAATGTGGTTAATACAAAAAAATACGCATTTAGTAACTAAAATTTTGCTATAAACTTATTAGTAGCAGAACTCCGGAATTAAATGCCGATTTAATTAAGACACTCAATCGGATTGCTTTATTTTACAACTTCCGGGCTTTGGTCAATCCGTCAATGTAGGGAGGGATAGCGACTTTTACTGAAAAAATCGATACACGAAAACCGGTAAAAACAGATTTTTGGAAAATCTTTTTGATTGTGCGATTTTTTTCTGCTTTTTTTATTGTCTTTACAGAAAAAAATAAGTGTTTGTCCATTTTTGGGCTTCAAATACAAACTATTGAACCGATTCCGTGTTTTCGGTTTTTTTTATATAGATTTTTCGATAAATTGATATCTTATCGTCATCCCTACGTCAATAATAATCGTAAATCATAATTGACAACTGACTGATTGACATTGACATTTCACATTTTGTTTGTTGACCGACGGTGGTCTTTAGCGAGTCGCCGTCTCAACGTGACACTGGCAGAATAGCCGCAATCGGCTCAATTGCCACAAAAAAAAAATGCGCTATTGCGACTAGTGATTTTTTGAATAGCGTTTTCTGGTTGATTTTTCGGTGACTGATTACGATTATGGACCCTGTTACCGCTCCGATGACGACCTTGGCTTTACATTGGTTTCTGTACCCGCTTCCCACGACCAAAAATCATAAAACTACAAGTATGTTTTTTTGTTAACCGTGAATTTTTAATATGATTTTTATAACTCCAACCGAGTTCTGTGTAAAAAATAGTGGTTGTTTCTTTATCTATAATGTCAACCCTAATGCCTATAATTTGTTTCTTTCATGGGCGTCATTTGGCCAAAACCTCTTTATCAAATGGGCATTTCCCTTTGCTGTTGTTGATCTATAGCTTAATTTTTCGTGGCATATATGGCATTTAGCTTTTTTATTTTCATTGTCTTTATCGAAATGCGACCATAAAACACTAGTATTTTTTCGCGCCGCCGACATTATGATCGGGTTTTATTTACGTTAAGTACTTATTAATATTACCTATTCTATTTACTAATTTTTAACACAATATGTACACTACACTTAAACATTTCCAGAACTATTTTCAAACAAAACAACAACAAAAAACAATTAAGTACCAAAGTTCTCTGCGCGTGCTTGTTACGGAACCGTAACTCTACAATGCAGAACCCTAACAAGTATTATGCACCACCTGCGGTATCAACTTCACACGAGTAACTTGGAAACCCTTTTGCACCATCAGCGTAACGTGTAAGCGTAGGACGTCAATCAAAACTGTGGGAACGGGAATATACTAATTTTATATCATTGTTCGATCATTCTTCGATTAGCAATCATTTAAATAATTAATGTAATTTTTTAACTTCGAATACAATATAAGTTTAATTTATCTGGTTTTCTTTGCAACCTCCGACTGTAGAATACATAATTGGCGAAGTCGGCAGGATACTCAAAGTGGTTAGGATCGGATCGCGTGAAGATTTCCCCAAAAATCGGATCGAAGTCCCGCGTGACTGACCGATTTCGAGTATCCAGACCCTACGAGTTCTACAGACGAGGTGAATCCAGTCATCGATTCGGCAAGATACCAGACAATGTTGTAAGCACTTTGAAACTTAGTCCTAGTCCTGTCTTAGTCCTTGCTTTCCTAGTTAATAATCCTTATACTTATTAAATATATATAATTGCATAGTCGGTGCCTTCATAATTTTGTGGCGACTGACCTTGCTTGCCAGTTAATAATAGAATAAGAATAAAGTTAGTTTTACAGTTTTAGTTTAATGCCATATAGTTTTTGCATACATATACCACAGATTAAGACAGATAGAGTATGCGCAACTAACGATGTGAAGTCACATAATATTTATGTGTGCGTGACAGCTCGGAGCGGCATTGTAGGGACACGTTCATCTATGTGTGAGTAAAGTTGCCAGATATTGGGAAAAACTCCCACTTTTTTTTCTATTGTTCTCAATTATTACCTATTAATGTTTAGAATTGGAAATTTGCTTTTACTTTATAGGTACTTAAATATAATTTAAACGGAATAATTATTATTAAATAAATTACGGTGGAATAAAGTTAAATACTTACGAGTATTTAACTTAAGAAAATATAAAATAATAATACAAAATATAAATATTAGTCTATTACACAATGTTAAACTACTTCATTTAACTGCTCAATGCTATGAACGTAAGTGTCATACATGTACTATGTCATACATGATGTAGTAGTACTCTGTGATATATATTTAAATATTGTATAAATATGTATGCTGTACACATTAAGCTATACAAATACAGTATAGGCGGGCCTCGCACTGTGGATTTATAAAGCTTGATGTGTAGCCGTGCGTACTATTTAATAAATAAATAAATATGCATAATTACTTACACTTACCATATTTAGGTATATTATCATGGAAAAACAAAAAAAAATCCAACATATTTATTACAATAATTTTACACACATAACATCTTAGCAGCCTTTGTTCTGCACCAATTTCTTATAGTATTGCCGTTTAGCATCTGAACATCGAGCATTCGTTTCTAATTTCGCTATATAGTGCAATCGTACCATCAAATACTTTTCTATTAAAATGTACCTACGCCGCCTTGGATTACGAAATTAATTTCAGCATTCATTAGCACCCTGAGAAACCTTGCGATGGACACCCATACTATTTAGAAAAATAATATCCACCATCTTGGATTTCAAAATTAATGCTATTTTCATAATCAGCTCCCTAAGATATCTTGAAATTGATACCCATATGACCCTTATGAATTTATTTAGAGAAATATATATCCGCCATCTTGGATTTCCAAACTAATGTCATTTTTGTAATCAGCACTCAGGAAAACCTCCGAAATGACACCCACATTAATTTATTTACATATAAATAATGTCCACCATCATGGATTTCAAATAAAAAATTATAATACATGCAATCCAATATCAAATAATGTCCACCATCATGGATTTCAAATAAAAAAAAAAATACATGCAACCCAATATCAAATAATGTCCACCATCATGGATTTACAATAAAATAAATATAATACATGCAATCAATCATGCATCCAATATCAATCGGAAAAAGTTATCATTATTATGTAATAGGTATTATGTAATAATACAAACTAATAATCATAAATCATTAAACTGATTACATTGTGCCCAACTCTGAACGGTTACATATAGGTACATTTAAAGAAATGAATCGATCTTTTTACACACAACGTACATTACCCAAATTCAAGTAGACCTATTTCGGTGTAAACTGGCAACCCAGACCAATTACTGTCGAGGTTTTGTGTTCCAAGTGAGCCGAGAAATATAAGAGGGAAAATAAATACCAAAACAATAATCTAAACAATATTTACCTGTGGAAAGATATTCCATCTTCTTTTCTTTGTTTTTGGGAACAACTTTTACAAAGTTTAAAAACACAAGACGGCATGTTTTGAAATAAAATGGTAACTCATTTGAGACGTACAAGCAGTACGACGCGCAGCTAAGTACTGACGTGAGTTTGTATTCGGGTCATTCTACTTTTTAGTGCAGGTTTTTGCACTGCTAAAAATGGGTTTTAAAAATTTTATCATTTGAGATAAATAAAGTAATTTAACTGTATTTATGCGTAATTATACCCAGACAATTGAAATTAACTGCCAGCAGCGAATTTTGTACATATTTCTTTCTGAAAATGAAGGTTTTGGAGACCGAGGTAGAAAAATCAAACCACTTTGTTACCAATCTAAATATTTTTATTGAGCAGCTTTAGTCACTCATTACAAACAAACAATTAACAAAACGTATTTAAGGAACATAAATCTTTCTCTTTCATAACTATAATAAGAAATTATCATTAATAAAGTCATTGTAAATCACATTAAATGACAACTATGTTACCGTTGTGCACTTTTGTTTACAAAGATTTGACATAAAATGTATATATGTAAAAATATCTTAACAACGTATTTAAAATTGATATTAAAAAATATTATCTTGCATCTGATATATCTGTAATGTAGCTTATTATGCCAATTGTACAACTCAAATGGAAAAACCTTTACTTAGAAATAGGGACATAATGGTAACACAGTTGTTCAACAATAATAAAGTTATTTCAATAAAGAATTCACTTCTCTACAAAAATAGCTAATCAGTCTCTTAGTTACCACAAAGGTTGAAAATAATAATTTAATCCTACTATTATATCCGTTTTACCAAAATCACAGAATTATGCAGGTCGGATTACTTAAAAATTAATTAATAATTGCAGTCATTGTTCGAACACTTCCAGAGGATTAGGGAAGTCGTAGTATTCGCGTTTCCCTCTAAAAATCTTTTTCGGTGCAGAAACCACTTCAACAATGTTATCATAAGGTTCACAACTAGTGTCTGTTTCGACCGCTTTAAAAAGTTTGCCAGTATCATTTACACCTCTGTAAAACATAAATTGTATGTATCCATTTTCGTCAACCTCACTCAATGCTGAAGCCAAGTATGTATAAATTTGTTTTCTACCTTGTATTTTCAATAACACATAAGTTCCGGGAAAGATTTTACTGGGATGCAGATTTTCTTTCTGAAGTAGTTCGTCACTTTGTTTTGAAGTACTGGGTAAATTGTGGTCATTATTGTTGGAAATGTCTCTAAACGCAGAAAAAGGTATGTCGTCACTGCTGTCGGTGTCCGAGGAGTAAATTTGATGAAACAGCGATTGGCGTGGTTTATTTATAATATCAACAGTCAGCTCATCATGTGGAGATTCCATTGCAGTTGGTTGTACATCCTGAATCACCAAATCATTGACTGGAGCATATTCTTTTGGTTTCAGACAAGAACATATTCCACGACTACAG
This sequence comes from Subacronicta megacephala, assembly GCA_958496365.1. Lineage (NCBI taxonomy): Eukaryota > Metazoa > Arthropoda > Insecta > Lepidoptera > Noctuidae > Subacronicta > Subacronicta megacephala. The sequence goes on from OY292533.1 coordinate 10,510,586, forward strand.
TAACAGCTTAAATCACGGTACATAAGTTTGTTTTCAGTTTTCAGCTGTTTTGTCAGTATCCTTAGCTTCATTCTCTTTACTTCGGTTTAATCTATGGCACTTCTTCCTATACTTTTGGTATTTTCTCTCAGCTGCTTCTAGCTTTTCTTTCAGATTTACGTTTTCTCTATAGAGTTTAGTGCTGTCCCTTATCACCTGTTTTCGTCCACGATTCTTCGCAGAAACAGAAGCTGATGCAGATGAAGTCACCGTTGGTGTTGATCGTTCCTTAGCCGAACGAGATAGAAATAGTGATTGTCTAGGCGTCTGTTCATGAGATTTGTTTCGAGTGGCATTGTGGCGCGAAGACAATGGAGATGGAGATAAAGAAGGTGTCCGCAATCTGCGAGAATCGGGTATCGGACAATTTTCAGGAATATTTGGTGCATTTTGTCCTGTTGGTGGAGTGTTCACACGAATTACATCAGGTTGAGGGGTCAATTCCGGAGTGTTTCTTGTAATAGATTGCAGGGCATGAATGCGGGCTTTTCTTTTGCTGTTAGCGACCCGCCATTTTCTTTTGGCTTGGTGATGTTCACGTGATGTTAAGTCTTTGACGAGGCGTTTTGTTTTGTGGTACCTGTCTAGAGCCTTTTTTCTTGCTTCCTCATCTTTAGCAGGGTCTAATTTTCGCTTGTTTCGGTACCGACGTTGTTTTTCGGCTGGAGTTAGCGGCATGATCTTCTGTAAAAGATAAAAACATGGCATTATAGTACTAATTTTACCGTCAGCAATTAAAGTAAGTCAGCAAACAAATGTGAAATTGTTAAAATATAAACCTGTGGGTCGATACGAACAAATCAAGTTAAATAAAATTAGAAAGAATCAGTGTCAGAGTATACTTACAACTGCGTTACCACAGCGGAGTAACAAAGTGGGCCGGTAACACGGTTGTAAAATAACATGATGCTACCTGATATTTACGAAATGACCATATAATTTGCAAATCCAACAATAGAATACAATTGAGTGACATAAATGCCACGTATCAATAGTTAAAACATAACGTAAAAGTTCAGAAACTTACCTTTTCACCGGGTAACAAAGTGCACACCAAATAAACACACGCGTCTTGATTCACAACATGGCGGCGACTGAGTGGCGGCACGCGGCTTACTGCCATTCCCCTCCACCCCGCTCTTGTAATGCCCAACCTACCCAATCGAGCCGACCAGTGACGGTACAGTGACATCTAATGATTTTTTGTAAAAATACCAGTAACATAGTAGTACTGTATTGAGCTTCTTCCTTAGGGACAAAACTAAAGTAATTAATTTGAAAAAAAATAAAGCTTTAAAAAATATATGAGGCCTACATAAAAAACGCAAACATATTAAATAAACTTAATAAATTTTTGAAACATAGGACTACACTGCAAGAAGAATACTTTTTTTGGTTAAGTTAGTCCGCGTATTAGGTCGGGGACACTTTGCAATACTATGGAAAACAACGATGTTACCATAAAACTCCACTTTGTTACCCTTAATTATTTTAAAATAGGCAAAATATTCTAATATAAATGTAAACAGAAGTTAAGGAAATATTACGGAGAAATTCATGTATTGCGCAATTTTTTTTATTTTATTAAGAAAATAGCAGATCAAAATTTTTTTGCCTGGGGGACACAAAAACCTGCACTAAAAAGTAGAATGACCCATTCGCTTTTGATTTTGTATTTGCTTTGGTGGCTTCACTCTCGTGTTCTACGGGCTACGTCTGCCTATTTTACTAGTCTGAGACATATACTATCGCCTGTCTTTTCTCTTTAATTTCTTTTTTAAATTTTAGTTTGCAGATAATTTAATTTATCTACGTTTTACAGTTGTAATTTAATACAATATAGTTATTGCATACATATACTCTCACCTGACTTTTCTCTTTAATTTTTTTTATTTTTATTTGAAGATAATTTAATTTTAATTGAACTTTAATATTTATAATGAGCATACATAGGCTGTATCCCGACTTTGGTTGTGAATTTATTTTAAAATTTTAATTGTGATTTATTTTTTTCTTTGTGGTGTGTGAATTTCTGCAGTCAACATTTTTCATCTTAGGCATTCCCGTAAAGTTGAGCTAAGCGATAGGGCACTTAATAGGCTTTATATTATAGACGAACATAGAAAGAAGTCAGACTTCAAGGTCCCGTTCATGAATGAAATAAACTGATACTTGTAGAGCTAAGTAACCCTAACAAAAAAGTTAATGGGCGTTGTCCTCTGAAAGCAGGGAATAAAGAGATATAGAGGGAATATTGTTTAGTGAGGTTAGGTTTTGGTTAGGTGTTTTTTGCCTAATAAACAAATTCAATATGTACGAAAATAAACCAAGCGCATGCATTTTTGTTATTAGCTTTTTGATTGCTACGGCGATGATTTGGGTTACATTCCCAGGTTGAGCAGTACTATTGGATTTTTCTACGAAATTCTCAGTACATTGCAGCTCGAAGTTTGAATTAGTGCCTGGTTAATGGCAATAGGCTATTACATGGGACTTAAACGTGTCAGAGGTGTACTAACGGCGAACTGTGTGTGTACACACACACAGTTCGCCGTGGGTGGACATTAGTACACCTCTGTGGAACCCTTTGAGGAAAACGGGCTATATTTTTTTTTTCGAGCAGCCATTATCTCGTGCATTTGTTTGCTGTTAATTACATCTGGAAATTCCTTTTGAAGGGCGGTTTTTAACTCATCATACGTCCTAAACGTTTTTTCCGTCCTTAGCCATAGCTCGGCTGTCCCCGACAGCGACCCCCGTGCAATTATTAATTTTTGTTGCGCCGACCACCCGAAGATTTCGGAATTATCTTCGATGTCTTGCGCCCACTTGGAAGAAGAGTAGGACATATCATCGACACTAAATTTAAGAATGGGCTCCGCCGTATTAAAGTTTAGTGGTTGCATCGCTCTTGAATCGTCTTTGTCCGACTTGTCCATCGCAGGCCCGCCACGTGCCGGCCGGCGTCTGTCGTCTTCAATAGAAATATTCGTTTTGAAAAGTTGAAATACGCTTCTCTCGGTCTATCCCGGACGAGATTGTAGGAGTCGTCACCAAATAAAACTTTTCTTCAATCGTAGCGCCGTTTATTTCAGTTACAATGGAAATACAATAAAATGCACGTACACGTCTTAGTAATGCGTATATTTTAGCGTCTGGCCGCCATCTCCCTTCCATCCCTCTCGCACACACACTCTCCCTTTCTTACAATAGGTGCATTCGCACTAAGCGATGCATTCAAATAACAAAAAAAAAATATTAAGGTAAAACCTACATTGATATTAAAAATTCTAGGTATGTCAAATCACAGGTAATACATAACGCATGAAAAGGTAGAACTTTGAATATTAATAGTTTTCACCTGCCGTGGTATAATCCATTCTGCAATTATAGTTCTTATTTGTTTGTCTCTTGCGCCTGCATTACTTTGGTATAGATGATGAAAGCGCTTTCTTAACACTGACTGACCACATTTCGCACATATTTGTCGTTGACCAACACTTCGTTCTTTTGGAGTGGAATGCTGTTGTGCATTTCTCGCCAACATCCAACATTGGTGACACACCAGACACCTATTTGCATGATGCCATAAAAATAATTTATTTATATCTATTATCATGCCGCAGCATCAAAGGGTCTTTAAATATAAATAACCTATCCGTCTGAAGACAATAATTAGATCAGATCATGAAGACTTTGTTTGTTTGAACATGATAATCTCTGGAACTACCTACCAGTCGGATTTGAAGAAAGGCTATGGCAGCCTATATCAACAGTTTAAACAGCTATAACATCACGCTATGGCGAATAAAACCACATGGCACAGCTAGTCATAGACTGCTTATGTGGCAAACCGGGCTTGAGACAAAACTACAATTATTGCTGCTGAGTATGTACTTTTTTGGTTCTTATCATAGCTTACTTGTTGTGGAGTAGCGGAGTGGACTGTATTTTCGCTGTTAGATTTACAAATGAGCTGGAGTGTCATGCGCTAACCCAGGTTGGACAAATCCCACAAAGTGAACTGGAGTACGACTCACCGTTCCTCTGCAACAGTCGGCCTCCCAAACTTCCCTTCTGAGACGTCACAGGGTAGTTGTAGATCGCCTGAGTGGATTTACACAACACAACACACGGTGTTTATAGGTAGTTCAAAATCGGGCGCTTTTAGTATTACGCACGGCGCAATCACACCACGACTTCAAGGGCGGGCGTACGCGACGACGGCTCCGGCGGAACAGGACGTCTTCCGCTTCCTAATTTAAAGATGTCGCGCACGGACGTAGTGGGGTCGCAGGCACAGGCGCGCGATCCATTCTGCCAGCGCTACTAGCGCCATTGCATTCGCGGTGGGACCAAATAGGTACTACCAACCGCGCGTCAGTACAGTGAGCGCATCCAGCACTCTCAACAGAAATGTCCAACCACGGGTTAGATACTTAACACACCCCCTACCGAAACCATAGTGATGGTTTCTACTACTTTAAACTGAATGACTAATATACTAATTAAGATACACAAGAAATTTATCTTTAAATCTAACTTTATTAAAACAAAAAAAAAATTACGTTAATTAGTATAAGGCAAGGGACTAAGTTTGTTAACAGGTCTTTGTAAGACACTCTTTGCAGTACGCAAGGTCACACAGCGGATTACTCCGTCAGGACCTGGATGTAACTTCTCTATTTTACCTAACGGCCAGTTACAGGAAGGTACATTATCAGTTTTGATAAGAACTAAATCTCCTACATTTAGTTTAAGGGAAGACGTAAACCACTTTGCTCTTTGTTGAAGGGTATTTAAATATTCGCGACTCCATCGTTTCCAGAACAATCGAGAACATTTTTGAACATACTGCCAACGTGACAGTCTATTGATAGGAACTTCTAGAATGTTATATTCGGGAATAGCTACTAAACTTTTACCCACGAGAAAGTGTCCGGCGGTTAATACGTTAAAATCATTAGGGTTATCGCTAGCTGGTAACGGGCATAAAGGTCGTGAATTCAACACGGCTTCTGCTTTACAAAAAACTGTGGAAAGTTCCTCAAACGTTAAGGACTTTTCACCGACACTACGTACTAAGTGGTATTTGGCTGATTTTATGCCAGCTTCCCAGAGACCACCCATATTAGGTGCGCTGGGGACGTTAAACTTCCATACTATCTGTCTTTTGGAACAACCGTCGGATACGTCATCTTGACTTGCACGTAAGAATTTTTGTACCTCAGAAAGATGTTTACTGGCGGCAATAAAATTAGTACCGCAATCAGAATAGAGAACTGAACAAAGACCTCTACGTGCCACGAAACGATCTAAGCAAGCGAGGAAAGCATCGGCAGAGAGGGAAGATAACACTTCTAAATGTACCGCTTTCGTGGAAAAGCAGACAAACAACGCTAAATACGCCTTTGAAACCTTAGCATTGCGACGCAGGCTTTCTTTAATAAAAAATGGACCACCGAGGTCTACTCCGACGTGAGTAAAGACTTTATTAGGTAACAACCGAGTTGACGGTAACGGCGCCATTTCGGGTTGTAATAATAATGGCTTGCATTTATAACAGATTTTACATTTTGATAGTACCGACCTAATGACGCTACGAGCTGCGGGAATCCAAAAGTTTTCATTAATTATGCTTTGTAAAGTTCGTGGACCTACATGTAAATATTTTTTATGTAAATACTCTATTAATAACCTAACAAATAGGCTATCTTTAGGAAGTAGACGTGGATGTCTAGTGTTATAAGGAAGTTCAGAGTTACCTATACGACCCCCTACCCTGAGGAAGTTATCGGCATCGATGAACGGAGATAGTTTTCGAAGTGACGGTACGTATTTATTATTTTTTATCAATTCTATTTCAGAACCAAAATAAGCACTTTGTATTAATTTGATTAACGTGTCTAACGTGGCCTGTAATTCGAGTGTTGATAGGGTTGCCGACTTCCTATTAGCAGTGTTGTCTTTACGTTTTAATCTTAAAATCCAAGCAAATGACCTCTGTAATTTTGAAAATGATGAAAACTGTTTAAATACTCTCTCACAAAATTCTTGTTTTGTTTCATGATGAAAATCATTATTTTCAACTAATAAGTTAATTGACGGTTTTAACTCGGGTATCGTTACATTGGTTTCGTTAACGAAAATAGATACAGGCCATTCAATTGAATTTTTGTACATCCAGTCGGCTCCTAACAACCACTGTTTATTACAACTACTGATAAGTTGCGCGGGAGACGCTCCGCGTGAGCACACGTCAGCTAAGTTAAATTCACTACAGACATGCCGCCAGCAGTGAGAAGGTAAAACCTCTAAAATTTGCGTCACACGGTGACATACAAAAGTTTTTAATTTATAAGCTTCTGTTTGAAGCCACGACAATACGATTGTCGAGTCCGTTAATGCTATAATTTTGTTTACTTTAATACGATTAAAGGTATCACAAACTGATTTAATTAATTTACTCAATAAAACGGCACCCATTAATTCTAGACGTGGAATCGTTACGGGCTTTATAGGCGCGACTTTAGATTTCGCAGTCACTAAACGAACCTTTACATTATCTTGATGATCGCGACTGATAACATAAACACAGGCAGCATAACCACGTGACGACGCGTCACAGAAACCAACTAACTCACATTCCGACTGTCCTGGTACTAACATGTGACGTTCGATGCGTAACTCGGCCAATAAGGGCAGTTCTGAAATGTAAGTTTGCCACGTTTTGTTGATGTTATCAGGCAGCTTATGATCCCAACCTATACCTAACTTCCATAAATCTTGCATAATTTCTTTTGCTACAAAAGTACATGGCGCGATAAAACCCACGGGATCGTAAATCGAGGCCAACAACTTGAGCACAGATCGTTTAGTAGACACGTCATCCGTTTTATTAACTGAAAAAATAAAATGATCAGAAGTCGGAATCCACTTAAGGCCTAAAACCTTTATGTTACTATCATTTTCATCTTTCATGAACGTCACCGCACCTTCCCTATTTTCTACCGGGACTCGTAAAAGTAACTCCTTGTTATTACTCATCCACTTTTTCAAAGTAAAATTCGCACTTTCAAAAATACCTATCAATTGATCCTGTATAACGCAGGCTTGTTCATATGTATTGCATGAATATAAGATGTCATCCATATACACACCCTCACGGAGGACCTGAGCGGCGAGAGGAAAACGTTTCCCTTCGTCCTCTGCTAATTGAAGAAGCGTTCGAATCGCTAAAAAAGGTGAACAACTAAGTCCGTATGTCACGGTTTTTAATTCGTAAAGTTTAATCGGATCGGTAGGCGATTCCCGATATAATATATGCTGATAACAACGGTCTTCCTTTTGAAGCATAATAGCGCGGTACATTTTACAAACATCACTAACTAGACAATATTTGAAAAGTCTAAAATTTAATATTATTGCGGTTATGTCAGGATACAACTTAGGACCAACCAATAAAATATCATTTAACGAAACATTATTACTACTTTTTGCAGAAGCATCAAACACTACACGAAGTGGAGTTGACGAACTACCTGGACGCAAAATGCTGTGATGCGGAATAATATATTGACTTGGACTATTACCCTGATAAAGTTCCATATGACCGAGGTCTTCATATTCTCGCATAAAATCACCGTATTTCTTTCGTAAATCGGGAGTACGTGCGAGTTTACGCTCCGTGTATAATAACCTACGCTCGGCCGCAGCGCGCATTTCACCTAGCGGCGAGTGGTTAGGCGCGAACGGCAGCGGTACGAAGTATTGTCCGTTCGAATCGCGAGTATGTTTTTTGATAAATATCTCCTCGGCTAGTTGATCTATGGGATTTATTGATGGCGTGCACGGCACTTCCTCAAGTTCCCAAAAGGCTCGTAATGTTTTATCTATAGACTGTTCTTCGTCATATGAAACGGATAAATGCAAATTCTGCGAACTAATATAGTGATGTGGATATAATTTTCCGCTTATAACAAAACCAAAAACTGTTTCAATAACGCTTGGGATATCAGATTTAATTATTATCGGTTTATCTTTAATGAGGTCTGGCACTATGTCGTTACCAAATAAAATATCCACTCGCGACTTTTTATAAAACAGTGGATCCGCGAGCTGATACGAGTTGTATTCGTGAATTACGTTTTCTGGAAAAGGTATGTTAGGCATATCAGCTGATACCTTTGCTACGACGACTAGGTTGATATTAAACGTGGGCCCGTCCGCATGCCTCGGTTTCATTGAACAGGATATCATGCCTTGATTTTTAATAACGCTCCCGCCTATGCCATTAATCGTAAAGGGACATTTGTTACGTGGTAAACCTAATCTTTGAGCGCATTCCGTAGTAATAAATGAGCTCTGTGCTCCAGAATCTATGACTGCACGGCAGTCCTGATATTGACTATCAACGTCCATGATATGCGTAAGAGTAGTGCCTAATAATACCCCGTATTCGCAACTATCACCTGCGGTGTGTAGTACCTGCTGCATAGGCATGAAAGTGTCACTCACGGAGTGAGACATCGCGACCTCTTGATGTGGGTGCGAGAGAGACGGTTGCGCAAAGGAACTACTCGGCACGGCCGACGTCACAGCGCATCCCGCATGACCCGAATGACCCGAATCCCGGTGTAATAAATAATGATGCGGCAATGCACACACACCACAAGTGATAGTACTTTTACACGTATTAATATTATGATCGGGTTTCAGGCAATTTAGGCATAATTTTAATGAGTGGACACGGTCCTTTCTCTCTTCGACGGTCAATTTACGAAATTGATCACATCGATAAATCATATGATTTTGTTTACAATGAGCACAAACTAAGTTTACGTTAGAATAATTATTACGATTGTTATTATTTTGTACTCGTGCGGTAGTAAGAACCGACTTTGAAGAAGACGGTTTATTATAATGGTTGTTAATTTATAAGTATTATTATTTATAGGTTTTGACGTAGGTAATGAGTAATTAGAGTTAGAAAAGGTGTGTTCAAGTACTTTGATCTGTTTGTTTACGAAATCGATAAGTTCAGCAAAAGTAGGTATAGCCTTCTGATCCCGGCTTTCTTCGAATAATTTTCTCGTGTGCGGGTCAAGTCGATGCAACGCGAGGTGACAGAATAAAAAGTCATCTAGATTATCGATTTTTAACGATTGAATCGCTTTGAGCGAGTGATCGAATGTTTCTATGAATAATGAAAGGTTTGCTGAAGTTTCTTTATGAATCGGGGTGAAATTTAACATTTTATCAAAGTACTTGCACGCCAGTGTTCTATTATCGTGATATTTATCGATTAAACTTTGCCAAACTAATGAATAATTCGCCGAAGTAATTGGTAGTTTTTTAACTATATTCAAGGCCGGACCTTTAACGCAAGAAAGTAAATAATGAAATTTATCTATATCAGCAAAGTTTCTATCGTGAACTAAGGAGACAAAAGTATCATAGAAAGTTGTCCAGTTTTCTATTTGACCATCAAACTGAAATAACGATAGTTTAGGTAACGCAGGTACAACTACGTCTTTCTTTTCTGAAGTAGAAGTTACGGAGGATTTTGAATGTTTATTTACGACTAATTGACATGCACTAAACATTTCGTCAAAGGTTTCGAGATCACTCATCGACATTTTTGCATTAGGTTTTATTTGTATTTCTACCTCGTATATATCGAAAATGGCCGATTCAAATTTCGTCCGAACACTTTCCATTTCCGCGAATTGTACTAAAAATGTTGGCAATTTATCCAAATTAGAATCAATTTTTCTGGAAACGTCGAATAACCGTTGTAATTTAGAAAATAAGTATTCTTTTTTTGCAATTAAAGCTTGTTTTTTAATACCTAAGGCTTCCGCCATTTTGTGATAATTGCAACGTGGTTACGATAAATGAATAGGTAACTACTTTTAAAGTTTTAAATTGGGCTCGACTGGACCAAAATGTGGAGTAGCGGAGTGGACTGTATTTTCGCTGTTAGATTTACAAATGAGCTGGAGTGTCATGCGCTAACCCAGGTTGGACAAATCCCACAAAGTGAACTGGAGTACGACTCACCGTTCCTCTGCAACAGTCGGCCTCCCAAACTTCCCTTCTGAGACGTCACAGGGTAGTTGTAGATCGCCTGAGTGGATTTACACAACACAACACACGGTGTTTATAGGTAGTTCAAAATCGGGCGCTTTTAGTATTACGCACGGCGCAATCACACCACGACTTCAAGGGCGGGCGTACGCGACGACGGCTCCGGCGGAACAGGACGTCTTCCGCTTCCTAATTTAAAGATGTCGCGCACGGACGTAGTGGGGTCGCAGGCACAGGCGCGCGATCCATTCTGCCAGCGCTACTAGCGCCATTGCATTCGCGGTGGGACCAAATAGGTACTACCAACCGCGCGTCAGTACAGTGAGCGCATCCAGCACTCTCAACAGAAATGTCCAACCACGGGTTAGATACTTAACACTTGTTGTGGTGAAATCCATCGTTGAAATATAGACCGAACTTCCACATTGCTTAAGAAAAATCTCTTAAGTCTTCGTGTATCCACGTCATAGTTGATACAGAGATGGCTCCGTGGTAAGCCGGTAGTAGGTTCGTGTAAATCAGGTACCATGATCGCGTCAAGTCCTTCGTGAGAAACAGGTACGGTCTCCATTGGCAAGCCGGTGTCGTCGAAAATACATCGAAGGCTTTCATCAGAATTTAAATCGATCAGCTGCTCCTTTTCTTTTAAGTTCATCTTCACAGTGTTAAGATCACAAGTGAATGGATTAATTATTCATTGGTCGCCGTGTGACGTATCTGGGAATCTTATTTCCAAGTCTTGCTTAAGGTTTGTAAGATGCATCATGATTTTGGTTTTTATTTCTTCTTCGACTTTATATTTTTTTCTTCAGAAAATTTCACCAAACATGCAAACATCTCGTAGTTTTCAGCACTGATTTCGTCTATCCACAAACTTATTTTCCTACAAAAAGCTTTATTTTGTTAGTTAAAATCAATACATTTGTACTCTTCCCTGGCAACGATTGATTTAAATCGTTAAGTTTTTCAAAAATATCCGAAAGATAGCCAACTGTTGCCAGCCAATTTTCATTCAAGAAATATTCCGCTAGCTTTGGTTCCCGTTCAAGTAGAAATATTCTGATTTCATCTTTGAGATCAAATACACGTCGGAGTATTTTTCCTCGCGATAACCACCTGACCTCCGTATGTAACAGTAGATTTTCGTATTCTGATCCCATTTCACGACACATTATTTTGAAAAGGCTACTGTTTAATGCGCGAGCTTTAATAAAATGTATTATTGTTACGACTTGTTCCAACACTTTATTCACATCTGGTTGCAAATGTTTTGCTGCAAGGGCTTCATGGTGAATTATACAGTGAACAAAGCCTACGTGAGGTGCAATCTCAGTTACTTTTGCTTTGAATCCTGTTTTGGAGCCGGTCAATGCAGCTGCGCCGTCTGTACTAGTGATGGGCAATGCTAATAATCAGTTAATAGCACTTGAATATTAATCGATTAAAATCAAGCTTAATAGCTATTAATAGCCAATATGGATGATAACCCTGCTGTTAATGCTATTTAGTGATTGAAAATTTTCCTTCATGGTTTTCAGGCTTAGGACTGTCAGATTAGATTAACTTTTCTCTTTCGTTGTGAGTAAATTTATGTGTAATATAAATAATATAAAACTAATCTGGCCCATTTAAAAATTTTCAATCAGCTACATATTTACAGTGATTTTTATTAATTAGATTTTTTTGTGTTTTTAGTTGTTTTTTTATAATTATTAATCTGTCACGATTGCATTTTTTTTACTTTTTTATATATTTGTTTTTTTTATTCTTCGAATCAATTTCAAACCTATCAAACACTGGATTCTTCAAAATCTTGTAGGTTTGGCACATCTAATGAATCAAGCTCTAATGGATCCATTTCTGGTGTATGTATTTGCGAAGGTTCAGTGTCACAGGATATTTCATCTCTTTCTGGTGTTGGAGAGCAGGGTTCCGAATAGCAATCCATGTTAAAATCACTTTCCATATTACTGCTACTACTATTAGCTGTCAGTCTGTTTTCCAAATTCCAGTTGTGTGATATATAAGTTATTTTTCCTGCTCTTTCAGTAGTCAGTTTATTTCGTTTATTAGTGTGTATATCACCTTGAGTACTAAAAGTCCTTTCAGTGGCTGCTGAGGTGCAAGGTGCTGATAGAATAGCAACTGCAATTTTATGTAGCTTAGTAGAGCTGCAAATCCCTTTCCACCAGTTAAGGGCTTCGGTTTCTTCGACTTGAGACCAAATAAAGCGATTCTTCCAAAAGCAATCTTTTGCTTTATAATCAGATAAATCTCTCATGATGCTGATTTTGAAGTGTTGGCCCAGTTCATAAATATATTGCATTGCCTTTATATCTTCTTCTGAATTTAACTCTATTCCATGTGAAGCAGGGTTGAGTAAATAAGCAGCCAAGTGTATTGGTTCAATAGCCATTGCAGTCCGATTATCAATAAATTTCATAATGTTTTCTTTATCATCGTTGCTAAGAACTGTAACTTCTGGCAGAACAAAGTCGATTTGTGATCTTAAATTTTTGAATATAAGAAATACTTTGTGTATTTTAGGCTTATCACCTTCTAATTTTTTATAGCATCTGCAATAGGCTCTAAGATACATGAAATTTGCTTCAAAAGGTCCCAAAACGATTCTTCTAGCAAATTGCTTTTAACATCTGATGGAAGTTGTGTGGCTTTCTCGTCTATAGCTAGTGTTTTCAATGCTATTTTTGTGTTCAATAAACTTTTTAACAAGGTCAAATGACTACTCCATCGGGTTTTTACAGCCAGTTTAAGTGTTTCTCCGGAACCTTTCTTTTTAACTATGTCTTGAAGTAACCAACTCAAAACTTGATGGTTTTTGATCGAGTTCACGACTTTAGTTGCCATGCTTATAACTTTTTCTATTATATCAATTTTAATGAAATCATGGCAAAGTAAATTCAGGATATGAGCGCAGCAGCCCAGTCTGGTGATGTGTGGATATTGCAATTTAACTAGCTGAAAAGCTTTCTGCATGTTCTTAGCATTGTCTCCAATTAGAACAATGAATTTTTTATCATCAAATTGTTTCATGATTCTAATGATTTGATCAGAAATATATTCAGCTGTATGACGTGACTGTTCAGTAGGTAACGATTCCACAAAAACAGGTTCCGGTGTTGATAAAATAAAATTTATAATTCCTTCGTGACGAATATTACTCCACCCATCGCATTGTAAGTGCAAATACTGGCTAAGATTAACCTTCTCTGTTATAGACTGCTTAGTTTCAGTCTAACAGTTATCAAGAAGAGTCGTTGAAAGAGTTTTTCTTGCCGGTATTCTATACGATGGGTTTAACTCACTGAAAAAACTCTGCCAAAAAGAGGATGGTCATGTAAAGATAAAGGACAGCGAGTCACAAATACAGCCTTTGCAAATTTCATGTTTAATGTTGATTTTTTTTCAGTCGTCATGCTCATGTCCATATCACATGTATAATCAGTGATTAGTGTTGTAGATGTCTGCTGATTTTCACTTAAAATTCTTGTTAGGCTTGAATTATGTTCTTGTTCTCGGTTTGTTATCGGGATACAATTTATGGTACCCTGCGATAAATTATTTTTTATATCAACTGGACACCTAAAGCATTTAGTTAAATGTTGAGACATTCTTTTTAAATTAGCTTGTTTGTATATCATATCGCAATATTTACATTTCACAGATTTATCTGCTAAACGCTCATAATTATTCCACACGAGATCGTTCCTTGGTCTAACCATTATAAGATTATACGCACAAGTACGACACACGATACAATGCTTGTCGGTCAACGCCTGCGCAGTTACTGCGGCCACTTGTATGATCTTACGCTGTGCCCCGCCCGCGCGCCCGCGCACCCCCGTCTTCACTCCTGCGCCATTTTAACTTGCACATTATGACACTATCTACAAAATTTCAAATAATCTTAACCGTTGAAATTTGTTTTAGCGGGTAGCTCAGCTCGCTGAATGAAGTGTAATAATAATAATAATAGAGTAATACCGCGATTTTTCGTGATAGTATTGCGTAAATTACAATAAAATAATACAAACTCTTATTTTTCCTACAATACGTTAATAGCAGGGTTATCATCCATTGGATGGCTAATAATGGACACAAATTGATTATAATCGCTAATAATCCAAACCATCCGGCTATTTACCCATCTCTAGTCTGTACACATAGATACACAATATTCTCACTTTATGTCATGGAGTTCAAAAAAGGTATTAACTGCATTAAAAATTGCTTCACCGGTTGTTCTTCCTTCTAATCCCTGACAAAATAACAAATCTTCGCATATGTCGTTTTCATATCGGTATCGGATAAATATCAGAAGTTGAGCTACATTAGCTACATCAGTGCTTTCATCCAGCTGAATAGCATAATAGGGACTCCATTTCACGCGATCTATAAGTTGTATTTTGATATCATCAGCAAGTAGATTGATACGACGATGAACAGTGTCACGTGATAGTGGAATTGTTTTCAGTACATTGGCATACTTTTCTCCTTGCATGATCGAAACCATTCAAATCAAATCAAATGTTTTTATTTCAAATAAGCTTTCACAAGCGTTTATGAAACGTTATTGACTCTAGTTGCACGGTTCCAAAAAGTTGATCTCATGGAGAAGAATCCGGCAAGAAACTCCATAGACACTCTTTTAAAATATATTGTTTTAACATAATTTGCTGGTACATTATGCCGATAACAGGATGTGAGTGCATTGGAGGTTTATGTCATAATTAGCCTGAAGTCGGGACTAAAATTACAAGAAGGTTCTCAGCAAATGAGAACGCAATGTCAAACTAAAACAGATACACTATGTGTAAGAATACACATCATCAAAAATATGAACTAGGATAACTATAAACTACTTAGACATAAATGGCTACGATGTACTCACATTTACAGTTCCTGTTTATATAAAGTGCTAAACAATATACAAGATAATTGAGAGTGAATAAAGTAACCTCAGGTTGCCAGGGAGACCACAAGTGCACCCGTATTTTAACACCACACATTTTTATCATCAACGTAGTCCTTGATTTTGTAATATGCTTTCTTAAAAAGGACCGATTTAACATAATTTTTAAATTTCTTACCGGTGAGATCGGTGACAGATTTTGGAAGTTTATTGTAAAAACGCACACAATTTCCTAGAAATGATTTATTGGTTTTAGTTAATCTAAATTTAGGTACCACTATTTTATGTTTATTTCTAGTATTATGGTTGTGAAAGTCGCTATTTATGCTGAACATATGCAGGTTTTTGCGGATATACACGATGTTTTCTAAAATATAAAGTGACGGCAGCGTTAGTATACTGACGTTCTTGAAGACTTCTCTAAGGGAATCGCGAGGGCCCATATTGTAGATTGCGCGGATGGCCCTTTTCTGCAAGATGAAAATAGAATCTACGTCAGCAGCTGATCCCCACAGCAGAATACCGTATGACATAATGCTGTGAATGCATTTTCATTGTAGCTGGCAAAATGAGCGTCTCGCCAATGTTGTGAGGTTTTTTAGTTTTGGCAATCAAAAAGGAAACCTTGAAATATGCTTGTAAGGCTCTTTGGTTAACTGTTTTGTATTTTTGGAAATCAAGCTGCTGTGACGTTAGTTTGGTGGCAAGTCGTTTAAGATAAGATTCATCTTTATTCTTTAACTGTGGATGCTTAGTTTCTAGGTGCCTTTTCAGTTTGGCCGGCTTCATGCTCTCATTTGCCAAAACCTCCGAACAAACAACGCACTGTGGACGTTGTTCAAAATTCAACACTGTACATTCAAAACCAAACTGGATGTACGATTCTTTAAAAATGCGTTGACGCTTCCCAGTTTAGTTGAAGTTGAAGCGTCACTCTCTGTATCGATGTGTAAGGTAGATGTGGCTGTTGAACTACAATCATCGCTGTTATGACTAATAGTTATAGTAGTGGAACTAGATGTTGCTCTGCTTTCATCGGTAGTAATAACACTACTAGTACTTGAAGTGGCGGCATTGTTTTCACGACTTATATTACTCGTACCAGTAGTTGTCATTGTAGAATCTGAGGCGACACTGCTGCCAAGAACTACGTGTTTAATTCTTTGGATTTGTGATGCGTTATTATGACTTCCGCCACCTGCATCTGTAGACGTGCGTTTTATTAGCCACTTATCCATTAATAAATAAAAAACGTATTCCAATCGATTAATATTAGATTTTTCGTCATATGCTCGCGTGGTAACAGGATTTACTTCAAATTTATTTTCAACGAAGCACAAATAGACAAGCAAAAAAAGTGGCCAAGTGCGAGTCGGACTCGCCCATGAAGGGTTCCGTGGTAGCAAGTAATGATATGACTGGATGTTAGTTGTAACTTTGTTTTTATATTTCGAAATATTTCGCGCTGGTTTTGTTATTGAACCCACGCGTCCAACATGGCCGCGCTGCGATGACGCCTCACTTTATTTTCTAAGTATGAGTGCACAGTTACTTACCGTGTGCGTGGTTATCCACGAGAACACTAATCTTCTAAAAAAACTTTCTACAGAAGTAATCTTCCGTGTTTTGACATCAATTTAGTATGTATTTGCAATCGACAAAGCAGCGATGAGTACGCACGTGGGGATAGAACTGACTGAACAGACAGACTGAACGAAGAAAGAGAGACCGGGGTGGGGGCGCGGGCGCAGGAGCGGTGATTTTGTGACCACTGAGTATAGAAGTTAATTCTATACTCAGTGGTTGTGACGCGCGGGACTGGACAGGTCGTACAGTCGTAATTATTTTCGATTCTCTCCGTTTTAAGGACATTGTGTAATTGTGTATGTAAAGAGAGGTTATATTTTATGCATAAATCTTAATAAAATTCGATAAGTACAGGACCTTGTTGACTTTTTTGGCGACCTCATAAATATCTTTCGCGACCCCAGGGTTGCGGACCGCTGCACTAATGTACACCCACATTTCGCCGGTATGTTTAGGTCCCATGTAATAGGGGGCGAGCCTATTGCCATTAACCGGTCACAAATCCAGACTCCGAGCTGCTACTGGAAATTTCATAGAAAAACCCAATAACACTTTGCTCGACCCGGGGATCGAACCCAGGACCTCTTGCGTAGCAGTCGCGCTTAGGACCACTAGACTAATGAGGCAGTCTAATGCATAATTATCTTTACTATTAATTTTACTAGACATTAGAAAAAAAGCTATAAATATCATACAAAGAAATCATTTTGCGTTACAGAGAGTAATTTAACCAGCCTAAAATGTAAAATTTTCAATTTTATACTATATAACAATACCAAAACTACGCCTTATCTTGTCAGTCGAGCTTTCGATAGCTTGATAGCTCGACTGACAAGATAAGGCGTAGTTTCGGTACTGTTATATAGTGTAAAATTTCATTTGTAAACGGCTAGCCGTCGTTTTAGCCGGCTTCACTTCTTTGTCCGCAAAGTTCCATCTTAACTTTTTATTTGATCTGAGCCTTCGATGCGAAATTATTATTTTTTTGTTTTTTCGCAAATTATTCGGTATAACACATTCCAAATCATGGCAGTAGAAATAAAAACATTAACAATAACTTATTTACGATTGAATATTAAAAATTATGCTGAAAAATCGTTACTGTCGAAGATTTTGGTGTAAAATTGAGGATTCCGTCAAAAGTATAACACCTATATCTAGTACGATAGCGATTTTTTATTATATTCGATTAGCGATTAGCAATGTCACTATTTATACTGCCATGTACCTAGAATCACCCCCTTCCCTCTAAAATGGCGAGGGGGGTGATGGCTGATCCGTGCGTTATACTCGTGAACGGGTGTTGCTTGTGGTGACTGGTCGACTTGCTGGCTATCGTGTCTTAAATATGTATATTTTTATTTTTTAATCTTTTTTAACTCATAAGTTGACTGGGTTGCCTTGTAGGTCCTAGTAATCATGCATAATATTGTTTTGTTTTCAAATGTTAATTGTACGATATTAAAATGTAAATGTGAGTACTATGTAGGTTAGCTTTAACTCGTATCAGATGTATAATAAACTTCTCTGACAGTTTTGAGTATTTCACATGACCTACACAAATGTCTTGCTGATCTGGTATTGTTGTGCGACGGGTCGTTAAGCTCCCTTTAAAATGGTTGAGCTACACGATGACTGATGTATGCGTGCCATCAGTTAGGACAGCTCAACTCAAAGCTGCTATGGCTCTTCCTTCAAAAGGCCAGTTCAGATTTTGCCCTACATTGTAAAACTCGCATATCTAATAATATCACTATTGTCTGGACTTTAAAAGAGACCATGATTCTCTGAGTTTGTTTCGACGTTTCTTCTCAGAGGTCGTCAGATAGGAAACGTCGACGCCATCTAGTTAAAAAAATATATTAAAAAAAATCGACTTGTTAAAGTGTCTTAAAAGATCTAATTACAGAAATAAATATCATTTCATTTCATCATTTCAATGTGTTATAGTCAAATAATATGCAAAAACCAAGAAAAAAATTAATTTCGCGTCCAAGGCTGACGCTTTTGCCTTACGCCTTTAGCACACCTACGCGTTCGCTTGCGGCAACGTATTTCTGCGAAATCATTGCGATAGCGAATCATCTACGAAATGTTAGTACCTACACTGCAGTTTTTTCGCAAATAAATGTTATTTTACATTTTACTCGTAGCTTTTGTCGACTGTGGGTGTTGGAGGTTCTCGCAGATTACATTGATACATTTCAGGATGCCGTCCCAATCATCGCTTTCAGATTCTGAAGAGTGTTATGTCTTAATATTGTGGGTACATTGATATCTTTAAATCCAATTAGTATATTTGTAAGTACCTGACGTTTTTAAAAGTGTACTGTCATTTCTGCTATTAAAAAGGCTAACCTAACCTAATGCTTATTACGAACTAAAACAAGGTTACCTAATTGTTGTTTTATTAGACATAATAAAGAGGAAGAATTATTGTTGTTGGCGTCGGTATTAAAGAGAAAGCGTAGAATCTAGGCGCATGAAATAAACCAAAAATGAAGGAAACTTGGTCATATAAACTATGTCAAATCAAATCAAATGTTTTTATAATTTGCTTGTTAAAGCTCCATGGACACTCTTTTAAAATAATTATGGTTCTTACATAATTTGCTGGTACATTATGGCGATAACAGGATGTGAAGACATTGGAGGTTTATGTCATAATTAGCGAAGTCGGGACTAAAATTACAAGAACGTTCTCAGCAAATGAGAACGCAATGTAAACCTAAAACAGATAAACTATGTGTAAGAATACACATCATCAAAAAATATTAACAAGGATAACTGTAAACTATTTAGACATAAATGGCTACAATGTACTCACATTTACAGTTCCTTTTTAGGGTTCCCTAGCCAAATGGCAAAAAACGGAACCCTTATAGATTCGTCATGTCTGTCTGTCTGTCTGTCCGTCCGTATGTCACAGAATTTTTTCTCTGAAACTACAAGAGCTATGCTGTTAAACCTTGGTAAGTAGATGTATTCTGTGAAACGCATAAGATTTTCACACAAAAATAGAAAAAAAAAATTTTTGGGGTTCCCCGTACTTAAAACTGAAACTAAAACATTTTTTTCATCAAACCCGTACGTGTATCTATGGATAGGTCTTCGAAAATGATATTGAGGTTTCTAATATATTTTTTTTCTAAACTGAATAGTTTGCGCGAGGGACACTTCCAAAGTGGTAAAATGTGTGTGTGTCCCCTGTAACTTCTAAAATAAGAGAATGATAAAGCTAAAAAATATACATGATATACATTACCATGTAAACTTTCAACGAAAATTGGTTTGAAAGAGATCTAGTAAGTAGTTTTTTTAATACGTCATAAATCGTAATGGCACGGAACCCTCCGTGCGCGAGTCCGACTCGCACTTGGCCGGTTTTATTTAAAGTGGTAAACAATATAAAAAATAATTGGGAGTAAATAAAGTAACCTCAGGTTGCCAGGGAGACCAAAAGTGCATCCGTATTTTGACACCACACATTTTTATCGTCAACGTTGTCCTTGATTTAAACAAGGACCGATTTAACATAATTTTTAAATTTCTTACCGGTGAGATCGGCGACAGATTTTGGAAGTTTACTGTAAAAACGCACACAATTTTAATTTAGGTAGTTAATCTAAATTTAGGTACCACTACTTTATGTTTATTACTAGTATTATGGTTGTGAAAGTCGCTATTTATACTGAACATATGAAGGTTTTTGCGGATATACATGATGTTTTCTAAAATATAAAGTGACTGCAGCGTACTAACGCTGCCGTCACTTTACGGCGTTCTTGAAGACTTCTCTAAGGGAATCGCGAGGTCCCATATTGTAGATTGCGCGAATGGCCCTTTTCTGCAAGATGAAAATCAATCTACGTCAGCAGCTGATCCCCACAGCAGAATACCGTATGACATCACAACCTTCTTGCAAATAAGCGATATTGTTATCAAATAACCCACCTAATAGCGGTTCACTATTCTATTGCTACAAAAAACGTTTTCTACTGTGTTATTGGGTATAGTTGATCCACATTACAAATTTACATACATAGATGTCGGATCATATGATAAAGAATCCGATATTTTCAGGTCTTGTTCAAAATAGTTGTTTAATTTTTCTCAACTTCCAGTTCTTATTACCTTTTCTGTTTTCTTTGCTTTCATTTCTTTCGTGTTAGATCTTGTTTTTTTATATGTAAGTGATCTCTCCTTTCCCAACTTAGCCATGAAACATTTATAGCATCGTCATCCACTTCTTCGTTTTCTATGCAATAAAAAGGTTTTCTTTCTTTACAATCCCCGCAATTACCTATATATACACTACATATACATGCAGGAGTAGTTTTTAGTATCACATGAAATTTGTTTTTAGATGTCTTGCACTCCGATTTTAAGTATTCCATGTTTTTTTAATGATTTATGTTGAAATTCTAAGTTACTATGTCTAATACATAACATGTATCTCTTGCATTTGAATAAGTTGTTAGAACATAAAAAGGTTTATGCTTAAAGAGTGTTGTGAAACCATAGCGCCCTGTCGCTTCTGTACTGTTTGTTAAGATTCAAAAGATTGTCTGTCAAAAATCTAATCTGCTTTTGTATCTTGTTCTTCGTTTTAACTTGTTTTTTTACCAACTGTATTTCTACTTACGTCATCTCTTGAAAGAATTTTGTTATTTCTTCAATTTCGAGTCTTAGTTTTTTAACCCCGTTTTCCTTTCTTTTCCTTTCAAATCAAATAACAATCAACACTACAAACAAAAAATATATCCGCAAAATGATGGGATTGAAAGGAAAATAAGGAAAAAAAGGGTTAAAAAAATTTGTTTGTTGTGTTTATCACTAGTTTTCTTAAAATAGTTTTAGCTGAATGAGCTTTTGCCATTTTGTATGTCCTTTTTAATGTAAACTCCAGCACTTCTTCTCTTGATTTATGTTTATTCAATTGATTTACTAAATCATTCATCTTTTTTGTAGTACGTTGGTTAAGATGCTGGTATCGTTTTTTGTAAGCTACTTTTAGATTCTTAATTTTTTTGTAAATACTTATATTTTTTAATTCATTTGATTTCACGAGGTACGCTATCCCCATTTTTTAATTCTGGTTGTGTATATTTTTTGTTATTTTTCTGCTGATTCCTTTTTTGTTTTTCTTTTCTCCACTTTTTACGCTGTTCTTCAGCTTCTTTTGGTGTCATTTCAGAAAAAAAATTCTTCTTGCATTTCAGCCGCTCTAAATTTCTTTTGCACTGAGCTTTATACTCTTTCGAACATTCTTTTTTTAACTTTTCTCTATATCGCCTAGTTTTTCGCCTCCAGTAAGAGGCATTTAGTAAAAAATAACTATAACTCATAACATACCGCATATACGGTAGCAGAATAAAGAAACCAGATCGCCAAGATAAGTTTTTTCAATAGATCTACTAAATATTTCACGCAATTCCAGCAGATATCGAAAAATCTAATCGAAAAAAAAGCCTCATAAAATGTTTACGAAATTCGCTATGTAAACTGTGCTTTATGAGTTCAGACATGTTGTGACTTTCCGTTTCAGTTATATCGCACGCTGAGAACAAAAGTGACGCAAATCGAAATTTACGATTTTTGGGAATAGAAGAAAATGTATTCGACGTATTGAACATTTTCAATTCATTCTACAATAACTTTTTTAAATGAAAACGAAAGTTACGAATTTCTTTTGTATAATATTATTTGGCTATACCGCTATAAATACACGTATTAAAAGATAAAAGAGATATTATTTTTCTATAGAAAATAACCTTTACAAAAAAAACTGAAAAAATAGGTCACTTTAGTATTAGAAATATTGTAATTCCTACAGCCTTTCTTTGATAAAGGTCTTTTTATTTCTTGTAGTACTCAATGAAATGTGTTCCGTTTTCAAAATATGTCAGTATCTTTCTGACAATGTTGCGCCTTTTCCCACACAAGGTCAATAAAACAGCAAAAATTAGTTAAATGCCATTTATTAAATCACTACTACGATATAATATGAACCTGTAATCAACACACCAAACAAAATAATAATATCAAAATGGTATAAAAAAATGGTATCAAACCACACAGTGAGTATTCTTCTTCTTTACACTGGTTTAGAAAAAGTAATTCTAAAATAAAAGGAAACATAACAAAAAATAATTATTTTATAACAAAAATAATAAAATATTCTAGCCAAATCAAAACTACTATAAAAATAAAACTTCAACCAAATCTTCTTCTTCTTAATATCTATAAAATAAAACTTTTCAGTCTTCCATTTATAATTCAGTTTTAAAATCTAATAGGAACTTTGTGCTTACTCCACTAATTCAGATTAGCCTTTATTAATCACATAATAATCATTCAATGTTATCACATATTGTACCTATCCAATGTACATTTTTATATTTGCTTACGTAGCTATAAAGAATTATAAAAACTGGCGTAAATACTAGGTATTAAATTTTTTCTTACCAAATCTTTGAGATCCCTTTTTTTATTTTCTTTTAACTCAAGTGGCTGCTCATACAACTTATCGATTATAATTTCATTGTAGTTTAACATTTTTTTACGTTTATTCCTCATATCAATCAGAGAAAACGTCTCATCAGAGTATGATGTTTTATAATATAAGTGAAACAGCTCCTCTTTGAGAAACTTTATTGTTTTAATGTCATTCCACAATACTGATGTTTTATTTATATTTTCTCTATAATTATATGCCCACTGTTCTTGAAGTTTTTTGAGATCTAAGAAGAACTCGTAATTAAGTTCTTTAACTATGAAAGGTTTTCCAGATTTCCGTGCGCTTTTGATCAAGGTAGCAAATTGAACCGGGATGTATATAGGCCCAGCTTTTACGTTCTTTTTAATTTCTTTTTCAATCAAGCTATGCACATTATCGGCTTCATTTTGAGTGTGTCCTTTTATTAGGTACTTATGGATAATACTTTCGATATTTTCAAAATGAGCGACCGCATATGAGTATAAGCTAGCAATTACTTTGTTTTTATTCTGGCCAGTGCAATTGTCAGAATAAAAGATTACATGTAACTTCTTACCTGCGTTGTTTCTGCTTAAGGTACTTAGGTAATCGAGAATACATGAGCCTATTTCATTGGAACCTCTTTGGCCCTGTGTTTCGTCCCAAAAATAGCAGTAAACGTCTCCATAGGACTTTTTATCGTCTTCTCCATTTTTTAATTCTGTTATTGTGAAATCAAGACAGTTGATTTTGGAAGAATAGTAAAAATATTCAGGACTAGGACATAACATGACGGACTGTAGATCATAAATTGCGCAGATGTGGGTCTCGTCAATGTTTTGACGGTCTATCCGTTTGTCTTTGCGACACAATTCTTTTTCTTCGTGGTGTTTATCATAGTCAGATTTAAGTAGTGTTTTAGTATGTTCTGGAGCAAGTTGATACGCAACACACGTTTCACATCTGTATTTTTTTGGTTGAAAGAAACTTATGTTAAACTCTTTGTTAAAAGTGTTTAAGTATAACCAGTAGTCGCACTAAGGAAACTGCTGGTGCTGGTTTTTTTTAAAGTGATGCCTATCTTGTAGGCATTAATGCGATACACACCTGTAATTCCTTAAAGATAATCTGTAAATAGTTTAGTAAGTTTTATTGGGTTACGGTTCCCAATTTTTTCCCTTTCTTTAGATTCTACATGATACAGTATATTCAATACTTGAATTATTCTCTACGAATAATCTTGTGTAATTTGTCTTAAAGTACATTTTATGCTTCTCTTCATCCGATATGCTGGCGATCCTCGACATCTTTCTTTTTCGGTCCGAAGACTCGTCTCCGTCACTATATTGACCCATACTAAGGAAGATGTAGCTATAAGTTAATTTAAACTCACTAACTATAAGATATTTAAACCAAGCAAGCTATAATCAAATTTAATAATTAAAACTCTAATACTGATATTTTCCACTTCAAAGAAGAATTAAATACCCTTAAATTTTGGTTACTGCTGTATCTGTATTTTGGCTTAATCTCTTGTGTGTCTTGTTTGAAGGTCGCCTAGTGCCCAAAAATCTATCGAACAAAGATTTGCGTAATATTTCACTTATTAAAGATTTGCAGGTTGCTTTAGCAGGTTTCAGTATCGGCAGACTGATCTATAACCGGTTGAGAGGTGGAAGCTTCAGAAAGTGGATTGTCGTTTTAATCTCTTTATTATTAGAATGTAAGCACTGATGAATGTGAAAACTATTATTTGGCCACGAGGGCTCAAGCGGGCGTCGGCTCCCTGGCGTCGCGCGATCTCCTTACGAGCCGTCCTTATTAATATTTCCCGCTGGTGGAGGGCGCGGGCGTAGTAGGCGGTATCCAGGCTGAAATAGATGTTAATAATAAGGGAAACTGCATTATACAAAATACGGATGAAGACTAGGAGATGGAATTTGTTGATATTTGCCCAGTTTATGAATATTGCTCTTAATAACAACTGGCTTTTGCAACTCATTGATTGTGTACAACTTGGAAACAAAAATAAATTGTCCCTAAAAAAGTTCCGCATACAGGCTGCTCTTCCACTCATCAAAATCAACACCAAATCTCACCCTTGATCCTGGATCTGATATACCATCACCAAGCCTTTCATACCCCGACCCGTCGATGAATCATGTCTTGATTGTTTCGATCATTGTCCCGTTTACACGTGTCAGGCACAAACAGGCACAACGTGCCGTTTGTGTAAAAAAGGAAAGACGATGGCCATGTGTTCAAAATGTGACCAGAGACTTTGTTACACGGTTAAAAAAAAACTTTCCTGTTATTTCACAAATGATGAAGTAAAAGTAATGATAACTTATTTTCGTGAAATAAAAGGGAACAATCATTATTTTGTTAAATTTTGTTCTTAGTAGTTATTTTATTACCAAAGATAAGATAATTATGACATAAACCTCCAATGTCCTCACATCCTGTTGTCGGCATAATGTACCAGCAAATTATGTAAAAACAATATATTTTATAAGAGTGTCCATGGAGTTTCTTGCCGGATTCTTCTCCATAGGATCAACTTTTTGGAACCGTGCAACTAGAGTCAATAACGTTTCATAAACGCTTGTGAAAGCTTATTTGAAATAAAAACATTTGATTTGATTTAAAAGGTGGATTTAAGTTTTGTTGGAAAGTTAAGCTTTGCTTTTGTTAATTGTGAGTAGCACTTAATATTCCTTGGTTCTTAAATTCTGTACCCTCAGTGAAAAGTGATTACACGTTGAGCGCTATGTGATCTTTCTGGAAACACAAAGTACCACCTGTAGAGGCCGTGTAGAGCAGTGCTTTATTCGTAGGCCAGTGTGTCCGCCAGGAAAGAAAAAAAGAAAGAAAGAAAAACTATTTATTTCCTGCAAAACAAGATGAGACTTAAAATTACAAGACTATTACAAAACTTAAAACACAAAAAAAAATAATTAAACACGATTAAAAAAATAAAATAAAAATTATGTGCACATAGTGTGTCCCATCCGCCGCAAGGAAAAAGGGTGGCGCTCAGCTTTATGCTGTTCTGCGTTACCAAAAGCTGGCAACACAGTGCAGCGCTGATTTTCAGTGCCAACCTAATAAAAATATATGAGTGACGTCTGACGCCTCCCGTTGCGCAGTGACACATTGAGTTTGTACAAAATGAATCAATATAAACAAATAAAAAGACAAATGTGTGTGCAAAAAATAGATAAATTAATAAAATTATGATAATTACATATACAAGCTGTTACGGAAAGGGTATATACATATCAAGTGCACGGCTTCTTTGGATCATAATAAACTATATTGCAAAGGTTTTTAAATCCTATATCTGCATGTTAGGAAGATATGAGGAATGAAACCAAAAACCCAAACATTTCAACTTGAAATTTACACATCACTAGCAACCAAGTCAGCTGATCGGTGTAAGTAGGTCACTCACGATACATTCACCTGTGAAAACAAACCTCTTATGCTCTTACTCCTGGTATTTTTGGATAATGGGTTCTGGATATTTTATTTTGTTACTCACTTTTTCTGACAAAAACTGATTATGTTTGTGAACAAGCTAAAATACAAATCCTTTAAAAATTAACAAATCATCAATAAATCATCAGTAAATCATTTGTTAGCTTGAAAATGATATTGAATTTAGGTAGGTACTTTATGAAGGGATTAGTAGGGACTAGTAAATAATACTTAGTTACCTATCTACGTAAAACAATCTAATAACAAACATAACGGAGTATGTAATGTGTGAATCTACGTAATTATTGAAATTAAACCACAGACACAGAATTTGAGTATCCAACATGTCTTTTTTATGTTGGTTGACATACATAGGTACTCTACCAGAAATTAATTGCTTAGGTAAATACTGCGAAAGAACCTAATGAAACCTAGAACAGAAAAAGGATTTCGTAACATAATTTATTTTCAAATGAATCCTAAATAACTTTCCTCCGCAACTTATGTGTGTCCTGGTACATAAATAATGCTAAAGGGTTCTGTGTTTAGTTTAAATTAAATAATTAAAAAACTAGGATTGTTTGTAAACAAGTTCAAATGCAAATGCTTGTTTGCAGCTTGGAAAATTATTTTAAAACTTAGGCTGTAGGTAATAATAATAATACTTAAAGAAAAGTAACAAGAATTACGGAGTAGGTACCTAGTTCACGACTTTCGGTGAACGTGTAAATGTAGGTGCCTAATAATTATGCACATAGTAACTTTCTGCCACATTTTTTTACCTCACAATAACAACAAAACGGGATATAGGATAACGATACGAACGATCCGTTTAATGTTGATTTTTTTATTACCGTAGTAAGTAACTAACTAAAAGATTATGCAATTAGAAATGTTACAGAAAAAATATTTTGTAACATAATTTATTCAAAATGAACCCTAAATAACTTTACTCTATGCAACTTATGTGTCTCCTGGTAGAAATAAAATGCCAGTGTGCAGTGGGTTCCGCTTTTATTTAAATAGGTAGGATTTTAAAATTAAATTATGTTGGTAGTTTTTGCCATTCCAACACGCACACGGCTAAACAACTCGCAGAAGGCCAGCGTGATGAACTAACCCTTAACCTTCTCATTCTGAGAAGAGGTCCGTGCCCAGCTGTGGGACACTAATGAGTTGATAATTATGATGATAACAACACTAAATTACAACTGAAAACATTTAAAACGTATCAGAAGTTTACATTTTGTCGGCGGGCCCATTTGACTGAGACATGGGTTGGTGGTGAGTCTTTATTGTTTAATAAAACACAATAAGAAAATAGGCCGCAAAAATGTATTAAACTATGGAAATAAATTGTTAAAAGTACTAGGACCTCATGAGTAACGAGAGTTGTTCGGACAGCATTTGCGAACAATAATAACTGAACCCTAATTTCATCGGGGGTTACACACACAATGATATTAAGGGTAAATGAGCCAGTTGCAGGTAAATAGTCATAGTCGTAGTGATAGTCTTAGCTGGTAGCCTTCAATAAATAAATAAATCGAATCAATACTCAACTTATCTGTCGCTATTTTGATTAATCAATACTTACAAATTAAGACTATGTACTTATGTAGGTACCACCCCCACAGTCCACATCAAATTATCTTATCGGTTTCGTTTGTCAACTCAGCTCATAGGTTTTATTAATTAACTGATGCCCTGGCCTAACTCTTCTTTAATCGGTGTGCTTCAATGTATTCAATTTATCACAGTTTTCTTGAAATTATTATTAGGTAGCTGGGGGGAAAAGCGATACTGCGCGGCGCTACGATTACTGGATGCAAAAGGCGGGAAACCGTGTGTTGTTTGTGGCGCAACTTGAGAGAGGCCTATGTCCAGCAGTGGACTGCGATAGGCTGACTTGATTAGTAAATTAAATTTGACAAAAAATCGAAAATAAATTCAAAATGTACAATAATAATTGGGCCAGCTACCCTATTACTAGGATAGTAGAAGAATAGAAGTTTTATTTTTCGGTTCTTCCGGAGTTTCGTCAGTTGTTTAATAATACTCGTGTGCTTCGGTCGCTCCCTCTATCCGATTCAGTGTACCTAGTTGTGATTTCGTGATTGTTAAAAAAATGTCGTTCAGTAATAGTGAATATTACGAGATGATGATGTGTGTCGGAGCAGTGGACGGTAGTCTGCGAGCCGCCCGAGAGTTGTATCGTCACCGATTCATCCAGGATAGACCAGATGCTGAGCGTCGGCAGCTGCCTTCGTTGGCGTGTTTCAGTCGGATGACACATCGTCTGTACCAAACCGGGTCCTTCCACGCATCTGCTTCGGAAGGTCGTCCGAGCAGAAGCGATCCAGACTTTGAAGAAGCCGTACTGGAGCATTTCCAAAATAATCCACGCACTAGCACACGTCGAGCTGCATTAGCGCTGGGTGCCTCCAACCATATTAAAGTATGGCGAGTGCTGAACAATGACGGCCAGCATCCATACCACTTTCGTCGCACCCAAGAACTGACACCGGCAGATTTTTTGCCTCGCGTGACCTTCTGCGAGTGGTATCGAAGCCAGATAGAAGCTTCACCAAGTTTCGGTTCAAAAGTGCTATGGACCGATGAAGCATCATTCACGAGAGCAGGGATAAGTAATATCCATAATGAACATGTTTGGTCTCACACGAATCCACATGCTTCGACAGAGTCGTCCTTCCAACACCAATGGCGACTAAACGTGTGGGCTGGTATCATCGGAGATGTTGTCGTAGGACCAGTTTTCTTTCCGCAAAGTTTAAATGGCCAAAATTATTTAAACTTTCTGGTTAATGAATTAGACGATGTACTCACTGTGCTACCCGTATCAAGTTACGTGGATCTCGTGATGGATAACAATATGGTATTCCAACACGACGGTGCACCGGCACACTTTGCACGTGATGTACGCGCGTACTTGGACGTGCGTTTCCCTCGATGGATCGGGCGCGGTAGCAGGAGCGTGGCTTGGCCTCCGCGGTCCCCAGACCTAACTCCGTTAGATTTTTTTTTGTGGGGATACATTAAAAACGTAGTGTATGCAGTGCAGTGTGATACAGTGCAAGAAATGCAAGTGCGGATCGAGGCCGCCTTTAGGACAGTAACACCTGACATGCTGCGAAATGTTCAGTTGTCCATGAACAAGCGCGCGGCCTTGTGCATACAATACCAAGGGCACCACATCGAACCCCATCTTTAAAAATGTAAGTTAATTTGCTAAATTAAGCATGGCTCTTAGATTTTATTGTTTACGTAATAAGGGATTAAAACAAGCTTAGTAGCTACCTACCTAAACCTTGGTGTGAATTTTTATGTACTATTTTATTAACTTAGGGGATGGGTCGGAATAGTTGTTGCTCCACTGCAAGTCGACCAGCAGTCGGCAGCGTGGAGCCTTATTTCACTGCCATCCTTTGCTGGGCAAGAGTGTACCATCGTAGACCGCACCATCACTTAACATCAGGTCAGGTGGCGGTCAAACGCAAGCCCATTCCTTAATAAAAAAAAAAAAAACTTTTTTACGTCAGTTTTTTTAGTTAAATTCGTAGGTTATTCTGGGTCCATATTAACGTGTATGTAAACCGTAAATAAGTAAATTACGTATTGCATTATTAGTTTTAAACCAAGGAGTACCTAAATGCCTAAAGTATTTACAATTGCGCACACGCGCTCGCTTTGTCGGCTCGTGTGATCCTTTCAGCCCGCGCCGACACAGGGCGGCGCGGCGGCACACTACCTACAGCGTGTACTAGGCGCACAGATCGCGAAAGAGATTTAACTTCAATATTAAGAAATGACGTGAAAAGTTAATGACCCTCGTAGTGCAGGACACGTTTGTTATGGTTTGATTTCAATAAACTTACGAAACCAAAAGTTTGGTATGAATTCCTTGAGTAATTTATTTTGCGTGGAAACTTTGCATAGAGAATCTATACCTGATGTAATCATCACCCCTTTTGGATGAATATGGTCTTTCCGTAACACGTTGTATATA
Organism: Subacronicta megacephala; assembly: GCA_958496365.1. Classification (NCBI taxonomy): domain Eukaryota; kingdom Metazoa; phylum Arthropoda; class Insecta; order Lepidoptera; family Noctuidae; genus Subacronicta; species Subacronicta megacephala. Next base: position 10,541,219 of record OY292533.1, read on the forward strand.
TTTATTGTTATTAATAATAGTTAATTGTAATCTGAAACGGTGAAAGTGCTTGTCTTTGTGCAAATAGAGATACAAAATGTTGCTAATGAGAACCCCTACAGTGAGCGATGAGAACCCCATAAACCACACCTATCATGATATACACTCTCAAAATCAACAATTCTAAAACAAGTAAGTTATCTAAGCATTCAAACTTGATTAATAACACAAATTAATCAATAAAATCCATTAAATTATAAGTAAATTATAATTCAAATGTTAATTGTAGCGGTGTTGTGGAATTAAAGAAACTACGCAACTACCCAAGATGTGCGCCTGAGACATTTGTTGGACAGTCGGACAGCAGAATGGACGTACTAAAACCAGGATGCAGGAGCGAGAGATCAGTGGGACGGACAGCGTCTGTGACCAGATCCTGTCCTGACCACCACGTGAGTGTGCCGCTTGCACCGCTGGAGATCGCAATCAACGCCGGTTGGCTGTAACCATTGAGGTATTTAATCTTGATTACTCGGTTAGTTGACTTAGGGCTCTGTGGTAATGGTGTTAATAATCTGTACAGAAGTAACGCTAATTGTATAGACAAATATTGTTTTTTTTTAGTTATTTATTTATAATTTTGTAACATTCTATGCAACGTCCTTTACACTTTTTAGGAGGGTTCCACACATGCCCGTCACGCTTGTTCAACGCTGGGCGAGGTGTTGATGTCGATGGACCTTCTTGAACTGCTGCGTATTTGCGAATCATTCCTCTGATTACTTCCTCTCTAAACTCAGTTATTTTGAGCTTCTTTTTGCGAGTATTTTCACTATACAAGAAGTGAGCGTTCACGATGCTCGTACCCCACAATACCTCAAAAAAAACCTCTCGGTACAGTCAGCAACAGAAGTCCTTGAACATAATTGATTTCCAAAATTTCCTAAACATGAGTAGACACCATTAGTTACTGATCAAAGTAAACTACAAAATAACTTGTCATTACTGGACTACAAAAAGCGCTGAACTCGGTTAAACCATTAATTGCTGAACATATGATCTGCAATAAATACAAAAGTCGCTGAACATAGCCGATTTCCTTTTCGTTAAACCCAGAAGGGTTGCTACCGCATTTTTGTACTATTTTGTACAACGCCTTAAAGCGGAGCTGTATGACGCCATCTGGTCACTCAGATCTATGCTGGACTTTCCGATGTTATAGTCTACGATGCATTTCGGCTTCACGATCGTTCGATTTGTACGAGTTCTTTGCGAAATCATTTTAAGTCCTGAATGTTTAGTTGAGAGTGCGGATACAATCCTCTTGTCTCTCCACTTCAATGCCACGATAGACTGGTTTCCTGAGCGGCGATTTTTCCTCTTCGTAATTTTGCAGCAACGACATCTGAGGACAAGTGTTTTCTGTTCAACCGAAGAGTGCCTACTAAATGTGTTTTTCTTTGCTGCAACTGGTAAGCTAGGGGTATACTGTTATACCAATTGTCAGTGTACAGTACTCTTCCTTGATCTAGTAATCCGTCGATCAATTCAATTACAACAGTTTCAGCGACGCCTGTTGTAGGATTTTGAAGTCTGCCACTGTATATCATTATGTTCCAGGTGTACCCTTTATCCTAACATAATTTGAATACTTTCATCCAGTATTTATGACGTTTGTTAGGGATATATTGACGGAACAAAAGGCAACCTCTCCAGGGTATGAGGCTTTCATCAATGCATACTCTTTGTTCTGAAGTATATGCTTGTTGAAAATTGTGGATAAATTTATTGATAACAAGGCGTAGTTTGAAAATATGATCATCGTTTGGGGCTTCTGCATCATCTGGCATAACTTTTCTAGCTAGAGGAAGTTCATATAGTTCATCTTTCTGCCAGTAATCACGCATAGCAGGAAGCTTTACTAGACCCATCCATCCAATGAGCGCTAAAAATCTCATTATTTCTTCCTTATTTGTTATATATTTGTAAGTATGTCATCTGTCAAAAAAAATTCAAAATAATCAAGAGGCTCAGCGTCTGCCAAAATCCCTCGGTATAGGTCTTTCAAGCCACTAGAATATTCACCAGTAAATTTAAAATTAGGTAAGTCATCAGGCTTGCAATTTTGCCATACAATATTTGAAAGCTTTTGCGTCACCACATCATGTTGTGAAGTTGGTAGGCTAGGCTAGGTGTATCGTGTCGGTTTTCATTATCTAGTAAAGGGCTTGTGGCTCTCAATCGATCCATCACAAAATAATAGTTAACCATAAGAGTACTCAACCGGGATAGTTTAGGCAAGAGGTCAAACCCGTTTAACCTGTTCCGGTAGGTCCAAGGTAAGATTTTGTGGAAATCGAAAAACGGAGAACGCTTCATTAGATGCCTCGGAAGAGGTTTGTTACGATTAAGTTTAGCAGTATTATGATGTCCACGGATATTTAATCCAAGACTGGAGATGGAGATGCATACGGATGCATCCTGTCATGTTTACGCTGCTATACTCATGCAGCGATCTGATGGTGATGGCGGACTTCATCCTGTTTATTACATGAGTCGCAAAACGAATGAAGCAGAAATGAAATACTCCAGCTATGAATTGGAAAGTTTAGCTATCATAGAAGGACTGAAGTAATTTAGACAATACTTGTATGGCATACGATTTAAAATTATAACTGATTGTCAAGGATCGCCGGATAGGCAGCCAGATAGGCATTGTTGCTGCAAGAATTTGACTTTGTGGTAGAGTATCGGCTAGGAACAAGGATGAAACATACTGACGCATTAAGCCAAAACCCATATGAGGCAGAAGTAACTCTGCATGATGAGATAAGCCAGCCCCAAAAATTGGATGAAGGTCTAAAAGCTAAAATAGAAATTTTACCGTTAATTGAGATTATTACGTAAATAAAAACTGGTGTACAAAGGAATAGAGAAGCGTTTAGTGATCCCCAAGGCAACAGAAGGGGAAATTATAAAAAGAGCTCACACCAGTCATTTTTGAAAGAAAAGGATCATTGAAATGTAAAGTAAAGAGTATTTCATCAAGAACCTCGATAAGAAAATTACAACTTGCATTCCGTATTGACCACTCGAAAGGAGGGAAAGTAAGAAGGGTTCTTGACGCCGATTAAAAATGAAGAATCACCATTACATACGCTTCATTTGGATCACATAGGCCCAATTACCGAAACCAAGAAACAATACAACCATATTCTCACAATTGTGGATGCATTCATGAAATTCACCTGGTTATTAACAATAAACAAACAATTGAAAAGTAGAAAATTCTCCGACAGCACTTTGACAATCCAACAAGATTTATAACTCGATCGAGGAACAGCATATACGAGCAATGAGTTTCAAGAATGCTGTTTTACAACATTAACATATTACTTTCTCTTTCATTCATCGCGTTCCATCCCTGCAGCTCGGCCATTCTAATATCAGACTGTCCTCAGTCTGATAAAAAAAAAATACAATGTTATCTTACACAGAACTACTTTAACAATATTTAAATTCAATACAAACTACAAACCGACTGAAATTAAACAAATTGGAACATCAGACATACGCTGTTTAACTAACAAAAGTAAACAGTATTTTCTCAAACAAATCTTAAAGCATTTTTTTTTTCAATCATATGTAGTTTAGCTACAATTTCTTCATATAATAAATATAACTTAAACTTAGTCCTAAGAACTTCTTAAAAATAAAACAAATTAACTTGGGATTCAGCTACATATTAGGTCAAGTTTACCGTAAGATATTATAGTTAATTTAATATTCTCATTACTGGCATTATTCCTAACCAAACCTAAACATCACCAAATCTAACATACATTTCTTAGTTAATCCTCCCCGCTAAAACGCGGCTTCATATGGTCTGCGGAAGTAGAGGTTATTTGCGAACCCTCAGTCATAGAATTGATTTTGACGACATCATAGCGGTCATTCCTCTTTACTCGCGTGACGCAGTATGGACCTAAATACTTCGGTTTTAACTTTAAACCTGTACCAAACTGTGTCCGTTTTATCACGACTATATCCCCTTCTTTATATTTTCGGCTTTTATCGTAAGTTCGTTGTTTTTCCTCTTGAACTTTTAGGATTTGTTCTTTTGCCTTTATTCTTCTCTATTCTGAACTAAAATAACCTGATATACCTTCTGTATTAAATTATGAATTTTGATGACTTCTTTATTTCTAATCTTTATTCCCACCAGTAGTTCAAATGGAGAGGTGTCAATGCTTCGTTGGTAAGTGCTGTTCAGTGCATGTTGAACTCGGCTGTCGTGCTTGTACCACTGAGAGGGTTCTTCAATACAATTTTTTGTTATGACGGCTATCATGGTTCTATGGATCCGTTCTACTTGACCATAACCCACTCTTAACACAAGCATTTAGCTTAGTATAAGGGGTTAACAAGATTACTAGTAATATGAGACCCACATTGCTTGTAAGCTTTAAAAAAAAAACCTCTCGGAACACCTGTTGTTATCATAATATGCTGAATATTTTCCTTCTGACAATATTCTTTAAAATTGTTGCTAGTAAATGCGGTACCCCTGTCTGAGATTAACCGCATAGGGTTACCAAATGTTTGCTGATGAATCAACAATTTATAAATCGTCTCTTTACTTGTGGTTCCCTACACTGGAAACAAACCAAACAAATGTTGTAAATGCATCCTGCATATTGTTAAAATATAATTGTAAAGTTTGCTGATGAATCAACAATTTATAAATCGTCTCTTTACTTGTGGTTCCCTACACTGGAAACAAACCAAACAAATGTTGTAAATGCATCCTGCATATTGTTAAAATATAATTGTAAAGTTTCCTGGTCTCTGAAAGTGGTCCTATATGATCACAATGTATTGTGTGTAAAGGGATCCTCTCTTTGTCAATACCTACAGTTTAGGAACCTAGTTGCTAACAGACATGGTATGCATGTCAGCATAAATTCTTCAATCTTCTTGTTTATTTTTTTTATGATCCTTTTTCCAAGATTTCCTTTGTTTAATGAACTCCTTATCTAAACTTTTGGGGTAACAGTCTTAGTCTCAGTAGTCTTCATAGGACTGTAACATCAAAAATTTAATAATGGCCTTGATACCACACACAGGAGTTGGATGGATCCAACTCCTGTGCTTGCTTGACCTGGTCATGTAGACTTAACTCAATCACACCAACAAATGGGTTTCGGCTCAGAGCATCCACATGTTGCATCTTCTTACCCGGCCTATGCTCAATCACATCGTCATATTCCTCAAGCAGTATTACGCAACGAGCTACTCTGGTTGTTAGATCTTTTTTACTCAACGTCTTCTGGAATGCTTGAAAATCTGTAATAATCTTAACACGTTGGTTTCCATACCATCACAAGTGGCCGGCGCGGCCCCAAAAAACATATATTTTAGTTATCTGGATGATTTTTGTAGCAAGTCCAACAGAATTATAATGAAAGTAAAAGTATTGGGATACCTTTTCAATTATTTTGTTTATTATAAATGGGACTAGTAGTGATATTTAGACAAATTCATTTGTGTTGAGATCATCGAAGTACCTAATTTTAAATGGGAAAACTAAAAAAAATATGATTTTTATCAAAACACGACCTGCACAAAAAATATTGCTTGTCAGGGCAAACTGAACAAAATGTCATAGCCTTTCTGGTCTTGTATTTAGCAATTTTTCTTCTATGCGTTTGTGAATTAGTTTTGTCACAACCTACACAGAATTTTCTTGCTGTCGCAACCTTTCTCTCTGCTTTTACAAGGGAATGTTTCATTCTCTTTGGCCTACATGGAATATTAGCTCCATCACTTGCATTTGCAGAAACATTGTTGTGATAGTCTACGTATAAATTCGATAATAGGTACACCGACATGGTTGATTGAATGCAACCAAAACAGCACTGCTGGTGTTACGAACATACCGACAGAGGTATACCGTACCTATGACGGTGCTAATATGCATTCAGGTGCACGGCGGCCATAACGAAAATTTTATTTAATCAAGTGTAGGTTTATTAAATTGAATTATTATTATTGGGCAAGAATAACATAAAGTTTGTGTTGAATTATTGATACCTATTGTAAAATGTACTATGTGCTGTTATCCTTTGTGGAAGAAAACAATAAATATAAATAAAATAAATAAATAATAAAAATAATTGTTGATATCATCGCTCTGAGCGTCCTAATGTCTACTTGCAAGTATGTAGGTACCTACTTACTCGACGCGGCGCACAGTGTCCGGCGTATAACAAGCCAGGCGGACAAAACTTTTTTTTTATGGTTTTGGAACTATATCTATATATTAGTTATTTATATAGTACTATACTATTATTATTTAAAGAAAATGCATATGAATCGTGTATAAATATTCTATTTCATGTATACACGATTATAATACAGGACAAAAATAAGAATACAATTATCTTAATCGCTACAAATATCAACGCTAATTATATATAATTATACAACCTTAGACTAACATATCAAATACAAAAATTATAAATCTAACAATATACCTATCTATTTACATTAAAACTAATTCTCATTATCAGAATCATCGGATTCAGAATCCGATGAATCCAATAGAAGATAGTCTTCCTGATTTTGTGGAGGTCTTGGTTGCAATTGGACTCGAGGCTCTATAGTGGGAGCTATGATGAGCTTTAAGACCTCCGCGCACAATTTATTACCTTTTTTTTGGCACTTCCCGGAGACTGTTTATCAGAGGATCAGACGTTAAAATCAACATATTTAGCAAGTCTCTATTCATGGCAAGACGAGAGCACTTTCTGGTGTTGTGCTCTCTAAACCTCCGGCAATCTTTGTTTCTCGCTTCTTGGGCTTCCTCTGAAAGCTGCCCTATTGGAACCATTGCCGTCTTAATCACCTCTGTACTGTGAATAAGCAATTTATGCACAGTAGCAGGCATGTAGTACCACGAGTAGAGACTTAGATATAGTCTTCTTGTCTCGAGACAAAGCTTTTTGAATTCAATAAGATTTATCTCAAAGCCAGAAGACAATGTCCTCAACAATACATCAAAGTGTTTGATGATTGTAACATCCAATCCTGTGATCTGAGCACTCAGCTCGAATTTCGAGCTGTGTTTCCATCATTTGTGGAACCAAAACCTGGCTTTGGCTTGTCCACAATTAAATTCATTTCGTGCTTGAATCGTTGTTTGATTTCGTCTGATCGTTGTTTTACACTTGCTTTTTCCTCTGAAGACCTAGCTTGCCATTTCTTAATATCTAACTTATAACTAATGTGTAAGAAGCACTCAAACGAACGAATCCAAGCATGTAATGTTGACAAACCAAAGCCAAAATTATCCTGATTGCTATTAAAATGCCGTCCTTCATCATTCATCATTCTGGGAGTAGCCCCACAAATATAGCATTTCTGCGATGAATGTGTCTGTCAAAGCGTTGCATACTTTTCCATCAGTCATAGTCAGCAGAAGCTTGTGCTTAACAGAAATTTCAAAACCACCAAGATCACAAGATGTAGCCTGCAAGTCGTTTATTTGTTCCAAAACCTTATTTGTCTCGATTTTTGTCAATTCCATAGTTTCTTTGGAAAAAATGAATTTAATTGGACGACAAAACATCGTCGATGATGGGCGAGGATTTTGCCAGATAATGTTGTTACCCTCGTCGATTAACCTTAGAGGAACGAACGAATAAACAAAAAGAAACTCATCGGTGTCTTCGGTGTTCTCAAATCTTTGTTTGTAAGCACTATGACCAGAACTTCCGTCACATCCCCATTTACTTATAAGTGTAAACGATGAATTGGGGAGCACACTTGTGACAACTTCTCTCCGAGCTTCTACTAAGCGTTCTGCTGTTTTATTCAAAATAGCTTGTAGCTCAATTTCTGCTCGAGTTTGTGTCACAACAATGTGCTCCTCGAGCATAACACGCTTTTTTTGATTTCACAATGCAATCATATGATGGAAAACACGTAATGCCCGATTTTCATAGTCCACTTCCTAGTTTGTTTATATATGAATGAGTTGTTGATTTTGAATCGATATAATACGCTAATGCCTCGTCACTACTTAGCGATCTATCACTTTGGACAGCACTTGGTTGTTGAAGGCTAATGCATGCACTAGCAAAAGCTGGATTTTCGCCAATGTCCTTTATAACTCTGGCAACGTTTTTATGTCCAGTTGACCGTGCAGCTATCTCTGCAGCAGTCATTAATTCCCCAACACTCCGCGATTGCATTAGATCAGCAACTCTACGTTTCTTAGTTTTAAAAGACGAATCTTCAAAGACCTTTTTAGGTCTTCCGGGTCGAGAAAGGTCAGCGAATGAGGTAGAAAGTTGCGGTTGAGTCGATCGCAAACAGAATTCTATTTTCTCGCCTTCCAGCCACAACTTATTCTTATTCAGGAAACGCTCCTTTGACTTTCCTGAAGACACCCACTTGGTAGCAATTTTCGAAGAAATGCTGGCTAATTTCATCTTAATTTCTCTTTGACATTCTTCGGTGATGACAGAGCAATCACACTTAGTTAAAATAAATTCAAATAGACGATCATTTCTTTCGTCTTTTTCATGCTTAAGCCACTCTTCGAAAAACTCTATTTTACTAATAGAGTAAAGCCTTTCTGCAAAAAAAGAAAAAAAATGTTGTACTCAAGTGTGCTACATAAAATATGTCCCATATTCATCTATAGCCATGTAGCTAAAACAAACAACTCAGAGTGGATACAAGAGGATACATGGCTTTTCCAAGCCTGATAAGTTCGAAAATAAAGAAAAACATGTTTTTTTTTGTGTATTCACAAATAGTCTACTTTATGAATATCTATGACACATTAAAGTATTGTAATCAAAAAATAATATATTACATACCTTCAGAAGTAAAATCCATCACTAAAACTTTTCACAAAATTATAACTGCCACCAGGAGATGTTAGTGTAAGTGTCGCAAAAATGCAACTGGCTTATTTTTTTAATTGCATTGACCTCATTATCTCACTTTGATAAACGATGACTCATGCGTATGGAATGTTAGACGTAAACAATTTTTGGAATCAGAGGTTTAGGGGTGTTGTTTACAGGTAGAAAGTACAAATTTCCGGGAATTTGATAATGACTTTTGTCCACCTGGTTTGTTCTACGCCGGACACTGCGTCGTGCCGTTCATTGCCCACCAGTCCCGCATGAGCTTTCACACAGAACAAATCTTTATCTTGCATCTTTTATAAGCAGGACTTTGCGGGCTCCGATTGCCAGGCTGTGCTGGAAGCCATTTTTGGGTTCAATTTTGAGCGCTGATCGCTGCCAGGCGTCCCTGGCGATGATCTCCGTGGTCGGACATATGGCCAGGACTTCCGCCTGATAGGCTGTGCGATTTGTGTGTATTTCCGCTTCCAAGTGTTTTGGGTCTACCAGGCTCATTAAGTCCAGGCTCACATACGTCGCCAGGTGGTCACCACCAGCATATACAGCCCCTCGCTCGATTTCAGCTAATCCAATTGTCCTGGCCAGCAGCAGCGCAGCATTCAGGGGGACCGTGATCCTATCTTCCTTTTGCGGCGTGAGGGTCGCAGTGGTGCCTTTAGCTATACGCAATGGTGGATCGCGCTATCGCGTCCCACCGTCTCCGCACCGGGCACTCAGGGTTGAAGGCGTCATGGCTGGTCTGTTCGTTTTTGGCGGTGCTGCAGTTACTGCATCGAGGCGGCTTTCCCGCCTGACGGTTGGGACAATCGGCTCGGAGGTGCTGGGGGTCACCGCAATGCGAACATTTGTCCTCCCTCTCGGTGCACAGTTTCCTACCGTGGCCGAAGCAGAGACATCGAGAGCATTGGATGACGGGACTCTGGTCGAGCGCCCGCACCCTCTGCAGGTCAGTCAGTTGCTGCCACACGAGAGGGGAGACTTTAACCACCACCTGTACTTCACGGCGACCCTGACCTCCTCCTCCTTCCAGGAGGTGCGAATTTTGATTTGTGATCGCCTTGATGATGTCATCGTCCGTGTTGTAAGAAATCACGTCCATTAACACCACCAAGGGATCCCTATTCACAGCCTCCACGACCGTGAGTCCTGCCGAAGAGCCGCTCAGCCTGCTCTTCACCGCCTCCAGTTCAGCTTTGCTTTGGCAGCCTATGACAACCTTCTGGTCCCCGGCCTTCCGCACCTTATCGATGCGGATTTGGGTCTCTTTGGCGTCCACAGCGACCCTTATTTTGTCCACTTTGTTGCTGCTGGTGTCTGTACTATCGGTGGAAGTGACTATAATCGAATGCATAGGTGGGGGAATGGTGGGACTCCCTCGTGCCGCTACACCCGCGTAGGTGGCCGTGTTTACCGACACTTCCCCCTGCTTCTCCATCGGCTGCCGCAGCTTCTCCATCTTCTCGCCGCTCTCCTTCACCAGCGCGCTATGCTCCGCTAATGAAGCGAGCAGCGAGTCGACCTCCGGAAAACTTCTGGGTGCCTCCGGCGAAGATATTGGCTTGATGGCCTCCATCTCCGCCGTCTCAACCCCTTTCTCTTTGACAGCAGCCGCCGCCGCTTCCTTCACCAGCTGGTACAGCCGTTCCACCGATTGGGTGATCCCAGCTTTCAAGTCTGCCCTCAAATTGCGCGATTCGCTAAAGTGCGACTTCGCGCGCAGAAGGCAGTTTCGAGCCTCGGTCACCCGATCGGCGGGTTTGCTCGGCTGCAGCTGGCTCGTACCCGGTGACGCCCCTGCGGTCTCGGTGGAAGCTCGGCGCGCTACAGCCTTGCTATCTGCCTGAGTCGCTGCGCGCCGTGTGGACTTTTGAGTGGCTGTCACCGCTGGGGCTGCCTTTTTAGGTGATTTGGCGGCGGCTGACGGGAGCGGCTGAGACTCCGCCATTCTCCCAATTTCCCACTCTCCAATGCTTCGCCTCACATTTGAGGCTTGAGTTGAAGCACTGGGAGGGGAGACATTCCTCTCGCAGGTGATGGTGAGTGCGGCATTCGATGGAGAGACATGGGGACCCGTGGAGGCTTTTTTAGCTGGGGTTCTGGCTAGGAACATGCTGGAGGAGTGGAAATGAATAAATCAAAATAATACAATAAATTAAATAAATAGTAATATTATTAAAAGAGTGCGTACTGATCCCTGTAAAGGGGGATCTGTCAAACAAAATCGTCAATAATAATCTAAGTAAAATAAATGATAAAATCGTGGGCCTCAATAGAGGTAACCGTGTGCAAATTTGACAAAAAGCATATGTCTAAAATACAGTTAAAATAAATCGTCAATATCATTTCTGGCTCTGTTTAAGAGCCTGTCGCGGATAAGTATCCTCCGCCCTGTGCTGAATTCAACAACAATGGGATGAGCAATAAAAATCTTTGGCTAAAGTATAATAAAAAATTTATACCTACACTGAATCGACCTAGTCAAGCCCGGGGAGGGTGGGTGGGCGGTCAATTTTTTAAAATTTTCCTGCGATTTATCCCCACTTGTGGAGTACCAGCGGATGCGGGACGCCGAGCGCTACTAGACTATGCTGGAATATGGGGTGGGTGGGGTAGAAAATTTGGAAGAAAAATATAAAAAATTATGTTTTGGTGAATTTTCAAGCAAAAATACTAATTAGATATTTTGTTTTCAGGACTGCCTCGTTAGTCTAGTGGTCCCAATCACGACTGCTACGCTTGAGGTCTTGGGTTCGATCCCCAGGTCGAGCAAAGTGCTATTTGGGATTTTCTATGAAATTCTCAGTAGCAGCTCGGAGTCTGGATTTGTGCCCGGTGAATGGCAATAGGCTCGCCCCCTATTACATGGGACCTAAACATACTGGCGAAGTGTGGATGTACATTAAGTACACCTCTGCCTAACCCTTCGGGGAATACAGGCGTGATGGTATGTTATATATATGTATATGTTTTCAGGTCGCGGTCGCCGGGACGCACACCGGGAATGGTTCCAGACAAGGTAGTATTCAATGGAATAAAAATTTTGTGTAAATTTGGAAAACTAAAAAAAATTTGTTATTTTATTAAGTCGAAAAAGGTGAAAAATAAAAAATCACGAAAATTGAAAATTTTGGTGTCCAGGAAACGTGGGTCGGTGCCCGGATGACAGGTGTAATAAAATAATGCAGTGAAAGCGCTGAAAACTGTGTCAAATTTGAGTATTTAGTTTAAAAATAAACCTCCACCAGCCAATGTTGGATACTATACAGGCCCTAGTACATCAAAAAATATGGAACAGTATCCCAAATATATACGTCCGTAGGACAACCATCTCCGGGTCAACCATCTCCTGAACATCTATCAACTAACGAACAATATGCTTCGTCATCTCCGCATTGTGAATTGTCTGAGCTTTTGGATAGGTATGGATGATTATGTTTGAGTTACCTACAGTATTTTATTTGTCCATGTCATTGATTCAGTTTCTATATTAAAAAGTTCAATTACCTTTACGTTGTCTTTCAATGCATTGATGATTGCTGCATCAACTTCTGGAACGAATTTACTTATAACCTGCTTAGATATTCTGAAGGTATATTGTAAACTAGTGAATGAATTGTTAAAAATCTCACCACTTGTTAAAAATCTCAATGTTATAGCCAATTTTTGTTGAACGGGTTTTTAACTAAAAACAACTATGGATCGTTTTGTTGTTCGAAATAAAAATCATTCATTCATTTTCTAAACTTTGTCTCTAGTGCGAATTAGAGGTCCAATAAAATTAATTAGATACTCAAAATCTGTACTCGACATACGAGTGAAATTCTTGAAATGTCCACTAATCTCTTGAGACTTCATATCCATTATTAAATTATTAAAACCATTTCTATCTTTGAATATTACTGTCCACGCGGAACAAAATAAAAGATGGATTTTAGATTACAATGGGTTTTTTACTTGAACGAAGTTAAAAAGTTAACAAAAAGGTAGTTTTTTGTGGGAAGACATGGCGTTAGTACCAAAGAGTTAGAAAAATAGTGCAGTGCAGTGCTTGTCACAGACAATAGTAACATTAATTAGTGTCTGTCTATGGATGAATGAAAGTAGTGAAGTGAAACGGTCGACAGGCGGCGTAAGCGGCGTCGACATCCTCCCGGGCCGTTGAAAGCTGGTGTTGGGGCTTTCAACAAGATTCTTCCTCTGGCTTAGGTAGAAGACAGATACGATTTATTGCCCTCCTTATTGTTCCTGGTGGCGTGCAGATGTCCGCGACTCGGGGAACTCCATCAGAGAACATCTAAACCATTGAAGTGTGGAGCGTACACGGGTGAAAATTTAAATTCTATACCCCGACCAGCTGCATAGTCACAAATAGAGTCACGCTGCGACTTTATAAAATTGGCTATTTCCCGTGCAGCGGCTACAAAGTTACGACCGTTGTCACAATAGATAACTTTGGGAATACCTCTGCGGGCAATAAATCTTTTTAAAGTTAATAAAAAAGCTTCCTTCGATAACTCGCTAACCGCTTCAAGGTGGACACATTTGTATCGAAAGCATATAAATATACATAAGTAGCACTTTGTAATTTTGCATCCTCTACCTTTACGGTCAGTTATAAAAAATGGCCCAGCAAAATCGGTAGCAACAATGTTAAAAGGAAAGTCAGTTTCTACACGAGCGTTAGGTAAATCACCCATGATATTAGTTAGAGTTTGACCATCAAATCGACGGCATGTGAAACAATTTCGAACAACGCTCCTAGCTAGGTGACGACCCCCAATTGGCCAACAGCGATCTCGAAGCGACGCGAGAAGCTGCTGGAGCCCAGCATGTAGAAGGCGCTCATGTTCTGCCTGAAATATCAGCTTAGTTAGAGGGTGGTTAGATTTTAATAAAATAGGGTGCCTTTTATCGAAGGAGTAGTTTGAATTGCCTATGCGGCCTCCAACTCGAAGTAATCCTTCGTTTTTGGGAAGTACCTACTTGTCGTCGTTTTACCGTTTGTGTAGGTATTGGTGACAGAAAATTAGTGAGCAGATGTACTGCCTTATTGTACATCCACTTGACGAACGATATCCCTTCAAAGCTAGTTGAAAAAATATCACCTCTTTTCATATCTTTGTCTGTTGGTAATTTTTTCGGAATATTTTTTCGCTGCATGCGAACTGTACCACAGGCTTTGATATTTTCTTTGGCAAGCTTGTATTGCAACAAAGGTGTATTAAAAAAAATATCGAAATACACCTCACAGCCTAATACTTGCAAAGATCTCGTCAACTCCAAGACAACAGATTCACCTAATCCAATTTCAGGCCCTGATCTTTTCTTACCGGTATATAAATCAAACTGAAATAAATAGCCTGTCTTAGAATCAGCTCGGCACCATATTTTGAAACCTCTTTTTATTGGTTTGTTTTGCATTTACTGCTTCATCAAATTATGACCTTTGAATTTAATCATATGCTCATCCACAGATTGAGTGAGCGTATTTTTCATAGTTGATTGAAAAACTTTGTTGAAATGTGTAATCACGGGTCTTATTTTATATGCTCTGTCAAAATCAAGAGATTCCGGTGTCGGTTGTTGTTCGTTGTCACAAAAGTGAAGATACCTTCTGATTTCTTCAAACTTAGATAAAGGCATAACTTGAGCTATGTAAGGTACACCCATATCAGGTTCAGTTGACCAATAGCATCTCAAAGAAGGCAATACATGATAACCCATGACGTAATTCATGCCGATGAAAGCAGTCATTTCTAGGAGATCGGTAGTAAACACTGACCCATTCTGATGAGCATAACGCATTGACTCCGATATAACTGTATTTTCAATTAATTTTTTCATGTCAGCACATGCGTAAAATATATCTATAGCTTTCAGTGAATCGGAATGTTGAAGAATATTAATTTTGCCGTATTCAAATTCTGTTTCTGTGAAAATGTAGGGACAATATGAGTTTTTTTTTTTTCAATGAAAGTTTGGGATTGTGATACCAGATGTGTCGGGTGATGTGGAAGTAGTAGGAGTAGGTTGCGGCATATTGGCGGGTTCAATAATAACATCTGATGCACCCGCATCGATATCTTGTTCAATGAACATGCGGTCTTCTTCGTCTAACACTAGGGCGTCTTCACAGTCGCTGTTGTCGGCCACCAAGTATTCTTCAATTTCATTTTCTGCCAGAGAAAACATCCTTGTTCCTTTAGAAGCCTAAAACAAAGAAAATATATTAATATTTGGACTATAAATTACGTAATAGTAAACACAAACCATAAACATAAAATGTTATATGAATTCGTCGTTGATGCATATTGGGACATATACATCCCCGCAACTTCAAATCGAATATTATACATATTATCGCGATGAATTGTAAAAAATATCAATAGAATAAGTATATTTACTCACCATTGTAATTAGTTTAGCACTTTGTAGCTAACAAGTATATCCAAAACCACACTTTTATTTATCTTGAAACAATTTTCAAAGAGCGCGCGAAAGTACCAAACTTCTTTTCGTCACTTTTTTACTTTTTTTCACGCGCAGCGCTACCAACATGGCGTCAAATTAAAGATGCGTTCGGAAATAATGTTTTAAACATGGAATTAATTAAAACATATAATTAATTTCAGTTAAATTACGCGAATATAATTTGGGGACACGGGTGTCCCATTTACGTCAAAGGGTTAAGCCCATTCCTTGACGAAAAAAATATTTTAAGAGTAGGAGGACGCCTGAAATCTTCTTGTTATCCCTTCGAAAAACGCCATCCTATGTTACTTCATAAAAAACACAGACTTACCAAATTATTATTTGAACAGGAACACTTGCGAGTTCTTCATGCTGGTCCTCAGCTGCTTCGGTCGTCTATAAGAGAATTTGTTTGGCCTATAGCCGACCGAGACCTTGTCCGCACAACAGTAAGGCATTGTGTTGTATGTAGGAGAGCCAGCGGCAAAACGCTTACCCCTATTATGGGATCATTGCCACAACAACGCGTCGACCCTGATTTTCCCTTTGCTGCTACCGGTGTCGACTTTGCTGGACCTTTTTTGATCACAGACCGTAAAGGCAGAGGTTGCAAGATAACAAAATGTTATCTGTGTATCTTCGTGTGTTTTAGGTACAAATGTATACATTTAGAAGCCGTCAGCGAATTGTCTAAGGAGGCCTTTATATTATCCTTACGTCGTTTTATCTCTCGTAGGGGAAAGCCAGTAGAATTTTTTGGTGACAATGGCAGGAATTTTGTAGTAGCTGCTAAGGATATTGGTCAGTTTTTGAACTCTCATTCTACTGATGTTACTGGTTTTCTTTCGGATGAAGGTATTAAATTTAATTTCCAACCGGCTTATGCACCACATTTTGGAGGTTTATGGGAGGCGGGCGTGAAGTCGGAAAAGCACCATTTGAAGAGAATTCTAGGAAACACCCACCTCACCTTTGAAGAGTTGGCAACTCTGTTTAGTCAGGTGGAATCCATTTTAAATAGCAGACCTTTATGTCCTTTATCATCTAGCCCTAATGATTTCCAATCCTTAACCCCAGGGCACTTCATTACCATCTCCGAACCACCTTAATGAAAACATAAACAGACTTGACCGATTCCAGCGCTTAGAAATGATAAGGCAACATTTTTGGAACCGTTGGCAGCTGGAGTATGTGACAGAGCTACAGCAGCGGCAGAAATGGCGCGTCCCAGACAGACAGCTGCAAGTAGGAGACCTCGTTCTTCTAAAGGAAGAAAATACTCCGCCGATGCAATGGCGGTTAGGAAGGATCACAACCCTGTGCTCTGGCAAGGATGGTGTAGCACGGGTCGCTGAAATAAAGACCACTTCAGGAGTTTATCGACGAGGCATCAAATACCTGTGCCCTTTGATGGAGTCTACTCAAGAAAACTGAGAAATTCAAGTTCATTGAAAGCTGAAGCTTCCAAGGCCCCCGAGTATGTTCAGGCAACTCTGCCTGATTGAATCAATTCACCAACCCGTCAATACAACTCTATTATTTTTGTCTATGATATTGTCTATCAACGCAACTCTACTATTTTTGTTTATGATATTGCCGATGCCATCATCATTCATTGTAACACCAAACTTAATTTTTATATTACATCATTATTGGAATCAGATGCTTTTATTTTCTACTCATACTCGCCACGAGACACACAGTATGTGACCAAAGTACCATAAGTCAGTGCAATTAACGGTCTTATTAATGAAACTAGGGTTAGATTAAGAAAGACCCTATAAATGAAAAATGAACATTTTATGATAAATTAAATAACCATTAACCATTGTATGATATGCCTCATTGAATTAAAGGTTTGAGAAACAACCTATTAACAAAAAAACTAAAATATTTTGATATAGAAGAAAATAAAGAAAAAATTGTAAAGTGGGAATTCTTTGAGCAGGTCTATTGGGCTGACAAATCGTGCGGGGAACTTAGATGCTTACTAAAGCTTACCGAGGAGCATATCGTGCCAGAAAAAAAATAAAAAGATGCAGATACAGCTACACAACTATTTAGCCATAGTGTAGCGGCAACTACCGACCATTTGTCAGCCCGAGAAAAGGTACCAAAAGAGTATACATATTTAATTAATTTTGTATTAATCATTGATAATTTATTTGATTCGCTAAATCTGTCCAATTTTAATGACTCAAAGGGAAAAGCGTTTAAAGAACCTGTGAGAAGAATTCCCCGCATCATGAATTATGGAAAAGATCCATAAAAATATTAAGAAGGGTTTCAAAGTCTTTGGAAAGTTTTATCACAAACTCACACGCGATAAAAGCGACAGTAGCTTTGAATTGACTTTCTCAAAAATTGTTTTCCACTTCCGCTTACCAAAAAATCCTGTCGTGTTGCTAAAAAGCGTGAAAAAACAGCAGTTATCACGACATCTTCCTACAATCAAGAATTAGAAGTGATGACTTCTAATTCTTGATTGTAGGAAGATGTCGTCCAGAAAATTAGCTGCTGAACAAAAACTAGAGAAAATAGAAACAAAAAGAAAACAGAAAAAAACTGCTTCAAAAGTTCAAAATGAACAATCAAAGAAGAATAGCCGATCTGCGAAGCAGCAAAACGACGAAGAGTCTCATCATCCATGTATGTATTGTGAGGAAGTAAATTCCGTTTCCATTGAAGGGTGGATATCATGCTCATTATGTGGAAGATGGGCTCATAATAGCTGCGCAGGAATGATGATGATGACGAAGCCACCCATGTCTGCGAGTTCTGCCAGTTCAAATAATCATCTTTCTCTGTGATCATTCTCATCACCCCATCTTACCAGCACCATGGGGCAAGACGGGGACACTGACCTGTTTTTTATTTTATTATTTTTCTCTTAAATGTGTTACCAAAAGTTCCTAATGACACTTTGGGGATGAGGAGCAGCCAAATAATAACACTTGCCGTCGAGTAAAATGGATGAGTAAAGAATAATTTTATTAACAAATAGCGCCTGTTTATATACAATTTTACAAGAAACGATTAACCAATAAAAACTTAAAACTAATTATTTACATTATTTCTACCAATCACATCACTGCACTGTTGTTGCCACGTTCCGCAAGGTGGCGCTAGCACGCGCGCGGTCGTTCGCGCGCAGTGCCGAGGTTATATATACAAGCGACGCGGAGCGCGCGGCCTTTTCCGCCGCCGGCCGTCGACTCGTGAAGATGTCCCAGTGTTGCGTCCTCGATGGTTGGACTTGTGTTCGTGCTCGTCGATCGGCGGGGCTCCTGTCCTGTCTCTGACTGGGTGGATGGTCAAAAACGTAAAAGTTCTTATCAGAACTGCTGCTACAACGCCGTGAGTGCCCGTGCTGCTGTGAAGTGCTCTCCTGTCTCTCGTCAAAACGTAAAAGTTCTTATCAGAAGTAGTTCACTGTCTCGGTGCCCGTCAAAAACGTGCTGTGATGTGTGGTGGCTACAGTACTCCCCCTCAAGCGAAGCGTACCGGCAGTTTGACGACACGACCCGAGCGCGTTTTCTTGCTGTCAGCTGGTTGTGACGTCATGCTTGCTCGAGGTACTTGCGTTTTCTTGGTAACGGTTGGCTTGGTAACTGGTGTGGTAATCTTGGTTGGTGATGAGGTATAGGTAACGGTGGTTGGAGGTAAGGTACTGGTATCTTCTGTGATGACGTATGCAGGCTTCAATCGGTCGATCGATATGTTTGCTTGCCGACCAGGTAAGTGTATGGTGTACACTTTATCTGTTCGGCTTATCACTCGATAGGGGCCTTCATATGGTGTCTGAAGTGGTTTCTTGACTGCATCTGTTCTGATAAACACGTGACTGCAGTTGAGTAAATCTTGATGCACGAACACGCTTTTGTTGTTGCTGTGATGCTTGGTTTGCGGCTTGTTATCTTGAATTATATCACGTAGCTTATCGACGTAGGTATAATCCATAGTAGGTGTGTAGGTACTCGCAGTAAAAAAATCGCCAGGTAAGCGTAGATTGTAACCGTAGGTAAGTTCGGCGGCGCTCACGCCGGTGTCTGTGTTTAGCGCGGCGCATAGTCCCAGTAGCACAGTAGGTAGTTCGTGTATCCATGAACTTGTGTTAGTAAATTTCGCGCGTAATGCAGTTTTTAGAGTGCGATGTCACCGCTCGACGATACCGTTGCTTTGAGGGTGATAAGCTGTTGTGCGGTTTTCCTTTATTTCCATTTGCTTCATTAGGTTTTGAAACAGCTGACTCTCAAACTGACGACCTTGGTCGCTTGTTATTGTTGTCGGACATCCAAATCTTGCGATCCAATGTTGATATACGATGTGGGCGATACGAACAGCTGATATCTCGTCGGTAGGTATTGCTTCGGGCCATTTTGTTAATCGGTCGATCATTGTTACTAGGTACCGATCGCCTTGTGATGTAGTAGGTAACGGTCCAACGATGTCGACGTGTAGGTGTTGGAAACGTTCACTTGGCGGGAAAAATGCCATGTTCGAGAACGTATGTCGTTGTATCTTGCTTTTCTGACAAAGTAGGCACGTTCGAGTCCAACAGCTGATGTCAGAGTTCATTGACGGCCAGAAGTATTTTCGTGTGATAAGCTTGTGCACACTTTCAAAAACTTCCTTTCTATATTGTTCGGGTATGTACGGTCGTATATAAGGAGTAGATGTTTCGCAGTATAACTCGATGTTGCTGTTAGGTATAGCTATTTTCGTGAGACAGATGTTTTCTTGTGATAATAATTGTCCGATGTTGCTATCCTTTTCTTGCGCGCTGCCTATGACGTTGTAGTTGATTGTAGATGGGCATGATATTGTTTCGATGCGGCTGAGTGTGTCGGCGACGATGTTTTGTTTACCGCTCACGTGACGTATGTCTGTGGTAAATTCGCTGATAAACAAAAGTTGTCTTGTTCGCCTCTGTGTTTCCGAGTTAGAATGCGTTTTCGACATTACGTATGTTAGTGGCTTGTGATCGGTGAATATGATGAGATGACGTCCTTCGAATGTCTTTCGGAAGTGTTTGACTGCCATGTAGATTGCAAGTAGTTCACGGTCGAACGTACAGTACTTCTTTTGTGCATCGGTGAATTTTTTCGAAAAATATCCAAGTGGTTGCCATGTTTCGTTTAGGTATTGTGGCTGGCGCCGTACTACACGGCGCCAGCTGAGTTGTCGGATGCGTCGCAGAATAAGGCGATTGGTGCGTGGTGCGACGGGTGAGCGAGTAAAGCTGCGTTTATTATGCTAGCTTTACATAGCTCGAATGCTTGAGTTGCTTCGTCGGTCCATGTGATTTGCGTTTTGTCCTTTTTCTTGACGTTATGTAGGTAAGCGTTCAATGGTGCTTGTTGAGATGCGGCTTTCGGTATATGATCGCGATAGAAGTTGATCATACCGAGAAATCTTCTTAGCTCTTCTATGGTGGTTGGTCTGGGATAATTGGTGATGGCTTCGACTTTATGTTGCGGTGGTTTGATGCCTTCTGATGTTACGGTGTAACCAAGAAATTGGACTTCCGATTTGCCTAGGTTGCATTTGGCGGGGTTGATGGTGATGCCGTTTTCTTCTAATCTTTTCAGTATAGAGTGGAGATGCTCTCGGTGTTGATCTTCGTTTTGTGATGCCACCAGCAAATCGTCGATGAATGGGAAGACTTAATCTAATCCTCGTAGTACTTCGTGGATATATCGTTGAAACGTTTGTCCCGCGTTCTTCAAACCGGGGCACATACGTGGGAATTCTAATAAACCCATTGGAGTGATGATGGCTGTCTTCTCAATATCTTCTTCTCTTACATTTAGTTGTTGGTATGCACGGTTGAGGTCTATCGTAGAGAAAATATTTTTTCCAGAAAGAAGATGAGTGAAATCTTTGATGCGTGACACGGGGTAACGGTCTGGTATGGTGACGGAGTTGAGTCGGCGATAGTCACCACATACTCTAATATCGCCGTTCTTCTTGGGTACGATGTGTAGAGGTGATGACCATGGACTCTTGCTAGGCCTGCATAATCCTTGTTCTATCATATTTTCGAATTCTTTCTTGACGGTTTCGAAACGATGCGGTGGGATTGGTCGGGCGCGGCAGTGTACCGGTGGTCCACGTGTTTCAATATAATGTTGCAGTTTAGTTGCATCGACGTCAATCTTGTTATGCCGGGATATTGTGCTAAGATGTCGTGATATGACTGCGACATGTCGATACTGCGCACGGTAGGTACGTCCGATACTCGTACTGGGGCGTTGACCTTTAGGTTTGTAACTCCGTCGATTAGTCTTCGGTTTTTTAAGTCGACGACGAGTTGATGATGCTTGAGAAAGTCGGCTCCGAGAATTGGTTTTGAAACGTCAGCCACGATGAACTTCCATTTGTATGGGCGTCGTAGGTTGAAGTCTAGAGATAGTGTTTTCTCGCCGTATGTAGCTATTGTTGTGTTGTTGGCTGCATAAAGTTGAAATGGTAGCGGCGTTTCTGTTTGTCCCTTTCTTCTCGGTAGCACGGAAATATTTGCTCCCGTGTCGACCAGGAATGATAGGTTGGAGTTTCTGTCGGTGATGAATAGGCGGTGTGATATTTCTTGAACGCCGGTGTCCGCCTCTGCCAACGCTCTTTCTAGTTTTCCGAATTTGCTTTCTTGAATGAGCAGGGCGAAGTACAGCGTCTAGCTTGATCTTTGAATCGGCGATGATAGTAGCAGAATGGTGATGGTGATGGCGATGTTTCGCGGTTTCGGGATCGATGTGGACTGCGGTGATGAGATGGGTAGCGGCTGCGGCGATAGTTGTGGTAATATGGCGGTCTTGTCTTTAGCTCTGATATTTCTAGTGAGAGTTTCCTTATTTCGTTGATAAGGTACTACGTGTCTGCCTGCTGCGGTGCTGATGTAGGTGGTACCGCAGGTGGAGGTGGTGCGGATGACTGCACGGCTGCGACATTAGTTGATGCTGTCTGTTCCATCATTTTGTCGGCGAGTAGTGCGAGTTCTTCGAGTGCAGTCTTGGAACTGATTGATTCGCTGACTGCGAGGACTGAGCGGATGTGTGGCGGAAGATGGTTTGTCCACATAAGGCGTAGAGTGGAGTCGGGAACTTTATCTCTTGCGAGATTTCGCATGCGGCGTAGTAGTTGGGTGGGCTTTTGGTCGCCAAGCTCCATTTCTGACAACAGCTTCTGGAATTGGCGGTTGTCAGATTCTTCGTAGGCGGATATGAGTCGTTCCTTGATAGCCTTGTACTGGTCCGTCTCAGGTGGGTTGTAGAGTAGATCCATGATTTGCTCGATGTCTTGCCTATTCAGCTGTGCGATGACCATCTGGGCGAGTTGTGCTTGGCCTTTCTTGAGATCGTTCGTTGCGGCTTCGAAACTGATGAACCAGAGTCGCGGTCTGTCGCGCCAGAATGGTGGAATGCGCATGGTGAGTGATATGCCGGCAGCTTCAGTCTTCGACATGGTGTGAGATGTTGCTGACTCTTCGGTTTGGCTGGGATTCGACATCTTGAGCAATTTGAGTCTCGATTTCTTCAGGCAGAGTAGCAGGGTTTTCTCTTCTTCAGGTGTGTTTGCTTCGGGATCACCACTTTGGGGATGAGGAGCAGCCAAATAATAACACTTACCGTCGAGTAAAATGAATGAGTAAAGAATAATTTTATTAACAAATAGCGCCTCTTTATATACAATTTTACAAGAAACAATTAACCAATAAAAACTTAAAACTAATTATTTACATTATTTCTACCAATCACATCACTGCACTGTTGTTGCCACGTTCCGCAAGGTGGCGCTAGCACGCGCGCGGTCGTTCGCGCGCAGTGCCGAGGTTATATATACAAGCGACGCGGAGAGCGCGGCCTTTTCCGCCGCCGGCCGTCGACTCGTGAAGATATCCCAGTGTTGCGTCCTCGATGGTTGGACTTGTGTTCGTGCTCGTCGATCGGCGGGGCTCCTGTCCTGTCTCTGACTGGGTGGATGGTCAAAAACGTAAAAGTTCTTATCAGAACTGCTGCTACAACGCCGTGAGTGCCCGTGCTGCTGTGAAGTGCTCTCCTGTCTCTCGTCAAAACGTAAAAGTTCTTATCAGAACTAGTTCACTGTCTCGGTGCCCGTCAAAAACGTGCTGTGATGTGTGGTGGCTACAACACAAATACTAAACACCACTCCAAAATGACAGTACCATTTCTTCGTACTGGTCAAATTTCTCAGAGCAGTCAGATTCAGAACTTATTGATTTCTAAAAGAAAAAACACAACACAAATTTGTCTTTAATTTTGATTAAAAGTAAAACATTTTGATTATAAGTAAAACATTAATAAAAAATATTTCGATAAATGAGATGTATTTTTAATAACCTGATTTATAGGTACTTACCGAAGTGTTAAGCCAACTCTCTCTTCAACGGTGATGGCAAGTTGGAAAGTCGTGTCCTGTTTGATAATTGCTGGCCCGATTAGATGCACAAGTTCATCAAAAGAAGAAATACTCATTCGGTAGAATTTTAAGAATTTTTTTGGGTAACATCTCAGTTTTGAATGCAATGTATGATGTTTTCCATATACTAATCTGACACTTATTAAAGGATGCACCCAGAATTCTCTCTTTTGTTTTCATCTTCTCTTTAATATAACAGCAAGTAAAGCGTTCTTTTTCCTCATTTTCACGCACACATCACTTTAGTAGCAACATTGTCACCGACTAAATCAATTAGGTCTGCGACTCAATATAGCTGCCCAATTCAATTGTAAAAGTACGCAATTTAGTTGTTCGTTAGTCGGCCAACTGGATATTGGAAGTCTAAGGGAGCTCTTTACGTCTAGATCCTTAGATACGTCATAAAATTCGCCAGGCAAACGTAAAGTTTTACCATAAGCTAACTACAGTAACAAATAACTACAGTTAGCCTATGGTAAAACTTTACGCGCGCTATCAGTGTGTATCGCTGCGCGCAGGCCGAACAACATTGAAGGCAATTCGTATACCCAATTAGTGTTACTATGTAAACACCTTTGATCTCTGACACTGTAAACAAACTTTAGCCCATCGTCGTACATCAAAATTCATACCGGGCCAAATGAACTGTTTGGAAATATTTTTTTTGTAGCGTTAACGCCAGGTAGTGATAGCCTAGTGATATGACCATTGGACTGCCAAGTCAAAGGTCTCGAGTTCGAATGCAAGGCACGCACCTCTGACTTTTCGAAGTTATATGCCTATTAATAAATAATTGAAACCATCGTGAGGAAACCTGCATGCCTGAGAGATTTCCTTGACGGCGTGTGAAGACTGCCAACTGGCAGTAGGCTAGCGTGGCGGACTATAGCCTAATCCCTCTCGTACTGAGTGGAGACCCGTGCCCAGCAGTGGGACAATGTAATGGGTTGATGATAACGCCAGGATGGCTTAAATTATGAACGCTATCGAAGGCAATTTTCCTGAAGTTTTTCGTTAAATAGGGTCTAATTACATCAGTAGATATTTCACAATAAACTTACTTATTACATGAGGGCAACAACATTTGTTTTAATTTAACTTTATTATCGTCCTTCGTGTGTTTCGACACCTGTGATAAGTACTCATCTTTCGTTTGCGCGACAGCAAATGCGCTGTTATCTAGTACAGTTGGTCACAAAATTGTTTCCAAACGCGACAAAGTATCAGCTACAATATTATCCTTGCTAGCGGCAGGGATAATATTGTAGCTGATACTTTGTATGCTGTATGTCGTATGTCGACTGTAAATTCACTTATAAAAAAAAAGATGTCGCATCCTCTTAGGTGTCTCCTAATCATCTTTACCAATTTTAGAGAACGCATGACACAAGGCCCTGTGGTCTGTATACACTGTCAGAGATCGACCTTCGAATAATTTACGGAAATATTTAATCGACTTATAATTAAGCTAGCAATTTGCGGTCATATGTGGAATACTTTTGTTCAGTCGGTGAAAGTTTTTTAGAAAGGTACCCTTAAGGCTTCCACAACTGTTTACCTTTTGCTGCAATACCGCCTCCATGCAAGCCAATGGATGATTTGGTAACGGGTGTGTCAATGGCTTTTTGAAGTCCTGTTTTACATTGCACTAATGCGTTTTTGGCTGTTTCTCTCCATTTAATTTTGGTTGTATCGTTTTAAGTTCAGTTCAGATTGATAATTCGCTAAATTTGGAAGGTGAGGCCTGTAAACGTTAAGCATTCTCAAAAATCGTCTTAAAACAACGATAGTCTCAGGCTTAGGAAAATTCAATATAGCCTCAACTTTTGCATTCAAAGGTTTAATACCGTCTATATTTACCTCATGACCTAAAAATTCTACGCTCGACTGTTCGAAACAACATTTATTTAAGTTAATAGATATGCTGTAAGTATTAAATCGTTCGAATACAAACGTTAAGTGTTCCTTATAAACGGTTTCATTCTCGCTGGCAATTATTACGTCATCCAAATAGTTGAACAAGAAGTCAAAACCCTGTAAAACAGTATTATTCATAAACCGTTGGAATGTTTGTGCTGCATTTCGTAAACCGAAGGTCATACAAGGAAAACTCGAAAAGTCCGAAAGAGGTTATATTTGCTGTTTTTTTCTATATCTTGAGAAGCTACACTAATATAATGGTATGCTCTATTTACATCCAATTTTGAAAATATATTTTTATTTGCTAAAATAAATTAAGTGTCGGTATGGGGTATCTATCAGGTTTTTTTTATTGCGTTCAATTTACGATAGTCGCCACAAGGCCTCAGGTCACTATTTTTCTTGGGGACTATGTGTAGCGGGCTGGCCCATGCGCTTTTAGAAGGCCTACAGATACCCATTTCCAGCATGATTCTAAATTCTTCTTTAACCTTCTTGTAACCATCGGGTGGCAATGGACGAGCGCGCGCATAAACGGGAGGACCGGTCGTCTGCACGTAATTTAATACATTATGCATGCATGCATATTCGAAGTTTCCCTAAATGACGGTGGTTTAGTAATATTGGGATACATACGCAGTGGTTTTCAAAAATAAAATTAACATTTATAATTGACGCTAAAACATGCATATCGGTAACCTGATCTATTAGTTTGTGACTGTGCTAAATATCTACTAAAAGTTTATGGTACGACAATAAATTGGCACCTATAATGGGTTCTTAAACATCGGCCAAAATAAACTCCCAACGGTACGGTCTCCGTAACTTAAGATGTTAAGATCTAAAACCAAGGTCACTAATAGGCGGCTACAGGGGCTAATGGCACAGATATCCGCCGGCGACTATACCTTGTTATTAAGTTTTCCGACTGCATACTGTTTGCGTTGTCGGTCTTATGGTTGTCCCTCGGCTTCCAGGCACAAGGTGGCTCACAAAAATGAGCTCTGTAGTGGTAGCGGAAGTGATACCTGCAAAGCCCATTCGGCGAATCCGGCGTGCGACGGTTTGACTTAGAACGTGAAGATTGTCTGGAATAGCTGCCTTTCTGTCTCGTCCTTGACCGAGAATGCTCCATGTTCGTCCACCTTGCCTTAATTTTTGCTAGTTCAGCCGCCAAACTTGCTATGTTACCGTCGTCTTTGCATGATTATCCAGGCGACTTCTGCTACTTCCGACACTTGGGTGGTCCGTATGTCTTCCGCGACATTGTCCGCAATCACTGCCAAATTATCTAAATCTTTGGTCTCCGAAACAACTAATACATTACTCTCAAAGTGTCGTCTGGAATTTTGTCTCGTGCTAGGTCCCTCATGCGGTGGAGGAGTTGTGAAGGCATTTGGTCGCCTAACTCCATTTTACCTATAGTATCTTCAAAGAAGTACTTAAAAAGTCTGTTACTTGCATTATCAGTTCTTTTAGTAATTTCGATACGACTAAATCAAATTTTCCATCATCGCCCAATTTTTTTGGTGCTAATTAACTTCGTCCCGAATAAACCACACACGAAGCTGGTCCAGCCAAAATTCTGGTATACGTGACGACAACGAGATAGCCATAGTGTCTGTAGGTGGCATTTGCAAACTTTGCGGAACTCCGGTGGTCATTCTCACAAACAATTTACGAGTAACACTATGTTCTACGTCGGGGTCACCAAATGTAGGTTGAGCCCGGTTGGAATATACAATAAAAGTCAGTTCACTTGAAAAGGCAAAAGTTTATATTGTTCTACAACACTCAAGTTATTACAACAGAAAATTCGACAATTTCGTTTTAGGTATAATTCGATATCACACTAGAATAACGTATTTGCCAATGGGAATACACAACCGGACTGTCTTTGTAAAGCAGTATACGGGAATCGATGCAAAGTGACGGTTAAGTGTAAGTGTAGGGTATGTAAGTATAGGGTACACTTACATAGCTATGCACGTGCACTTACAAAGATATGTCTGTGCGTGTGTGTCCCTACAACAATCTTCTAAATTGTAAAAAAATTGGTCACATTAACTTTGTTAAGAGCGGTGGTTCGTGCTAATGATGTATTTTCAGGCTTTCTTACACTCAATGTCTTGTCGTTTCAAAAACTTTTTAGCCAATCAATTGTTGCGATTTTGTCAGCATGCCACTTTTCGGGAGCAATCCATAACTTTAGAGCATATTGATAGCTATATAAGCTCTCTGACTTGGACAGTTGTCAACCCTAAACACATTTTAGCTGATGTCTTCAAATATGTCGCTAGCATATTTTCCTGTTCTACAGTGAAAATTCTATGAAGTCTTCCTCCGATTCTTTAGCCTTTGTCACAAATCTACCTAAGTGAGATATCCTCATATTGTAAGCACTAGCTACGGACCGTAAAGGCATTTTTTCCTCTATCACTTCCTTTACGGCTTCTTCTATGTTTTTAGGATCAATTCGATCCCTTTTCTTAGGAGGCATTTTAAGTTTTATTTTATAATACTTTCAATCATTTATCCTGAAACAAATAAGGCATTCATCATCAAACACCACCATACATAACACACGTCATTAAAAGGACATCCCTTTCAAGACTCGCCCAGCTGTCCCAAACAAGACGTTCATGCATTTCAAAAAATAACCTCAAAGCAAAAGTATTTCTGAATAATCTTGTATAAATGTGTACTCACCTTTTAGGTAGTTAAACCACTTATAAGTTTGCAGTACAATGAATGCCGATTAGTGCCGCAATAATCTTATAAACGATTCCCAAAAACAACAAACAAAATACTTTGAACCACGAAATAACTCAACCACGTTTCGCCATTGAATTGAAAATCCTGACTTGCCTAATCACGGTCAGTTCATACAAAACTATATTATAAATAAACGAAGAGTGCAATTTTCAAGGATTGTTGCAAACCTTCCGCAACTTAATACTTTTTTAAATTTCAGTACAAATTACTTAAAACTAATTTCTTTGGGACCGTATCATGTAAAACAGGCTCGCTCGTATTATGGCGAATACATAAGAGAGCGTCCTACCCGTGATGACATACGGAGATGAAACGTGGACACTCACCGTGGGCCTGGTCCACAAATTCAAGATTGCTCAGCGTGCAATGGAGAGCCAATGCTTGAAGTTTCTTTAATGGATAGAATTCGCAACGAAGTCATCGATATTGCGCGAAGAATAAGCACGCTGGAAGTGAAAGTGGGCCGGCCATGTCTGCAGACGGACAGACGATCGATGGAGCAGACAATTGTTGGAGTGCAGACCGCGTTTGGGCAAGCGTAGTGTGGGACGCCCTGCGATGCGATGGACCGATGATTTGAAGAAGGTGGCTGGCAGTGGATGGATGCGAGCTGCCCAAGACCGGAATGGTTGGCGCTCTTTGGGGGAGGCCTACGTTCAGCAGTGGACGGCGATAGGCTATATGACGATGACGAAAAGAAAGCTAGGTATTTATGAAGTTGAAATAAGTCCAGAGCTAGAGTTTTCGGAAGAACATAGGAGGTATTCTATTAAGAGGTCGCATTAAATCGAGACATGCATCTAGTCGTGAGTATTACACTTATATTTTATATGATGAGCATCCCTCAAGTCAAGAGCAACCTAGAAACGCTGTATTAGGTTATTGGTGTAATTGTTTAGCTGGAAACAGCAACTTGGATGCTGTGCACATAATGAGAATTCTTTGGTACTTGGAGTGGGCAAGATACCAAGAAGGTAGTATTCCACCAGCAGCATTCTTGACCAATGATTAAACATTCTTCCTTTCTGTCATGTGAACAACAGTGCCGATATTGGATGCCAACGTTGGCAAGCAGAGTCAAGAAATTTAAAGATGGTTCTACCGCCGATGGACCCTCAAAGACCCTCCTGGAGTCTACAAGTCTTCCCCTTGGAAGAAGAGGCACGCTTAAATGGCTGTATTACTAATTGCTGCAAAATGCATTATGGGCTAATGATAGTACAAATTCGGAAGCTTGCCTACGAATGTAAAATATCCTGCGAAAGGGCACGAAAATCAAATGGATGGCTTAAAGTGAATGTGTTAATACAGTTAAACAACACTTCAAATAAAAAGGTGGATGTGAATATTGCAAATGGTGAAAACTATTGTCTGCTGGATTAGGACAAGTGAAAGTACATTTGAAAAATGGTATAAAGACAATAAGTGATACATATTATGTACCTGATTTAAGTACAAATTTATTGTCAGTCAGTGCTATGACCAAAAAGGGTTATATAGTTACATTTGATAGCAGCTCGTGTACTATTTATGATGGTGTTGACATTTTAGCTACAGGTACTCAAATAAATGGTGTCTACCAACTCGACACTGTGTTAGAACCTAACTGGGCTAAGGATAAGGATAGTTCCTTAGACGCAGCAGCAGCAGTAGCAGGCTCGATATCACAAGAGGTATGGCACAGACGTCTAGGGCACCTCAACTCCAGGAGTCACGTATGGCTACTGGATTAATTATAGTGTGTCTGAATTTCAACAGTGTGTATCATGTGTTGAAGGAAAGCTTCCGTACCGAATCTAGGTTGCCTTTCCCTAAGAGGTCCTATTCTAGAGCTACAGATGTGTTAGGTTTAGTGCATACAGACTATTCAAACTCCATCACTAAGTGGTGCTAAGTATGTGTTGAGTTTCATAGATGATTATACAAGAAAGCATTATGTTTATTTTCTGAAAACAAAAGATACAACTTTTAGTTATTTTCAGCAATTTAAGGCTCTTGTAGAAAATGAAACTGGAAAGAAATTAAAAATACTTAGAAGTAGTGTTGCCGATCGATAGTCGAGTATCGATGATTAATCGATAGTCTATCGATAGCCAACCAATCGTAAGACTATCGATCGGCCTATAGATAGCACAGAACAAGGCAATACTATCGAATGAGTGCAATACTATCGATACTATCGATAGTATTGTAGTTCCTCAATAACAAACTATCGATAATATCGATAGTATCGATACTGTCGATTTTATTTGCAACGATAGTATCGATTGTTTTGGACTATCGATAGTTTAAAAATGTACAATAGTATTATTTACAATTTTCACATACATATAATAGTCAATCACAATCAACTATGTGCCACACCCAAATCTCTAGAAACAGTTTTCTTCTCTAAATTATGGCCTTTGATTATATAGTCAAATCTGTGAACTTGACGCTTACGTGTAAAACTCATATAGAAACATTTAGAAGCATTTAAATCTAGTTTGTTACAATAACAATATAAATCAAGACGTTGGAGGTCCTCCTGCATTAGTTTTGCATCATGAATATGATTAACTGAACGGAATATTTTCATATCATCGGCAAATAGCAAAAAATTAGAATCCTTGAAACAAGAGCCAATGTCATTAATGAAAATAATGAAGAGCAGGGGGCCCAACAAGGAACCCTGAGGGACTCCTGAGGGGATCCTAACCCAAGATGAGGTATAACCACTCAACACTACTGCCTGAGACCTGTCCAGTAGATAAGACGTGAACCAGTTATGAAGTTCACCGTGAATACCGAGATCCAGAAGCTTAGTAAGTAAGATTTTGTGGTCTATACGATCAAAAGCTTTGCAATAATCAGTATAGACCACATCAACCTGATTACCACAGTCCATATTACTGGTTAAATAATCATTAAATATTAACAAATTGGAAACAGTCGACCTACCCCTCAGAAAACCGTGCTGTTCAGGTATCAACACTGATTTAACTGACTCGTAAAGTTGAATGTAGACTATGCGCTCGAGAACCTTCGCAATTAAACATAATTTAGATATTGGTCTATAATTAGTGACCGCGCTCCTGGACCCACTCTTATGAATAGGTGTGACGTAAGCTGATTTCCACAGAATTGGCACGACACCTTCGTTTAACGATCTTTGGAAGAGCAGAGTAATAGGCACGGACAGTTCTTTTGCACAGGGTATCAAAAAACAGGCTGGTATTGAGTCAGGACCGGCAGACTTACAAGGATCAAGTGCTTTCAATAGCTCATGGACCTGCTCAGTTTTAATCTCAACTGTGGAGATGTCACAGACTTGGCTACTAGGTGACATAACATGGCGTGATGGCAGAGAATTATTATCAATAATAAGAAAGTTGGATGCAAAATAGTCAGAAAACAGCTTACTTATGCCCGGTCCAGTATCACTATATGTATCCGCAAAAGTCATTAACGCTGGAAAATTACTATTACCTCGTTTGCTCTTGATATAAGACCAAAAATGCCTGGGGTTATCACTTATAGAGCTCTCAATACTCCTAATATAATCTTTATAACATACATCTTCAAGTTTCTTTACTCTATCACGGAGTAAGTTAAAAGTGATTCCGTCTGCTCTATTATTATAAGTTTTAAATTTTTTGAAATATTTAAATTTTTCTTTAATACATTTTATCAGTGCACTATATACCATGGAGGGTAACGGGTATTTTTAGTTTGGCGCGAAGGAATATGTTTGACCCTAAGACGGTACAATAAATCATAAAACGAGTTTACAGCTTCATCTAAACACTCCGCGCTAAGCAACATCTTCCAGTTGACATCAGCAAGTTCCCTGCGAATTTTGTCATAATCCCCTAGCTGGTAACAAAATTTGGTGCGTGAACGTTCATTGAGTGAAGTTGAGCAAAGAAATGAAGGTTTGATTACCAAGCTTTTATGATAAGGGTCCTCTTTTACCAGTGGATCCAAACAGGTTGACACGGAAACAAGGTCATTGCAAAAAACTAAATCCAACAAACCACCAATATGATTTTTGTGTGAGTTATATTGAACAAGTCCACATTCGTTTAACTTGGTAATAAAATTGTTATGATGCGCATTATTCGAGCGTGTCGCTTGAAAACCATCGCCAACATCACACAATGACCACCGAATGTCGCTCATATTAAAGTCACCGACCACCAAAAAGTAATCGGACGCATTGTTATCAATTAGACTTGAAAGCGCATTTAAAAAGTTATTAAGCTGTAAGTAAAACGTATTTCCCTTATTCGGTTGGCATAAATATAACGCACAGATATGCATTTTTATAGCTTCATTATGCGAGTTGCGGGATTTCAGTGTGATCCAGATATCCTCAGCACTTGACCCCCAATCCAGGTTGTGCACGACATGGAGATGACGTAGGACAGCAATTAGCACCCCACCCCCTTTGGATTGGTCTGTGAGGGAATAGTCTCGATCGCGGCGGAACACCAAGTATCGGTGATCAAAGAGTTCATTGTCACCTATACTCTCCATTAACCAGGTCTCAGTCAGCAAAATAATTTCGTAATTATTCATACAGAGGTTACGAAAGAAAGAAGATGTTTTGGTGCGGTGCCCTCTACAATTTTGGTAATAAAAATTAAGCATTAATGACCGTTAATACTACACATAAATGTACATACAAATAAGTTAAAAACATTGATACATAAAAAATAAACCGCCACTATCGTAAAATCTACAGTTAATTGCCACACACCAGCCGCCTTCACTAGCCTACACTAGTAAACATAACAAACTTTAATAAATTATGTGGAATAGTTAACAAACAAAAGTTCGTATTACAATAAAGGACACTAGTAAACAATAAGCAATGCTCACATTTTTCAAGTTAAGGTACAACAAACTAATAAGATATAAACACAAAAGAATATGAATTAATAAATTTTGGACAGATCTTTTTCGTTTTTTATAACAAAAGACTTTGAACTCTGGTCTTTTCTGACAAAAATTTTGGATTTTTTTACCCAAACAAATTGAAAATCCTTTTCCTTTGCTAACTTTTTAGCCTTAGTTAGTAACAGTTTGTTTTGGACAGTAAGGTGATCATTTATATAAATCCGGCCAGTACCTTCGAGATTTATATCTGCTGGACATAGGGTTTTATAGGTACGCGCTGCAGCCACAAAGTCCTCCTTTGTATATCTGTTTAAGAAAGACACTATAATGGGCTTAAGTCTGCTTTCTTTTGAGGGCACCCTCACGACAAAGTTTATATTCTGCTTCATGATGGGATACTGGATCTTGGAAGCGATCTTGCCAACAATATCGATAAGGTTTTCATGTTCTTTTAGCGGTACTCCTTTTATTTCGATATTGTTTGACCTCATAAATTGATCTCTCTCGTTCAAACTGTTCTCAATATTCTCTAATTTCGAATGCATACCCAAGACTTCATTCCTCGTCTTTTCAACAGCTTGAACCCTCTCATCTAAATCCTTGAATTTTGCAGCAAAGTCTTCCATTGACACTTTAAGAAGACCGATATAATTTTTGATGTCCTTAATATCCGCTACTACATCCAATAACGGGTTAAGTCTAATTCTAATTCTGTGCTAATTGAAACTTATCTCATATATAAAAACAATGGAAGGCCCATCTAAATTAGCAAAAAAGCAAAAGTCATCAATGTGGACCTACTTTGATAAAAGTGAAAATGGAAGCCAAATTAAATGTAAAATATGCAAGCGTGAATATAAGTATTGTAACAATACATCGAATATGAAGGCTCACCTCCATCGAAAGCATCCTGAAATCTTACTAATTATGTCGGTTTCTCAGAACGAAAAAAGCGAAGTGGAACATTTAGAAAGAGCTACAGTAAAATACAGCCATAATTCGTCCAGAAAAAAATGTTAGATTAATTATTTGTAAAAATGATTGCAGTAGATTTGGAGCCTCTTCGCTTATCTGAGCACGAAGGTTTAAAAGAATTTGTCGCAGGTTTAGACTCGCGGTACGAATTGCCGGGAAGATCAACAGTGACTTCCAAACTTTCAAAGTTGTATGTGAAAATGAAAATTCAATTATTAAAAATTGTTGAAGAGACTCGCTATGTAGCGATTACTGCGGATACCTGGACTTCCATGAGCAATCAAGGCATTCTTGCTTTGACTTGCCATTTTATTAAAGAAAACCAACTAATATCTGCTTTGCTGGCTGCAAAAGTTGTCGAAGGGCATCATAATGCTGACAATTTAGCTTCCGTGAGTTTTTTTATTTATATTACTACCTACTTCCAGTAACTTTTGAGACTTTTGGAATATGGATGAGGGGTTAAAGGCTTGTAGCGACATCTAGCGCGCTACATGGAACTACGTCGTGCAAATCCTGAATCGCGCAAGTGAAGTTTACCGCGCGATTAGAGTATATACAACGGCCTGACAACAACCGTCGGGCCGTAGCCCGCCAGGCAAAAACACCTGCCTGGTTGGAGGATCCTCCCTTTGGTTGGAGAGGCAACATCACCTCGCCTCTCTACAGTGGTGACCCCGTCGTTTTTATTTTAATTCCGATATTTCGAAGAATTTTTCCCTTATGGAAGGCAGACGCCCTTTTAATTCTCAAAACCAATCCGGTGGTAACCGCCGTGGGTTAAGAGACGCTCAACGCGGCTACGAACATTTCAACAATCGTAGTCAATTAGCTGATTGGTCGTACTTACCATTACCATTGACCAAAACAGAGTTCAGCAAGTTCAGAGACCATCTAATAGAGCAGCAAATTTTAGAAAGAAGGTCCAAGATACTAAAGAGCAGAAGAATGCTGAGAAGATTAATTCCTCGGCTATAAGACCGGCCACTGTGGAGTCGGCACCTAGAGACGAACCCCTATATGACGTAGGCCCGCACTCGAGCCTAGTTCCATTGCAGGACGTCCACACCCAGAACTTTGACCTTGGAGGCTTCATTCCCATGGTTGAAGAAACTTATGAAGAGCTTAGGGGTATAGAT
Organism: Subacronicta megacephala; assembly: GCA_958496365.1. Classification (NCBI taxonomy): domain Eukaryota; kingdom Metazoa; phylum Arthropoda; class Insecta; order Lepidoptera; family Noctuidae; genus Subacronicta; species Subacronicta megacephala. The sequence continues at coordinate 10,576,737 of OY292533.1, forward strand.
CCCCGTTTATCTGAGAGATTGCCGTTATCCATGTTCATACATGTATGCTGTAACCACCTAAATCTACAGTTAGCTGAGGTTGCTCGCCAGAATGGACAAAACATTCTTGGCATGAGAACAGATTTTAGAGAGGTTTTACCTGACTATCAGTGTATTCCAAAAACCGTACTTGATTATATATCACACATCAGCAATATAGTTACTCAGACTGGTATAGAAGTAAAATTGAATATGCCCAATCTGGCCGTGCCTCAAGGTCCAGATGGCGATATTCCATCGGGCACGTTTGGCCCCATAAACGCGCAGACACATAATGTTTACGAAGCTTACATCAGTCCGCTTGTCACTGCAAACCGTGTAATAGCGAGCCAGCAGAATAATCAAAATTATAATCCTCTTCCTGCCGCTCTTATTCCACCCAATCTCCAACCCACTAGCAATCTACTTGGGTATGGATTAATAGACAATCAGAACGCTGGAGCACAACTAAGACTCCAGGGAATCGTCTTTCTTAACGATGACAGCATCGAAGGCAGGTATAAAGTGTCTCACACCGCCTGTTCCCGTGTTTACATCATATTAGCAGAGTTAAAAGACAAATTTAAGATGGTAGAGTTTAGACGAGAGAAGAACGAGAATGGCCTCAATTATATAAAGAAGATCGAGCCAAAGGTTGTCAGCTCCAACCTAGTTTTTGTTGAATCAGAAGGGCCGGCCAACCCTCTTAATGTTCCTCTTTATGATAGAACAGTTAATATATACAGTAATTCAGCACCAGGATCGGCCACTGCAAATCCTGAATCGCGCAAGTGAAGTTTACCGCGCGATTAGAGTATATACAACGGCCTGACAACAACCGTCGGGCCGTAGCCCGCCAGGCAAAAACACCTGCCTGGTTGGAGGATCCTCCCTTTGGTTGGAGAGGCAACATCACCTCGCCTCTCTACAGTGGTGACCCCGAGCAGAACACCAGCGCAGCCTTCGAAGACCAGCAGCTTCATCAGCTTCATCATCATCGTCATTGCCTTCCCTCCCACACAGCATCCGAACGAGCAGCGAGTCACACAGCCAGCCAGCACTCTCCCGGCTTCAACGGGCATCCTGACCACACGCCTGCAGCAACCCCGCAGCCTGGTCAGCACCCTCAGCCGACATCAGCGACTTGGCACAGCACACTGCACTTCGACCGGTCAACTAGCAGAGGCCGTCTCTCCTGGTCGACGCAGCAGCCAGCCACTACGCAGCACTGCACCACCTCAACTCACTGAGGACTATGCAGCATCACCCCGACTCACTGGGGCATCACCGCAACACAGTCCCGACTCACTGCGGACTACGCGGCATCCGGTTCCGACTCACTGGAACACGTACGCGCCACTGGCACTGGCAAGCACCTGACGCACTGACCGCTGCTCCGAAGAAATCATCGACCTCCGGTCTCGGAGGGGAGTGATGTAGCGACATCTAGCGCGCTTCATGGAACTACGTCGTGCAAATCCTGAATCGCGCAAGTGAAGTTTACCGCGCGATTAGAGTATATACAACGGCCTGACAACAACCGTCGGGCCGTAGCCCGCCAGGCACCTGCCTGGTTGGAGGATCCTCCCTTGGGTTGGAGAGGCAACATCACCTCGCCTCTCTACAGGCTGTTATGAAAAAAATCCCAATTCGTTTTTTTTTTTTATTTGGATAATTGTTAATATATCCTTACTAATATTATAAATTCGAAAGTAGCTCTGTCTGTCTGTCTTTCTGTCTGATATGTTTTCACGCCTAAACCGCTGAACCAATTTTGATGAAATGTGGTATAGTACTAGATGGGACCTCGGGAGCGGACATAGACTACTTTTTTTTAATTTCGAGGGGATGGTTTATGGGATTAAAGTTTGTATAGAGAATCAATAACCGCTGAACCAATTTTGATGAAATTTGGAATGTGACGGACATTGACTACTTTTTATACATAACCAGTAGCCAATATAGCCAATAGCCGACATAGCCAACATAGCCAACAAGGCCAATAGCCAACATGGCCAATAAACAACATGGCAAATAGCCAACATGGCCAATAGCCAATATAGCCAATATAGCTAATAGCCAATAGCCAATTGCATATAGTCATCATTTATCTTATAGCCATTAGCCAACAGTCGATCAACTTTCTTACGATATAAAAATTCATCAAATCTATATTGGAGGAATGCTGGTACTTTTATATGGCGATTTTAGACAAACTGCTGCTGATCAGCTGGTGATCGCTAAGGGCATACTGGCAGATGAAATAAATGGATCTTTGAAATCGTCCACTTTATGGGTACATACTAATTTTATGCAGACGAAGTCGCGGGCAAAAGCTAGTATATATATATATATATATATATATTCTACGTATTTGCATTTTGTCAAATCACCACATCTTTTTTCAGGTTATTTCATCGATTTTAGAAGTATGGAACTGTCGCAATAAAGTTTATTATCTCGTGGCAAATAGTAAGCATGGTTCATAGTTGCCCGACTAACACTGCCCACTCGCGTATATCGATACTTTGGTTCAATAGTAGTCATGTTGCTATGTACAAATCGCCTCTGCTCTTCTAAATTGGCCAATTTCCAATATTCTTCAAAAACCATGGATCGTTCATCAGTTGAGAATACTTCACCACATTTGTATTTGCATTTGTCAGTGCATGTAGGTCTCATTTTTTTTGCTTCAATTTTTTTCTGGGATTTCGATTGAGACGTGTATGCTCTACCGCTGTTTCTCAAAAGTTTCACTACGTTTTTTTTCCATAACTCCGGATGAGCTTTTCTTTTTCGAGACCTTTTTGGCATGTCAATAAACGAAGCTTCAACACTAGGCTCTGTTACAATGCAAGGTGGAGTTTGAACATTGAGCGAATGGCATTCGTCATTATACGGCTGAATTATATCGCAAGGTGATTGGTTTTCAATATCAGGTGTATGAGATTTATCGCTGATTGGCTGAACATCAATGCTAGATGGTTCAATATCTTCATCAGTGGCTGAATCAGCTTTGCGTCCGTCAATTTCAAAATCAGGATCTTTTACACTGTCATCTGAAGAAAAATCTGAGCTAGTTGATGAGTCATCTCTAGAGCTAGAGTTGCTATCTGAGTCACTGTCAGTGGAGGTACTTTCCTCAACAATAAAATTCGGTCGGTTTTCAGGACTATTGTTTAAAAAATCAATGTTATATTGGCTGTCTGGTATTGAATTTGTATAAAATGAGTCATTACTGGATTGATTATCTTGTTCGGTATCCATCTTGTTCTGAGTGTTTAGTATCGGTGAGATTAATTCTTGATCAACAGTGTTGGGAGTTGAGTTGGACGTATTATTTTGAGTTGAAGTTGTTTGAAGATCTTCATTTTTGGTTATTACCATACTCAAAATTTTTTGTGCTCGGGTATCCATTCTATAAATAAAGAAAAAATAATGATATACCTATATAAACACAACAAAACACTAACTCTGAACATTCACTCCTGGTCTTCATCATCAACGGCAGTAATGTTTTTACTTATTTATTCATTTATTTACCACTATTATGTACATAACGAATTTCACAAAATATTTTTATCTGAGCCGCCAGCGAGCTAAGTAGCACAGCTTTTATTGGTACCTACTGGTTTAGGTACGCACTCGGTGCGCGTAGTACCTACGCGAGCGTACCTACTGCACGCGAATGAAGCATACGGGGACGCTAGCAAACTTATTTCCCACAAATTATTACTTCAAACAAGTTTTAAGTAGGTACCTAAACTTGATTTACCTACCTGCTCAAAAAAGTAAAAACTAAAAACCAACCATTACAAACATCAATACAGCCACAATAGAAACATGTCCAATTTGTCTAAGTAAATATTATCGTTCATACTTTTTTTATTGTATACAAAACAGACGCATAACAAGTACTGCACTTTTGTCCTAAAAAAACAAAAAATAAGCTCATAATATTAAAATGCAAAGCGGACACATTCTATAATATGGCCCTTTGGCATATAAAATAATCTTGTACTTACTTGATATTTTAATTCCACACGGCTCCAATTCAAAATAAGGCACTTTGGTCTATATAATTAAAGTAAAACTAGATATTATATCGCAATATGGCCCTTTGTCATAAAAGTTGCGTGCGCTTTCGCCGACTACGAGGATGCAACTGACAAGATGGCCGTTTCGATCTGAAGTTGGTCACCAAAGTCACGGAATGCGAAAGAGGCGGTTGTGTGATTGGTCCATTTTTAGTGATAGAATCATGGGTGTCTTTTTGGAATATAAAAAATAGAACGGTTTAGATTCATTTTTTGGAAAAAAAAGAGTTTCAGTGTTTTTTGCGTTGTGGCCCTTTCGCATTTAATCAGCGATATGTTAGTTATGAAAGAATTGGGAAAACGAGGACGAATGCCCGACTATGTTGCCATAAAATATACAGTGGATGGAATTGTGGATGACGAAATAAACAAAACTATGTTATATGGTGTCACGACCTACGCGGACCTGAAAGAAAAACTAAAGTTATATGAACAATTTTAGAAGAACTCCGCTAAAGACAATTGCCGTAGTAAGCTGCCTACCCATACCTATACACAGAATAGTGATATTAAGAAAAATACGGCTGTAGTGACGCGATGTTTTAGCTTTGGTGAAAGAAGTCATATATCGGAAAATTGTCCTCATGTGATTTCACATGGAAGAAAACGCTTCCAGTGTAACGATTTCGGACACATTTCCTCGAATTGTCCAAGAAAATTAACGGCGACATCAAATTCGAGTGAAGTTCGACAAACTTCGGAAACATTCGGAAGGCAAAAACAATATCACGAAGGTGGCAGCGCTGAACTACGAAGACCGGCCAATCAGAAGCAAGCATGCTTCAACTCGTCACAAGAAGCCAACGTCAGCAGCGTGAACGAAGTTCAAGGCGATGTTCTTATAGCGACAACCGGTGTGAACACAAGCACGAGTGATTTTTGTTATGAGATTGGCAATAGACAACAGAGCAGCAAGACAGCGATTGGCCACTTAGACAAGATGGCGTATTCACTTCGTGATGGTGGTAATGACATTGACGTATTGAATGTAAACAAACATACCGGTGAACTTCTACGACGAGTGAAAGCTCTTAAAACAGTGTTAATGTGCGATAAAACGGCAATTGCATTAATAGATTCGGGTTGTGATGTAAAGTTGATGTCTAAAAACTTCTATGATGACCTTGGTAAGCCACAATGTAATAATAACTCTAACATATTTTGACAGGGTTAGGTTAATCGCATATACAATCCTATGGTGTTATAACATTAAATATAAAGATTGATAATTGTTTATACAGTGACGTAATGTTCTATAATTATATTGCCTGATAACGCTGTACCATTTCAAATTATCCTTCGTCATGATTTTTTACGACATGTTATGTTGTTTATGAAAGACTACTATGTGGTTTTGATGGTGGCAAAAGATGATTGGATGAACCCTAACTGTGAATGGTTGCGAAGTGTTGCATGTTTTTCCAGTTCTGTTGATTGTTTAGGTCATGTCAGTAATCCAGCTGTAAAAGAAGAGGTTATTATAAAGTTAGTGACTAATCATGTACAACATAAGACTAAGGAGGCTCCATTAGAATTAAAAATAGTGTTGAAAGATGACTTACCTGTGTCTCAGCGGCCACGACGTATCGTACAAGGAACAGGATGATGTTAATCAACAAATTCAGGAATGGCTCGATGATGGAATTATACGCGTGAGTTACTCAAAATATTCAAGTCCTTTAGAGTTAGTGAATAAAATATTAGATTTATTCAGCAAGGACTATTTCATTGAAAAGATAGAAAAAAAGGTTGAAGATTATATTGCATATCATGTATACCATGTCTATTAAAAAACAGGAAGGAAGGAAAACAAGAGGGTTATTTTAATCCAATTGAACAAGGCGATACTCCACTGCATACACTACACTTAGACTATGTTGGACTGCTAACAGATACTCATAAGCAGTATAATCATATTCTTACCGTTGTTGATGGATTCACAAAGTTCGTTTGGTTGTTTCCATGTGAAAGTACATCAACGTGGGAAGTATTGAACAAATTAGAAATACTACAGCAGACATTTGGAAATCCTGAAAGTGTCATCACAGATCAAGGAACAGTGAAACAAGGAACAAGGAACATGAGTTCCAACAATATTGCGCAAAGGAGGGCATAGAATGTTATCACATTACTACAGGAGTGCCAAGAGGGAATGGTCAGGTAGAGAGGATTTATAGGATAATTATACCAGTACTTACCAAACTGTGTATCGAAACCAGGATTATGGTATCGTCACGTAGGAAGAATACAGATGGTGTTGAATAGTACTTACTAGAGGAGCGTGAACACCACGTCATTCGAGATGCTAATAGGAAAGAAAATGAAGACAAGAAGATATAGAAATCTATGAATTACTCCAACAAGAGGTACGGGACAACTATATAGAAAATAGAGAAGATTTAAGAAGGAGAGCTAAACAACAAATACTGGAGGTGCAACAGGAAAATAAAAATAACTATGATAAGCATAGGAAAGAAAGTAGAAAATATAAGGAAGGAGAGATGGTTGCTATAAAGCGAACCCAATTTGGGCCAGGAATGAAACTTAAACCTAAGTATTTAGGACCATATATTGTCACCAAAGTAAAAAGACTACAGGTAAGAGGTGCAGAAGGTAGCTGTTGAAGATTGATTAACTTTAAAATCGATAGATGGCGTTGTTAGGTGAGCCGTGATTTCTGAATCGCGGTGTTAAGTTTCTCCGCGGTTTAACTAGGCTGACGATATTTATGTTCAATTTTTCAAAGTTCAAATGTTTTTATTTCAAATAAGCCTTTACAAGCATTTATGAAACGTTATGACTCTAATTGCACGGTTCCAAAAGTTGATCCTATGGAGAAGAATCCGGCAAGAAACTCCATGGACACTCTTTTAAAATAAGAGGTATAACATTTTTAACTGGTACATTATGGCAATATGAGGATGTGAGAACATTGAAGGTTAATGTCTGAATTAGCTTTAAGTCAATATTAAAATCAAAAGGTTCCCAGCAACTGAGAACTTAATTTCATCCTAAAAATAAGAAGTTATGTGGAAGAATCCACATCATCAAACAAATAAACTATAAATTGTATCTAATCAGACATGAACGACTAGAATGCACTCACATTTACAGTCCATTTTTATAAGTTGTGGTAAACAATACTAACCATATGAAGACATCCCGAGATATGAATAATGAATATATTCTGGTAAAACATGCCATTGAAGTATATTAATTTGAACCAGTATGTTAATGAAGACGAAAAATAAAAATAAATTGTGAGTATAATAGCCTCAATCAATCAGTAAATCAATAAATGTAACCTCAGGTTGCCAGGGAGGCCACAGGTGCGTCCGTATTTTGACACCACACGTTACTATCGTCAACATAGTCCTTTATTTTATAATATGCTTTCTCAACAAGAACCGATTTAACGTAATTTTTAAATTTCTTGCCAGTGAGATCAGTAATAGATTTCGGGAGTTTATTGTAAAAACGCACACAATTTCCTAAAAATGATTTATTTGTTTTAGTTAATCTAAATTTAGGAACCACTATTTTATGTTTACCTCTAGTATTATGGTTGTGATAGTCGCTATTTATGCTGAACATATGCAAGTTTTTGCGGATATACATGATGTTTTGAAGTATATAGAGTGACGGCAGAGTTAGTATATTGACGTTCTTGAAGACTTCTCTAAGGGAATCGCGAGGGCCCATATTGTAGATTGCGCGGATGGCCCTTTTCTGCAAGATAAAAATGGAATCTACGTCAGCAGCTGATCCCCACAGCAGAATACCATATGACATAATGCTGTGAAAGTAAGCAAAGTATACAAGTCTAGCCGTAGCTACGTCAGTGATCTGCCTAATTTTCCTCACTGCATATGCTGCGGAACTTAATCTGCGAGACAGGGCTGAGATGTGAGCACCCCATTGCAACTTACAATCAACCGTAATACCTAAGAAAACAGTTTCATTGATTAGATCGATATTGCTGCCTTCAAGAATTAAATTACTTTTAACTTGTGGTACATTTGGTAACGAAAATTTTAGACATTTTGTTTTGCTAGCATTAAGAAGTAAATTATTAGCAGCAAACCAGCTAGATAGGGATTTTAGGCTCTCATTTACATTAAAGAGATTGCTACTATTTCGTTTGATTTTAAATATAAGTGAGGTATCGTCGGCAAATAAAACTATATTAGATAACTCAGACATCATATAGGGGAGGTCATTTATGTACGCTAAGAACAGGAAAGGGCCTAAAATAGAGCCCTGTGGAACACCCATTTTAACTTCAGCCCCGGGAGATGTGACTCCATTAATGCCCACTTTTTGTTGCCTCTCAGAAAGATAGGAAGATACAAGCTCCAAAGATAGCCCTCTTATTCCGTAGTAGTCTAATTTACGGATCAGCGTGTTGTGATCAACGCAATCAAAAGCTTTGGAAAGATCACAGAAGATACCTATCGCATCCTGTGATCCCTCCCAAGCCTCTAGAATGTGAGAGACTAGTTTAGTGCCTGCATCAGACGTTGACCTGCCCTTCGTGAAGCCAAACTGTTCATTGTGTAAGATCTTATTTTTGTGGAAATGTGCAATCATTTGATTCAGCATGAGTTTTTCAAATATTTTACTTAGAGCAGGGAGAACAGAAATGGGCCTATAATTACAGGGATCTGCCTTACAGCCTGATTTGAAAATTGGGATAACTTTACTATGTTTCATTAGGTCTGGAAAAGTTCCTGTCTTAATACAGAGATTAAACATATTAGCAAGGATCGGAGCGATATCGTCAATAATGTAATTCAGTATTCTAACAGATATGCCCCATAGATCTTCTGTATTTTTGAGTTTTCTAATATACAGTTACAACACCGTAATAAGTTGTTTTGCTGTATTATCCTCATCCTTGCTACCATCGCGAGTGCTGCAGATCTAGTAGTGCGTGGTGTTATAATTGAACAGTTGTTCAGTACCTCTTACCTTTAAAGTCGACTCAAGACGACACCCTCTGCAGATAATATGAAAAAGTGGCCAGATGTTTAGGAAGTATAAACCAAGTAAGTATGTGAAGTTATTGTGTAGGGTATGATAGAGATAAATAGAAGATAAAATATTAATTTTGTATTAAGATTTATAAACATACAGTTGTAACAAGGTCATTCAGTTTTCTTATGTGATCAGATGTTAAATCTTAGACAAAGTACCTATAGACGTAGCCATATCTTATGCGTCACGAGTTAGAGTGAGACTACGAGTTATAATTTTAGTGTACGTAACAGAGACAGGAGACTTTTTTTTGTTCCTGTCACAATGGCCGGCTAGTTTTTTGGCAAGTTACTGATCTTGACAAACAAAAAACGTATTTACAGTTTTTCAGAGATTAAAAGAGTTTTACACACTCATTTGTCATCTCGTTTGTCATCATATCATGTGCAATGGTGGGTTGTAGTATTTTAGGCCGCAGTGAACAAAAATTTGATGGATTAACATTTCACTGGTAAGTTGTTTATTGATGTTAAAATACAATGATGTAGTTATTTATTGGCCATAATATCGTGTTTGAGTGTCACTTTTACTCATTATAAATCGATTACATCTAGAATTTTTACAATTAATTCAAACATAATCTTTAATTGTTCGATGTTTAGTGTGGCCATGATTTTTTTTTTACCCTAATTTAACTAGCGTAATACATACAAAAATAAAATGAAAATAATTCACATTGTAGGTTTCCTACTACGTCAAAATTGGCTACCAACAAAGTATTCAAAAATTTTCTCAATTCACTTTAAAGTGAATTCATTTGATTACAAAAAGAGGAATGTTCTACTAAAACCGAATTCAGTGCCAGTACAACATGTACATGTAAGTTATCGATTAATAAATGTAATACGTTGTTACGTTATGGTACACCCACACCGCAGTTAAACGCATGAGTTTGTATGAAAAAAAATTCTTCCAATACAATGTAATGATTCTTACACGAAATTGAATAGATCGGCATCATTTTATAATTAATGTTGTAATATATTTTAAATTTTTAGTTTTTTTTTTATGTGGACAACTCGCACTTGATTAAAAAAATGTTGTCATAGAAAAAAATCGACGTTATGCTTAACGACGACGTTTTTTAACTGGACAGATGGAATTCCATAAATAATTCCCTCTGTCCAGTTAAAAAAACTGTATAATATTTAAGTGTAGCTGTTTTTTTTTTAATTTTACAGCATAAGAGTTCAATGAAATGATTTTTTTTTCAGGTGTGAGAGATATTCGTCACAAATATTTATTAAAAAATTGTTGAAGTCCTGTGCTGTGATGTTGATTCCTTATGTTTTAACTATCTGAAAATAATATTATTAATAGACCTGGATATTTTTCCTTGATACAGACATCTACCAGTACCAGTCAAGACCATGTACAAAAATCTGGAACCAAACGGAGAAGTAATGTTTTGCAACAAATGCAAAACATTCAAATTAAGAGTCCATGTTTGGTATGAATAATAATATATTATAACGATTTGATATAATAATTAAAAATATTTTGTTGTTAACGGGAAAAGTTGTGTTAGGGTACTTCTATATTTATTATAATAAAACTCATCCGACAATGTATTTTTAAATGTTGTGGGTAGATTATCCTTGTCTTACCAGTTAATTGACGTCCGATTGTCAAACTGAACTTTTATAAAGCCGTGATAGCACTCGGCCGGCCAGTCTGTTACGAGACGCCCAAGTGACAAGTTGTGCAAACTGTGTAATCATACGACAGATATTCTGTACCAATTGCAGGTTAGTAAATGGTTGGTTATATTGATAATATGTAATACATAAATAGATATTATATACGTGACAATATTATATAGTAATATAATGTAGATGTGTACAATTATAGCTAATTATTGGCTTATATGGAAAATTATCAGTAATCATCAGTAATACAAATCGAGTTGCTTCGTGAATATAATATTTGAGTTCCATTGATTGTTTTCTTTCCCTCCATTATAATACCCTTAATACCACTTGGAGTGTTTTATTAGCAGTGCCACCCCTTCCAGTTGTGACATTCCCTTTCTTCAATAACTTATGACGTGCTCATTTGACAAATTATTTTCAGAAGTCTATTGAATTTGATGACGTTCATGACCGTCCTCTTCTGCAACGAGTGCCAACTCCGACTAACGAAAAACGTTTGAATAAAATGTTAGAAAATGATAATAAAAAGTCAGAGGCCTGTGGTGGGTCTCATCATCGTCTGCTACACTGGGTGAAGCCGGAGGCGGCGCGCCAAGGAGCATCCGCACCGCCCGACGGCGCGCAGGAACCCGATGAAGAACTCGTTTCTCACGCTACCACCCGCGCCGCGCAGTGTTCCGATGTGTCCGTGTTAAAAGTGCAAAATAAATCACAGACAACGAAATTATTGTTAAAAATAATGCTTATTACCATTCACGGAACCAAGACCAGTGTCCACACGCACGCGCTGCTTGACGACGGCGCGACGGTGACCCTCATCGCGGTCGACCTCGCTGATGAGGCCGGGCTTCAGGGCAGCCCGGCCAGCGCGCATTGTTACCCTCTCACCGTGCAGCCGCTGCACGGTGAGAGGGTGGACTTTTAATCATCTCTGAAAACTTACCTGGGAGCAATAGTACTACGGACAGATAGCAATAACCTATAGCAGAATGGCTGTTCGTAGGGGTTGGCCACGCACAATGTTTTCCGATAGCGGGACTAACTTGCGAGGTGCCGATACCGAAATGAAAAAGGCTTATAAAGAGATGGTTGACAACCAAGACCAGTTGTTATCGGAAACCCTGAATAAAGGTGTTGAGTGGCGATTTATCCCACCAGCCAGTCACCATATGGGCGGTGCCTGGGAGCGGCTCATTAGGAGCGTAAAAACAGCTTTAAAAATTGTTTTAAAAGAGCGGTCTAATAGAGAGGAAACTTTGACTACATTCCTGTGTGAAGTAGAAAATATGATCAACGGGCGACCGTTGACGCACGTATCTGTGGATCCGCGAGATCCGGAATCTTAAACCCTAATCATTTTTTATTAGGCTCGTCATCCAACCTGCCGCAAATAGGTATTGTCGATGATAGTGATTTGTATTTGAGAAAACAGTGGAAAATTGCTCAGCGCCTAGCTGACTTATTTTGGTCTAGGTGGATGAAAGAGGTGCTGCCTACCTTAGCACCCCGACGAAAGTGGAACCGGGAGAGCACACCGTTAAAGGTAGGTGAACTTGTAGTAGTAGTAGATTCTGCTTTTCCCGGAATGTCTGGCCCAAAGGCATTATTCAGAAAGTGTACCCCGGAGCTGACGGACGGGTAAGAATTTTAGATATAAGAACGAAAACCGGTGTAATGAAACGCTCAGCATCATAAGTAGCTTTACTTCTTCGTTATGAGTGTCGTGATGACGACACTAAGGGGGAGAATGTTGACAATGGTGAAACGTCCCGCTCGACGCCTTAAATAACCTGCAAAATAAAATGAAATTGTATCAGAAATATTAATGTATCTATTAGAAAATATAAAATCGTACTTACCTGTTATGCCGCGTCCCTAATTAAGTTGTCGCATCACTAGTTTATGTTCGGGCGGGCAGTTGTCGTCCAGCGCTAGCCGCGCGTACGCGTCTACGCACGCGCTCGTTTTTTACCTATCTGTACCTACATGTGATTTACTTACCCAATAAACTTCATTATAACCCAGCTCAAACGTATTTCTTCTCGTATGCTCACCTATCCGCTACAGCCGGCCAAGATAGGTTAATTGCTTTCAGACGCAGACACAATTAGAGATGGGCAGAGGGTTTAAACCCATTGAGTGGAAACGGGTTTAAACCGGGTGTTCTGGGTTCAAACGGGTTTAAACCCAAGTAATAACCCAAACAGCGGGTTTAAATTACTTTACATTTTGGATCAGGGACATAACACTGATTTATTTGTGTGATGATTTTTGGAGCTTAATAAATATATAAATGATACAATTAACAACACGTCAAGTTTTTCCTTTGTAATAGCCATAGTAGCCATATAGTCTACTCTACAGCCGATCTCAGATATTTGTCCTACGAAGGGGAACTGATACTCTTCAGAATATAATTCAGGAGTAACTATTCAAAAATAAAACACCTAACGAAATTAAAACAAAACTCAAAAGTGTCAATAACAATCATTTATTAAATTAAATAAATGGATAATCACAATAAAAATCAAACAAGCAGCTTCTCATTTATAAAATTAAACAACAATACCATTTACCAATCATTCAGAGTCAGTATCGGTCTCAGAATTGTCATTATCAGATTGTTCACAATTCACGAATTCTAACTCATTCGATGTTGTTGCTTCTGCTTGATAAGGTGCGATTACTTCGTCCTCGGTTGCATTTTCTTCTGTTCGCGGTGAACTCCCATGTGGTGTTGCAGTTTCTTCACTAATTGGATCATCATTTATGCTTTCATTTATTACTTTTCTGTGTAAAATGTTCCAGTTGTACGATACAAAAGTTATTTTGGCGGCTCTTTCCGCAGTCAGGCGATTTCTTTTTCTATTGTGAACATTTGCTTGAGCACTAAATGTTCGTTCCGTTGCTGCAGATGTACATGGTGCTGTAAGAATTCTTACAGCCACTTTGCTTAGCTGTGTCGAACTACATATACCTTTCCACCACACAACCGGCTCAATATCTCCCAGAGACTTCCAAACAAATTGTTTACCCCAGAAGCATTCTTTAGCTTTGTAATTAGCAAGATCGGGTGACACAGCTAAATTCAGCCTTTGACCTTCATTATATATGAATTCCATAGCTAGAAGTTCTTGCTCTTGGTTGAGCTCCAAACCTTGCTCTCTTGGGTCCAGCATGTATGCTGCCATATGTATAGGTTTTATACACATACTTGCTCTTAAATCCACCGATATTAAAATTTCATACTTCTCTTCGTCACTCAACATTGTTATAGATGGAAGAACAAATTCTAGTTACGATTTGATGTCTTTAAATGTTATAAATACTTTGGCTATGCTGTAATCGTTTCCCTCTAGTTAAAAAATACATTCTGTTATAGGTTCTATAACTTTGATGGATTCCTCAGTTTTGTTCCAAAATTACTCCTCTAGCAGTATTATTTTTAAATTTCGGGGGACATTTGCGGTTTCGTCTACTGCCAAGCTTTGCAAAGCAGCTTTATTATTTTTTTAACTTTTTAATGCTGTCACTGTGCTTTTAAAGACAAAACTTTAAAGATCATATGATCAAAAATACACCACCTGGCACGCTTGGTTTGGCAACGCCGACTGGCTGGATGAATTCGACTATTTTTCCAGAGGTAATAAAACATTTTGTTAAACACCAATTCCTCAAAAGAAAATCCGTCTATTTAAATAATGGACAACCATGAATCCCATCTCAGTATAGCCGCACTAGATTTAGCAAAAAATGCAGGGGTACACATTCTAACACTTCATCCTCACACATCGGTTACGTTGCAGCCTCTTGATGTGGGAATCTACGGTCCCTTTAAAACATTTTACAACGCTGCGATTGACTCCTGGCTTTTGAGGAATCCGGGCAAACCATGACCAGTGACCATTTACGACTTGAGGGAGATAATGCATCTTCCTTTCAAAAAGCGATGACTCCAAAAAATATTACGAGCTCTTTTGCAAAATGTGGAATTTTTCCGTTCGATCGACACATATTCACAGATGAAGATTTTCTGCCAAGTTCGGTGACTGATCGTCCTTGCCCAGAAGATAATCGAGATAAGGAGGCTTCAACACCAGATTCTGTTAGCTTACTTAATGAAAACACGCCTATCATTACAATCACAGAAGCAGCAGCATCCCTCACAAGCGCATAATCTACGCCTATAAGACAAACGCGCCTACAAAATACGCCTACAAACGTCCGAGCTATTCCACACTTCGGAAGCACACTTACCACGTGTACCATTACAAGCGCCCAATCAGCTTCAGCCTTCGTAATTACGCCACCCACGTCTGCTATAACAAGCACCAAAGAGGTTCCAGCTTTAATAAACATGCCAATAATATCTGCACCCACCCAAGAAACATCAGGTTTTGTAACAACGCCATCCATGCTTACCATCACAAACACGCCGCCGCCTATATTCGCCCAACCATCATCAGCTATTATGAACTCCCCCTCTGTGACTACAAAAAAAGTAGTTTTATGTCGCCATTTGAATTCAGAGATTCTATAAAAGCTGGTCCTAGAAAATCTAACAGAAAACGTAGAGCTGGACGCAGCATCATACCTACCGATACTCCCAAAAAGGCCAGGATTGAACAAGAAAAAACTGCTGCTAAACGGAGAAATGAAGCCAAAAAAAAAGAAAACTTGCCGAGCTGTACTTGATAGCGACGAAGAAGAAGTGAATCAGAATGATGAAGTCCAATTGGCAGACTCTGAAGATGACATTAACTGGGCAGAACAAGGCAAGAAGATGAAGATGATGAAGAAGATGCCAAAGTAATTTAAACGGAGACAGACTTAGAGAACCCTTTACCTCATTCACCTCAAGAAGGAGAATATGTCATAGTGCAATTAACATCAAAAAGGCAAAGATTATTGTATATTGGAAAGGTAATAGAGGAAAGAAATCGTAAGCTTGATATATGACATATCATTCTTAAAACGTAAGTCTGGGACTGAAAGATTTGTAATGCCAGATAATCCTGATCTGTCGCTTGTAAACGAGTCTGATTTAAAATATATATTGCCAGTGCCATCTGTGGTTGGGACCTCTTCTAGGCCATACTATAATTTCCCTATTGATTTTTCTTGTCTACCCATGTGTTAAATTCTTTCAGAACACTATGATGTTTTTATCTTAATACTTTTTTCCTTTGATTTTGATTTAATACTAATTATTAGACTTATTTTAACATTCTGTGATTATTGTGTGATTATTAAAAGTTATAATTAGATTAATGTAAAGTCTGCCCATAAAATTATTTAGTCAATACTGAATTAAACTTACTTATAACATAATGGGTCCTTTATCTACAATATAAAAAGGCTGATAATGGCAAAGATTATTGTTAATAAATGTTTATTAAATTTCCAATTTACTTTATTTGACATATTAATACTTACTAAATTTTATAAGAAAAGTCACATTGTTAGCATTGTTTGTAAGACAAAGAGTTTGTAGACTTGTTTTTTTTCTTTAATAAATACATATATAAAACTTGAATTATTTTGACTATTTTTATTACTCCTTTTGATGAGTCACTGTGTACCTTTTGAGCCACTGTGGACTCAGGGTTGGGTCACTGTGGACACCTGGGTGTGCACAGTGACTCAAAAATGTTTTTTTTGTTTTCTATTATTTATTTTATTTTAAACCTATTTTATGGAATTGTGTTGATGCAGTGTTAAACTATAATAGTTAATGAATAATATGTATAAGTTTCATATCAATCCAGTAAGGATTTATATTTAATTTAGCTTTTCGAAAAACACATGAGTCACTGTTGCCTCCTTAACCCTACTTTCCTCAAAGTCAATGCCAGTCTTTCCTTGCTAGAAATAGCATCTCTGAACCTTGTATCTTGTTTAGTAATATAAGGGTTTATAAGGTTATGTAACTCTTCAAAACTATCTGGAGTCATTCGGAAGTAAGAATGAAAACGGTCTTCATGTGACTGTAACTCTTTACATAATCTATTTTCTCCCAACTTCTTTCTTTTATTATTGATGTCATGAACCCAGGTACTACGCCTTTTTAAAGTTGTTGACCACAGTAAGATTAGTTCCTCTTCTGACTCGGAAAGCGACGACATTTTCTCTCGATTGTTATTTCTCAACTGTTTTAGTTTTAGGTTTCGCTAATAGTTTCGCGTAAGTGAAGTACTGTTGTATAGCGAAACTCGCGCAGCGGTTTCGCAGTTGTTGTTTCGCAGCGGAGGTGTGCTACAGGCATCAAGGCCATAATATGGTGATATGCCCAGATGCGTGCCATATGCTAAAACTTGTAAGGAATACACTTGCCGACAAAAAAGAAATTATCAATGCCGATAATAAATTATTCTCCTGGGGCTTTCTTGAAAAATTAAATCTTTACCAAGATAATGAGGGATTGCGTTTGGTCAATAAAATAACAAGTGGACAAATACATTTCAAAAAACAAATTATGAAAGTCCGTCTCGCTGCACAAACGCTTAGCAGATCAGTCGCTGTGGCGCTGGAATATTTCAAAGACAATCTTAAGACGTTTTTTCGGAGTCTGGTGCAACCATCGAATTTATTAAGTATTTTAACGATGTATTTGAAATTTTCAATAGTCACCGATTGAGTGCCCGTGGCTTTAAAAAACCAATAACACAGCAAAATTTTGCCCTTATAGATTCTAAACTAAGTGATTTTGAAAAATACATAAAATCACTTAAGTTCCCACAAAGCCAAACTGTGGTAACGTAAAGAAAAACAGGCTTTCTTGGTTTTTTGATTTGTGTAAAATCAATAAGAATTATTTATAATGAGTTCATAAATGTCGAGAATGCGTCCCTTAGGTATTTATCCACTTATAAAACGTATATCTTAGAGGCTTGGGAAGGATCACAGGATGCCATAGGTATCTTCTGTGATCTCTCCAAAGCTTTCGATTGCGTTGATCACAACACGCTTATCCGTAAACTAGACCACTACGGAATTCGAGGGCTATCTTTGGAGCTTGTGTCCTCCTATCATTCTGAGAGGCGCCAAAAAGTGGGCATTAACGGAGTCACATCTTCCGGGTCTGTAGTCAAAATGGGGGTTCCACAGGGCTCTGTTTTAGGCCCTTTCCTTTTCTTAGCATCTATAAACGACCTCCCCTATATGATGTCTGAGTTATCTAATATAGTACTATTTGCTGACGATACTTCACTTATATTTAAGATCGAACGGAATGATAGCAATCTCTTTAATGTAAATGAAACCCTAAAATCCCTATCGAACTGGTTCTCTGCTAATAATTTACTTCTTAATGCCAGCAAAACAAAATGTTTAAAATTTTCGTTACCAAATGTCCCACAAGTTGAAACTAATTTAATTCTTGAAGGCAGCAAACTCGATATAATCTATGAAACGGTCTTCTTAGGTATTACGGTTGATAGTAAGTTGCAGTGGGGTGCTCACATCTCAGCCCTGTCTCGCAGATTAAGTTCCGCAGCATATGCAGTGAGGAAAATTAGGCAGATCACTGACGTAGCTACGGCTAGACTTGTTTACTTTGCTTACTTTCACAGCATTATGTCATATGGTGTTCTGCTGTGGGGATCAGCTGCTGACGTAGATTCTATTTTTATCTTGCAGAAAAGGGCCATCCGCGCAATCTACAATATGGGCCCTCGCGATTCCCTTAGAGAAGTCTTCAAGAACGTCAATATACTTACGCTGCCGTCACTTTATATATTTCAAAACATCATGTATATCCGTAAAAATCTGCATATTTTCAGCATAAATAGCGACTTTCACAACCATAATACTAGAAATAAACATAAAATAGTGGTACCTAAATTTAGATTAACTAAAACAAATAAATCATTTCTAGGAAATTGCGTACGTTTTTACAATAAACTCCCAAAATCTGTCACCGATCTCACCGGCAAGAAATTTAAAAACTATGTTAAATCTGTTCTTGTTAAGAAGGCATATTATAAAATCAAGGACTATGTTGATGATAAAAATGTGTGGTGTCAAAATACAGATGCACTGGTAGTCTCCCTGGCACCCTGAGGTTACCTAGTCACTCACAATTTTCTATTGTATTGTTTACTAGAACTTTATGTATACAGGAACTGTAAATGTGAGTACATTGTAGCCACTTATGTCTAAGTAGTTTATAGTTAATATATTTTGATGATGTGTATTATTTCACATATGTTATCTGTTTTAGATTGACATTGAGTTCTCAGATTCTGAGAACCTTATTCTAATTTAAATCCTGACTTCAGGCTAATTATGACATAAGCCTCCGATGTACTCACATCCTGTTATCGCCAGAGTGTAAAGTGAATAATGTAACATCTTTTATTTTAAAAGAGTGTCCATGGAGTTTCTTGCCGGATTCTTCTCCATAGGATCAACCTTTTGGAACCGTGCAACTAGAGTCAATAACGTTTCATAAACGCTTGTAAAAGCTTATTTGAAAAAAAAATAAAAAAAATAAAAAAATAATAATAATAACACCACCGCCTTACAATTTATGTCGGCTTATAAACGTTTGCTGATTCACGGAGAGTTAAAAAACATTACTACAGGAAATTGTTTACCATTAGAATCTATTAATATTTTAACATGCAACATGACATCGATTTGTAGGAAAATGAACAGTTGAAGATCCAAATTACTCTCAATGACAGAAGACCTAGTGTTATGTCTTTAGCTAACATACAGGTGCCATAAATAAAAATCCCATGTTCGTAATTGCAAATGTAATACGGTAGATGGTTACAGTTTGAAAGTTCAGAGGCGAGTGTCAATGACATTACACAATTGATATAACAAGAAAAACGCCTATCAAATGTATCGGAGCAATGTCTCGTACAATCTGTAGGTTTTTGTAGTGTTAATGCAGGCGCTTGTAGTTGCGCCGGAACATCTTCCCGGCCGTTGAAAGGTTGACCCTTTCAACCCTTGAGTTCATCTGCTGTTGGCAGTGGGCAGAGACGTACTAAAGAGCGACGTACACAGCCCTTGATTGTGTTGACATCCGCGACTCGTGCTATCTTGTCCGGTCCGTAGATGAGACGCAGAACTCGTCCAAGTCTCCATTGCAGCGGTGAAGAATTGTCTTCAGCCAGCAACACCATATCGCCGACGTTCAATTTGGATTTATCAGTACGCCACTTGGTTCTTTGCTGTAACTCGGACAGATATTCCTTACTCCATCTTTGCCAGAAGTGCTGTCGTATTCTTTCTAGACGTTCGTAACGTTTGAGACCATTGTAGTTGCTGTCATCCAGGTTCGGTGCTGGCAGTGCAGTCAAGGGCCTCCCGATGATAAAGTGTCCTGGGGAAAGGGAAAGGAGATCGTCAGGACTTGAGGATAAAGGGCACAAGGGACGACTATTCAGAATCGCCTCCACTTGTGCAAATAAAGTTGAGATTTCTTCATAGGTCAAGTGGCTGTTGCCAATGACATGTTTTATATGATGCTTGGCCGATTTTACCCCGGCCTCCCATATGCCACCGAAATGAGGAGAGTAAGCAGGTATGAATCTATAGTTTATGGTTTGTTGACTTGCAAAGTTAGTTAGAGGTTCCTGCGTTTGTTTGATGAAATCTCCTATTTCCTTTGCTGCGGCCACAAAATTTGTCCCGTTATCGCTGAATATCTCCGCTGGCTTACCTCGACGGGCGATAAACCTCCTGAGGGTCATTATAAATGAATCCTTAGTCAAATCACTGACGGCCTCAAGATGGATGCATTTATAACGTAAGCATACAAATATGCATAAATAACATTTAATAATTCGGCTTCCACGGCCTTTACGATTGATAATAAAGAATGGACCAGCGAAGTCTAAACCAACAGATAAGAAGGGATAGCCTGGGTTTACCCGTTGAAAGGGCAGGTCACCCATTTTAGGGCACAAAGTTTTACCTCGAAGACGCCTGCATCGTACGCAGTTATTGACAGTGCGTCTTGCGAGATAACGGCCGTTTACTGGCCACACGGTTTCTCTCACCGTCGCTAAAAGCAGCTGCGGGCCAGCGTGCATGTTATTTACATGCTCTCTTTCAAAATATAATTTAGTTAATTTGTGTGAAGCGTGAAGAAGAATGGGATGTTTCTTTTCATATGACGAAACTGACGCTTCTATTCGCCCACCGACACGGATTAACTTAACATTATCAATGAACGGCGAAAGAGATAAGATTTTACTTTTATTATTCAATTGCTTGCCGTTCATTAGCGTCTCGTATTCGACGGGGAATGTTTGACCTTGAGCTATTATACAAAGCGCATGGAATGACTCACGCAGTTCGTCAGCTGATAACGGACCTGCGCGCTTGTTATTAGAATGTTTTAAATTAAATATGAATCGTTGAACGTATGCGAACGATCTTTGAAGTCTATTTAGAGATGAATATTTATCGAAATTAATTATTGAATTATTTATTATAGCTGAATGTGATTTTATTTCAGGTAAAATTTCAGAGTCGTTGGCATTTAGCATTGGCCACTCGGACTCATTTTTATTGTATAAATAACATGGCCCTGTCCACCATAGGTTCATGGATATTAAATATTTTGCGTCTACCCCCCTCGATATTAAATCTGCAGGATTTGAGTCAGTGGGTACATATCGCCATGCAGACGGATCGGTAAGTTCCGTTATCTCACTGACACGATTCGCAACGAATATTTTTAATCTCGATAAATCACTACGGATCCATCCCAGTACTACGCTTGAGTCACACCAATGGACTATCCTTCCCGGCCGTTGCCTGATTGAGTCTACTACAGACTTAACAAGTTTAGCGGCAAGTAGGGCCCCGCATAACTCAAGGCGTGGTATAGTAGTAGGCTTCAGCGGTGCTACCTTAGATTTTGCGCATAGCAACCGAATGGTGACGTCACCAGTGTGGCTAATGGACCTGATATAAACACATGCACCGTATGCGGACTGGGAAGCATCACTAAATGAGTGAAGTTCTATATATTTAGGTGAATTTCCTAAAACTATTCTTGGAATCTGCAAGTTAGGAATGCATTTTAAATTGTCAGCGAATTTAGTCCAATTATCCCTTATCTCTTGCGGAACAGGGTCGTCCCAATCTAATTTATGCTGCCACAGTTTTTGCAACATAATTTTTGGTTGAATAACAATTGGACTTAGAAGCCCTAAAGGGTCAAATATTTTAAACGAGTTTGACATAATAAATCGTTTTGTTACTAGTACATCATTATTGTAAGAAAAACCCTTTATTGGGAAATGCAAGGTATCGCTAGATGGAGTCCACCCAAGCCCGAGCGTGCTTGATGACTCACTGAATGTTAGATTGTCTTGTTTATTTATATCAATGTTACCGAATATTATTGGATAGTTACTTTTATATTTTCTAAGATTAAAGCACCCAGATTTTAATGCATTTGAAACTGAATTCTGTATGTACTTTAATTGATGAAGATCATCAGATCCCGTAATTAGATCATCGACATAAAAGTCCCTTTGTATTATGTCCTTTATGACGTCATCATCTTGTTCTTCTCCTATCTGCCAAAGACAGCGTGTACTTAAGTAACTAGCACTTGCAGTACCATAGGTTAGGGTATTTAACTTTAAAGTCTGAATGGGTTGTGACTCATTCTCTCTCCAAAGTATAAGCTGTAGGTTACGCTCATCTTCGTGAACTAACACCTGGCGGTACATTTTTTCAATGTCGCCGGTGAGTAGATATTTATATTGTCTAGCGCGTAACAAAATAGAAAAGAGCGAGTCTTGGACATTCGGACCCACATTCAAAATGTCATTGAGTGCATACCCTGAAGTGGAAGGAGCGGAACCATCAAACACTACCCGGAGCTTTGTGGATTCGCTCTCTTGCTTTAGAACTGGATGATGACATAGATAATAAGATGGAATACCATGTAAATTATTATGGGACATAGACAGGTGCCCTAACTCAGCATATTCGTTAATGAATTTAGCGTATTCTATTTTAAGTGATGGTTTGCGTTTAAATCGCTTTTCTAAATTAATAAATCTTTTTTTAGCTAGTAAATATGTGTCCCCTAAACAATCGGGGTTGTCTTTTAATGGTAATTTGACTGAAAATCTACCTGAATTATCTCTTGTAGTGTGAGTCAAAAAATGAATTTCACACTCCTTTTCATTTTGACTCATTACCTTTTTTGTGGGCACTTCTTCCAAGTCCCAGAATTTTGTTAACATTTTATCGACATTTTCATTTTGAAATTTAGTATTGGAAAGCATAGCATGATTACATTGTGCTCCCTTCATTGACTTGAAATTACTAATGGGACCGGATATTATCCAGCCTAGCCTTGTATTTCGTAAATTCGGACTGTTGGCTCCTATCCCTAGGGTGTACTGCTCGTTGCCTAAAAGATCCCAAAATAGATCAGCTCCTATTAACATATTTATAGGGGCCGGCTGATGAAACGTTGGATCAGCCAGCTGTATACCCTCGGGCAACCTTAGTGAGCCAATATCAATAGGTGTTTTCGGTAACCAACCCGTTAATTCTCTCATTACAAGACACGACAACGTAACTTTAAATTCAGTGTTTATTGATTTAATTTGTACATTACAACTCTCAACTACATTAGACACAGTTGTGTTTCCTATTCCTATGACTTTTAGCGAGTCAATGGGATTAGAACTTAGTGATAGTCTGGTCTTTAGGGACTCAGAGATGAAGGACAATTGGCTTCCGCTATCCAAAAGAGCACGAACTTTAACCTTTTGCTGGTTAAACGGATTCGATACTTCGACCATGGCAGTGGATAACAGAACTTGACCTATATTTTGATTAGTACTTTGATTTGAACAATTAACTATAGTCTCCTCGTGCTCGTCAAGAGAAACGAGATTGTTAGTGGAGGAAGATGGACGGTGCAGCAAACTATTGTGCCGCCTATTGCATTCGCGACATGGCCCCATGCGACACTCACGAGCAGAATGACCTTGTCGCAAACAATTCACGCATAGCTTATATCTTGTAACATCCATCATTCTTTCATTCACTCCCTTAGCCTTGAAAGTAGGACAGTCATATATCCTATGACTTTCATCGCAAATTATGCACAAGAAGTTAGTAGGTTTCTTAAAATTATATTTTTTATTGCCTACACTTGCAAATGATTTTGTAAATGAAGGGCCTTGCCTTGGATTAATATTATTATGTGCAGGCCGCATAGAAGGCTTTGCAACATTGTTATCAGACCGATTCCGGTTTAAAGATTCGAGAACATCGGCTCTGTTTATAATGAATTTATAGAATTGATCCAAAGTAGGTACATCTCCTTCAATGTTATTTCGGTATTCCTCCCATTTTAACAAAGTATTGGAATCTAGTTTAGAGGTAAGCATAAATATTAAAAGCACATCCCACTTATCTGTTGGTTGTCCGAGACCTGCTAACGCGCGCAAATTTTTGTTTACATGATCGACAAGGAATCTCAACGACTTTTCCGTCTCGCGTGGAATTTGCTTAATGCTAAACAACGAATTTAAGTGATGGTCAATCAATATTCTTTTATTATTATAACGATTGCATAGCAGTTTCCACGCTTCAGCATAATTTGTGTTAGAAACTTCGAGATTCGATATTATTCTAGCCGCGTCACCTTGTAAATACGATATGAGATAGTGAAATTTGTTAATTGGCGAAATACGGTTATTATTATGGATTAAATTCTCAAAAGTATCTCGAAATTCCAACCAGCGGAAATATGCACCATCAAACTTCGCTATTTGGATCTGTGGGAGCTTCAAAGGTGCTTCGTGTTGTTGATGATGATCGTAACAACAAGAAACATCATGAGCAGAATGTCGTCTTTGCTCACCCTCATTTTTTCTTGTAAATATTTCGACCAAATTCTTTGCAGTGGCTATATTCGTTATAATATCACGTTCAATGTTTTCGCGCTCTTCAATTTCAGTCGAAATATTTTCAGGATTTAGAACCTCTATTTCACCCTGCAAGTCATCTACTCTCAATGATAAAGCTTCAAACTTGACAAGCTTTAAATTTAACTCAGTTAATTGAATATTAGTTAATTCATTGAGTTCAGAAATACCATTTAAATAATTTCTGAATTTAGTTATCTGCCCCTTGGCGGACACTCTTTTTGTTAATAATTCTTTAAAACGTTGTTTGTTCTCGCTCGACATAATTAAAAATACTTTGCACTTTAACTACCAAGAAATGGACAACAAGTTAAGTTAATTAAATTGAATAGCTCACGCTCCTCCTAACGGTGACACTTGCCGCACAGGAAACCAGGGGTGCAAGCGCAGCAGCACACTTGCTGCCGCCTGCCTGCTGCTCGTTGCCCGCTATCGCACGCAAATAGCACGAAATAGTGAGCACGAGCGCGACGATTATGGCCTGGAATGGTAGGCAAGGCACGCTAAATATTTGATATTAACAATAATTTATTGGACAGTTTAACGATTGTGATGCACAAAAGAATGATGAGACAACAACTTTAATTGTACGAAAAATATTGAATTATTTTATGTAATAATGGGACAACGCATGAATATAACATGTAAATATTATGATAGGATTACTAAAATAACTTAATTGATTGTGATTTACTTATTTTAAAGAAAAATAACGGAAAATATTCGAAATTTACGAATTATTTTTTCTACATGTAGGTAGGCGTTTATAAAAAGATGATGCAATTACGAACCTTTTATGAGAATTTTACACAAAATAGCACAAAAACGCCTTGATTTGCACAAGTAGATTAGTATTCTGAATAGTTATAATGGATTAGGATAGGTATTTCGGAATTTGGATGAAAAAGTATGATGTAGGAAGGACACTTATCTTTGGGTGAACGCTGCTGCACGATGCGATACTTTAGCTGTACCACTGCTCGTAACCTTGGATCCTGGCTTGCAACGCTCCCTGGAACTCTGTGGCTTTAGTCCGCTCACTGGAAGGCTCCTCTGGTCCAGCACAACTTGATCACCGTGACCGAATTCTTGATTCAATTGCTAGTTTTCTCTGGTGTATTTACGCGGATATGCTGATAATTATTGATTGTTCCCCTCATGGGCCACCATGTTATGTCTTTAGCTAACATACAGGTGCCATAAATAAAAATCCCATGTTCGTAATTGCAAATGTAATACGGTAGATGGTTACAGTTTGAAAGTTCAGAGGCGAGTGTCAATGACATTACACAATTGATATAACAAGAAAAACGCCTATCAAATGTATCGGAGCAATGTCTCGTACAATCTGTAGGTTTTTGTAGTGTTAATGCAGGCGCTTGTAGTTGCGCCGGAACACCTAGATTCAGAGGACCTGATATTTGAATTGCCGGAACATCATGATTACCTAGGTATAGAACCGAATCCTCAAACGACGTCACCATATACATAGCCGGTTACATTACAAAAAAAATTGCTAAATATTATAAAATGTGAGGAATGCCTATCAGCGATTGTTTCTCACGAAAAGTACCCAAGCTTTATTAAAAAAGAGATTTTAGCGGATTACATTATCCATCTCAAGATGTAATAAAAGTTTGTCTAAATGCAGAAAAATCTCATAGACATATTCTAGCCATTCGTGGTAATGCATATTTTAATGATAAATGTGGCTTACCAAAGTTGATTGTCAATATTTATAAAAAGTTTATTAATTTTAATATCTTTGTAGAATTAACACGTTGACTGCGGCCCAGCGTTGCCAGAAACTATTTAGAATTTACTGTATTTTAACACAATCTACTGTACACTGTAATGGTAAAATTACAGTGTATGGAGAACACTGTAATTTTTCTACAAGCAAAAATCAATGTAATCTGAACGCAGCCTTTGTGAAAAGAAAAAATAATTATGAACTTGTCTATACGCAACCGGCTACTAGAGCCCGCGCCATCTTTGTTTTTGTCATAACCTCTGTTTCTATTGTGATAAGAACGAAAATGTCTTATTTTAACGGGCATGAATAGCGGCGCTGTTACTTGTATAATGAAGGTGTGTGTGTGTATTGGGACCAACTTAAATTAGTGTAATTGTAAATTGGTTGTTTTGCGATGCATTACGAATTTATTCGGCTTTTTAAGTAGTTCTGTGAAAGTTGTGAAAGTGATTATTTTGTTTGAAGACTTGACAATTAAAAATGCCTAATTCATCTGATAGTGATAAAGATAATCAAAGCGGACCATCAACTCCAAAAAAAACAAAAAAGGTACATTGTGAACAAAAATTCAGAGACGAGTGGTTGAGTGACAATAATTTCAAAACTTGGCTGCGGCGTGACCCAAAAGACCCGTATCGTGCAGTTTGCGTTCTGTGTGATGCAAAAATGATAGCTGACAGAGTGGTGATAAAGAGACATGGTGAAGGTGCTAAGCATGTGAAAAGAACTACAGCAGCGCCAGCTCAATCTTCGATAGCCACTGCATTTGCTAAGGTTAAGCAGTCCGATGATGATAAATGCAAAGCATCTGAGACAAAATTGGCCGTTTTTATGGCAGAGCATAAAATTTCCTTCAGAGTGATGGACCACTTAGTTGATTTATTGCCCATTATGTTTCCTGACTCTCAGATTGCAAAAAATATGAAAATGAAAAGAACGAAATGTCAAGCAATAATAAACAACATTCTAGGAGAATCCGAAAAACAAGATTTGTGTGCAGATCTAAAAGAGCAAAAATTTTCTGTCATGATTGATGAAAGCACTGACATTGGACCAGTTAAAACTATGTGTATTGTGGTCAGATATTACTGTGCAATTAAAGGTCAAATTGTGAGCAGATTTTGGGACCTAATTCAAATCCATGGAGAGGACAACTCTGCTACTGTGGCTACCGCCACAGCGCAACATCTTTTCGAAGCAGTTATAAAATCCTTAGAGAAAAAATCTATTCCCATTGACAATATTATAGGATTTGGATCAGATGGTTGTAATACGATGATGGGGTGTCATAACTCTGTTTCGAGTCGGCTTAGAGCAAAATGTCCCGGAATTATTGTTCTAAAATGTGTTTGCCATTCCCTGCATCTTTGTGCGAGTGACGCATGCAAACAGTTTCCAGCTGAATGTAAAAAGCTAACGCGTGATATCTACAATTATTTTGCGACCAGTAACAAAAGACAATCGCTATTAAAAGAGTTTCAAGTATTCACAGAAACAGATATTCACAAAATTTTGAAACCGGCTCAAACGCGATGGTTATCACTAAGTACTGTAGTGCAAAGGATTTTGGAACAGTGGAATGCCTTAACATTGTTTTTTGATGGAAGATGGCTCAAGCGAAATCCATACGCAGTTGAATGATCCCGTAACGAAATCATACTTTTTCTTTTTGAACTGGATGTTACCTAAATTTACTAAAGCTAATACGCTATTTCATAGTGAGCTAACTTAGCACTAAAATGAACGATCTCTTTCACGAACTTTTATCGACATAGATGACAAAGGTACATATTGCGAACACTGAACTAGAAAAAAATGACCCAACTGACGAAAACAAATTTAAAAGTTTGGATGACATCTACCTTGGCTGGGAGTATTTAAACAGTTGTCAACAAATGAAATAGCAACAGTGAAAAAAAAAATTTTGATCAAGTCAAGTGATTTGAGTGTCTCGTCGATCTAATTTTACGCAGTTAAAAACGTCTTTACTGTAAGGTAATTATGACTACCCAATTTATGTCTTTTCTCGTATATGGTTGTTAGTGTTGTTTACTTTGTTGTGGTATGGTTAGACAAAAGTTACTTAAGTTAAGTTAAGTTAGGCACTTTAAACACATGTAGTGAGGTGGTCATGGGAGCAGCAACCACCGGAGCCACAATTACGTTTCCTGCCTTTATATCGCCTAACGCCTTTGTAACGTTGGCAATCTGTTCTTCGGCTTTGGAGATACGACTCTCGTGCTGTTCCACCTGCTCCTTCATCACCCCAAGCTGTTTGCCAAGAATGCCATGCAAATCTTTTATGAGGAGCATCTGTTCCTCTTGGCGGCGTGCCTACTCCTCTTTGCCCTGCTGCAGCTGCTCCCGCAGAAGGCGTGCCTGTTCTTCTTTGTCCCGCTGCAGCTGCTCCCGCAGAAGGCGTGTCTGCTCCTCCTTGTCCTTCTGTAGTTGCTCTTGTAGTTGGCGAGCCTGCTCCTCCTGACGGCGTGCTTGCTCCTCCTGACGGCGTGCCTGCTCCTCCTCGCGGCGTGCCTGCTCTTCCTCGCGGCGTGCCTACTCCACCTTATCCTGTTGCCGCTATTCCTGGAGCATTTTCATCAAGGCCGCCAGGTCAACTGTTGGTGTTGGAGGGGCTCCAGATGGGCCAGGGACTGGTCCTTCCGTCGCTTGCTGACGGTCCGAAGGTTCTGGAGGAGAATCTCCAAACCGCCTCTGATCCATATCCTGTTGCCGCTGACTTCTGGTACGAATACCGTCCGTGTCGTCCTTTGGCAAAACTGGCATAATTTATCCCACTTCTGACACCAAATTGTTACGAGCTGGGGTTCGGGATAAATTAATCAACACCAATTTACCAATAAACAAACAAACACTTTAATTAAATACACTAAAACACAATAGAAATCACCACAACGTCACTATAGTTGTACACTACTGTAACACGTATTATTAATTGATATCAATAGTTTCATGAGATTAATCAACTATCCGTTATTTGACATTTTGGTATCTATAATAATTCTGACACGACCAGTTGACAGATGACAAAGTGATACTGAACTGACTCACTCTCAGCCATTCTTCGTAAAGCGATCGACCGCGTAAGTAACAATTGTTATTAAAATATATATTGTGTTTGCTATTTAATAATTATATTACAGTGATGGATCTATGTGTTTGATTTCGCCTTGTTCCCTTCTGAGTTTCAACAACTCAGAAGTGGGATCAATGCAAAAACAAACGATATATTTTTTTGCATTATAACCTACACGCCCTAGATGAAACTGTAATTCGACTTATTTTAATCAAATACTAGCTGCTTCTAATAGATAAAACGATCATGAAATCCAGAATTATGTTATATTACAAAAAAATCTAAAGATTATTGTGATGGTACTAGATTAAATTATTTTGTTTTTACAACTATCGTAAATGTAATGTGTACCTCCTGTAATATTAGCTCATTGCAAATTACTAGTAAATAACGATGCTCATAGACATACATTAGCACATCTTAAATTTGTTGAGATGAAATTAGATTCGTAATTATATAAATACAAATGGGTAATTATTTTACCTTACTTTTTTTTCTCTGCTGTTGAAATACCGACCAAAATAAGCTGTCTATTGCTAAAGCTTAATCAACTAGTCTAAGTTTAAATTTAATGTGCTATACGTATTGCTAGGAATAATTATACCGCCGCCGCAACCGCATAAATGAGTGATCAATACACTTAAATAATTTATGATTGAGTTTCAGACAATGAGCGATAAGGAGAGACTGAGCATGGTCAGATCAAGGCAACTGACCACCCCACCTCGTGACCTCGATCGACGTCGACGAGGAGGAGAGAGGGCGTCTCGCAGTCGTACGCGGCGTAGTCGCAGTCGCAGCCGGGATACCCGCTACCGATCAAGAGGACGAGTGACGAGAAGCCGCAGCCGCAGCACCCCTCGTGATCGCCGCCACCGTGAGCGCCAACGCAGCCCGAGTCACAGGTTACGTGTTTAGGAGCGTGAACTATCAGAAACGAGGAGGCAACTACGAATGTTAGAAGAAGAAGTTCACCACAAACTTACTCCGAACGCGATGCCTGTGCCCTCTGGGTCAGGTTCAAAACAGCGAGGTATGTCACCTATAATTTCTGATATTGTCGATGAGCCCAAAGTTAAGAAACCAAGGGTAGAGCCCTCCGAATTCTTCGAAGAATTTTTAAATGTGTTAAGGAAAAGGCCGGGCGACCGTGATTTGTTTCCAACTCTAAATAACGTAATACCAGAATATAATCCATTATGTAAGGAACAAACAATTAATATTTGGCTTGACAAAGTGGATGAGTGTACTGAGATGAAAAACAAACCATCCACTATGCCCTGCCTAAGCTCACTGGGCATGCTAAGACTTGGTACCAGGGACTGCCTTCTATTAAGCACTCCTGGAATGAATGGAAAACCATGCTTAAGGAATCCTTTCCAGCAACTGAGAACTATGCAGAACTTTTGACCGAGATGCTTAATAGACGGGCACGCCCTGGAGAGTCATTAGAGCTGTACTATTTTGCTAAAATCAATCTATTAAATCGTTGTAAAATTTTCGGGAAGCAAGCAGTGGATTGTTTGATATACGGAATAGATGATAGAGGCGTTCGGGTAGGAGCTCAAGCGGCTAAGTTCGAAAAACCTGAGGATGTTCACGAATTTTTCAAAACCATTAAAATTAATGCTAAAGAACAGTTTGACTATAGGAGACCTAATAGTCGCGATGGACCCTTACCAAACAAACCTTCGACGTCTAGCATATCAGTCAAAAGTAATAACAAAAGGGGGCCAATAACTTGTTTTAATTGTCAGGAAACAGGGCACCCAAGTTTTAGATGCCCCAAACCCTTAGTCAAGTGTACAAAGTGCAACCTTATGGGGCACTTATCTACTAATTGCACGAAGATTAGGGAACCGAACATAACTCCAAAAGACAAGAGTGTCCTAAAGGTCTCAATTCACGACGACCCTGCTGATAAGTACAAAATAATAATAAAAGTGAATTGCAGCCCAACCCCTTGCCTGGTAGATCTAGGTAGTGAAGCAACCGTAATGCGTGAAAGTGTTGCTAAGATCTTAGGCCTACAATGGACCAGTGTCAATGGGCCGTTTCTGAGGGGATTAGGTAATGTACCCTATTTACCTTTAGGTCGTACTGAAGTAGACATTGAAGTTCAGGGTATTGTAGAAAAGAATGTAGAAGTATTTATAGTAGATGATCCACTAATCAGTTATAACGTTTTACTCGGGCATAGCTTCACTGAACGACCAAATCTACAGATTATTAATATTATCGACCAGTTAAAACTACCACTTACATCTTTAATAGAAATTATCATTAATATAGGTAAGATTGAATGGGTCCCAGTTAAATCTATGGCTATGAATGATATAAGCGGAAAAATTTATATTGACGGTTCAGTCAGAGGTAGCCCAGGAAATGAGTACTATCTCTTGCCTGGGGAATACAATCTTAAAAATAGCGTATGTTACTTATTAATCTATAACGTAGGTAGTAAATGTGTTAATTTTGCAAAAGACACATTAATCACTCGGGCACGTTATTTAGGGCCTAGTAAGTCTATCTTCAGAGTAGCTGAACAACTGAATAATTCTGTAAATCCAAAAATTAATTGTGGTGAACAATTAACCGATTCTCAAAAAAAAAGGTGTACAGAACTGCTGACTAAGTATAAAGGTTGTTTTTCTAATGGAATGCACGATCTAGGCTTCACAACCGTCACTGAAATGGAGATTAGTCTGAAGGATAATACACCCGTCGTATATAGGCCTTACCGTCTTGCTTATTCTGAGCGAAGGTTAGTTCGGGGCATGGTGGACGAAATGATGGCGCATGGAATAATACGTGAGTCAAACTCTCCATACGCCAGTCCAATCGTACTGGTACAAAAGAAGTCTGGGGAGAAACGTCTCTGTGTCGATTACCGTGCCCTAAACAATCGTACAAAAAGGGACCACTATCCCCTCCCTCGAATAGAGGACTTACTTGATCAATTATCAGGACAGTCGCTATTCACATCCTTAGACTTGGCCTCAGGCTACCACCAAATTTCTATAGCTGAGGAGTCACGCGAGAAGACCGCGTTTGTCACGCCCGATGGGCAATATGAATATAATCGCATGCCCTTCGGGTTGGCTAACGCACCAGCGGTCTTCCAGCGGACAATGCATAAAATTCTAAGTAAGTCCAAAGCTGGGTTTGTAATCTTATACATGGACGATATTCTGATACCATCGAACACTTTTGACGAGGGGTTACAACGCCTAGAACAAGTACTAGTACTCTTGAATGAGGCTGGACTTACCCTAAAGATGGAAAAGTGTAACTTTTTGCAAGAACAAATAGATTTTCTTGGGTTTCAAATAGATAGGCACGGTATTAGACCCGGCGCGCAAAAGGTTGAGGCAGTATCAAGGTTCCCTGCGCCACGCAATCAACATGAAGTTAGGAGGTTTATTGGACTAGCTAGCTTTTTCAGGAGATTTGTCAAAGGGTTTGCAATGATTGCGAGACCGTTGACGAATCTTCTGAGGAAGGATGTACCTTGGAAATGGAACCAAGAGGAAGCTGGCGCCTTCGAAATTATCAAAAATCTACTCGTCAGTAGACCAATTTTAGCATTGTATGATCACTGTGCACAAACACAGGTGCATACGGATGCGAGTAAAATTGGCGTAGCGGGAATTTTGATGCAAAGAAAAGGAATTGACCCTTGGCGCCCCGTAGCTTACTTCAGTCGCCAAACTACAATTGACGAAATGAAGTTGCATTCATTTGAGCTGGAGACGTTGGCCGTAGTCAGTACGTTAAATAAATTCCGCGTTTATCTCATCGGAGTCAAATTTACTATCGTCACGGACTGCAACGCCTTGCGCTCTACGTTCACTAAAAGGGATCTAGTACCACGGATATCGCGATGGTGGATTCAATTCTTGGAGTTTGATTGCGATATCGAGTATCGCCCTGGGTAGAAGATGGCCCATGTCGATGCCCTCAGCAGAGGCCCTATTAAAGACATGTCTCAGGAACAGGCTCATGTACTCGATATCTTGACGGTAAACTCTGAGGATTAGATCACTACAGTGCAGTCATCTGATGACGAGGTAAGGCGCATCAGAGATATCCTAGAGGACCCCGAAACCCCTAAGGTTGCGGCAATTTACAAGGAATACAAAATAAAAAATGGCAGGGTATTCCGCTTTCTCGACGATGGTACGCTTAGGTGGGTAGTTCCGCGTGGCGTTCGTTGGCAGGTACTTAAATCAAACCACGATGACGTTGGTCATTTTGGGTTTGAGAAGACCCTGCAACGAGTACGCTCACTCTTTTGGTTCGCAAAGATGCGAAAATTCATAAAAAAATATGTTAGCGCATGCCTTGAGTGTGCCCATCACAAGCTTCCGTCAGGAGCAAAGGAGGGTCTACTTCACCCAATCCCGAAGGTGGAGATCCCATTCCATACTTTACATGCGGATCATCTCGGTCCGTTCCCTCGTAGTAAACGTGGTAATACTTACATATTAGTTATTATCGATTCGTTCACCAAATATGTAAGCCTAACTCCTGTACGCAGCACTAAATCTAAAGAGAGTATTAAGGCCTTTAAAACGTTATTTAGTTATTTTGGCAGCCCTATTCGTCTCATTACTGATAGAGGAACTAGCTTTACAAGTAGGAAGTTCAAATCTTTTATCAGTTCAATCGGCACTAAGCATATCCTGAATGCTGTGGCTACTCCACGTGCTAACGGTCAGGTTGAGCGGTATAACCGCACAATCCTGGCTTCTCTAGGTTCAATGGCACACGGCAAAGGTAATAATATATGGGACGAACTCTTACCAGATGTACAATTAGGTATTAATACCACTGTCCATGAAATCACCAAGAAAACCCCAACAGAACTACTAATTGGTAAAAGAGCCACGAATCCAGCGCAAGGCATACTTAATAATTTAGTTGATGATGTAGCGAAGAAATTAAAAACAAATCAATAGATGACATAAGGGCCAAAGCGGGTGACTTAATTAGGAAAAATCAAGAAATAAGTAAAAATAGATACGATAAACATAGGAAGGTAAGTAGAAAGTATAGTGAGGGGGACCTGGTGCGGATAGCGAGAGCGATAGTCACCGGCCCTGGTCAGTCTAAAAAGCTAGAGGCCAAATGTCAGGGCCCATATAGGATCAAAAGTGTCTTAACGAATGACCGCTACCTGGTGGAGGATACCCCACTGACTAGAAAGGGTCAAAGATACGAAAGCGTAATTGCGTCCGATAAAATATTTCCGTGGTTAAGCTACAATGCTCCTGCTTGCTCCTCGAACGAAAGTAGCGATGTTAGTGACAATGATTAAGTCAAGTGATTAGTTACTACTATGATAAGTTACTAGTATACATTGTACACTAGCTATAAATATTATTGTGAATCGACATAATTGTTAGACTTGATGAGTAAATGAAAAATAATCCTTAATGATCCGAAGTGATACTAAGTGTGATATTGATTATAGATGTTAATAGTAATAAAAGACAAACTGTCAGGCTATCGTAGTGAATTAAAAGTGAGGTTTATTATGTAAACTTTAATTGAAATCTTATTCAGTAGTGAAATAATTATAATTATTATTGTATAAGTAAGGATCAAATTACAAAGAATAACCTTCTTAATTAAAAATGAATGAATGATGTGATCGGGCATGAGTGACATATGGACTTACCGCCCAAATATTAGGCATATCACGTAAATATAAGAGAGGGTGTTACGTAGCGGGCATGAAAGGCAAATGAACTTGCCGCCCAAGAGTGTTACGTAGCGGGCATGAGGGGCATATGAATTTGCCGCCCAGGAGTGTTACGTAGCGGGCATGAGAGGCAAATTAACTTTGAAATGTTAGTTACGTAGCGGGCATGAGAGGCATATGAACTTGCAGCCCAGGAGTGTTACGTAGCGGGCATGAGAGGCATATGAACTTGCCGCCCAGGAGTGTTACGTAACGGGTACGAGAGGCATGTGAACTTGCCGCCCAGGAGTGTTACGTAGCAAACATAGTTATATATGAATTGCCGCCCAGGAGTTGTTACGTAGCACCGCAGTTGGTGCAGGGTGGCGGGAAGGATCTTGCACCCAGCACCAGCTATAATTAAGTAGGACTATCAAGCAGGCATTTCACATAATTATACATTAAACATTACCATCTTGTACTATAATCTTTAAACGAGGGACTCGTTTTGCGAAGGATGGCCGACTGTAACACGTATTATTA
Organism: Subacronicta megacephala; assembly: GCA_958496365.1. Lineage (NCBI taxonomy): Eukaryota > Metazoa > Arthropoda > Insecta > Lepidoptera > Noctuidae > Subacronicta > Subacronicta megacephala. The sequence continues at coordinate 10,612,548 of OY292533.1, forward strand.
ATTGATATCAATAGTTTCATGAGATTAATCGACTATTCTTTATTTGACATTTTGGTATCTATAATAATTCTGACACGACCAGTTGACAGATGACAAAGTGATACTGAACTGACTCACTCTCAGCCATTCTTCGTAAAGCGATCGACCGCGTAAGTAACAATTGTTATTAAAATATATATTGTGTTTGCTATTTAATAATTATATTACAGTGATGGATCTATGTGTTTGATTTCGCCTTGTTCCCTCCTGAGTTTCAACACTACACTCAACAATATCGCACAATTAATCACTTGTTAACTCACTTCGATCTTCACTTGTTCGCTGTCAACACAAGACTACTCTGCCTAGCCCTCACGACCGGTATTTATACGCGCAATGAAGATTCCAGAGTCGAATGGTCGCGATTAGTCGATAAAAATCGTGTAGGTACCTTATCGCCTATTGTTTCCGGGCGTTGACCCGTGACCTTGGCCTTGAACTGTTATTATTTGCGAGGGGCACAGTCGGGTACATTCTTTTGTGTTTCGACGTGCTTCTATGACGGATCTAGAACCTTCGTGGCCTATCCACGTTTTTCTATTAGTTGCTCGGCGTAACAATACAAATTCACAAAGTACATCGTTTTACTTTAGACGAGAAAATTCTTGCCTTATCTTTATATAAAAAACCAAGTCCTAAGGCCTATCGGTTAGTAAGCCAAATATGTGTTCTGCCAAAGAAAAGCACTTTAAATAAACTGATGAGAAAAATATTTATGTTGCCGTGACGTCATTTGGTCCATAAATGACGTCATAATTAAACATTTGAAAAAAAGACAAAATACCCGAATCCCATAAGTATTGCACAATAACGTTTGATGAGATGGCCACTGCAGCATATTTATCATATGACAGACAAAATGATAGAACAAAAGGATTTTGTGATGATGGGAGTCAACAATTAAAGTGTTTTGCTGATCATGCACTCGCCTTCATGGTTATAGGGATTTTCTAAAAATATAAACAGCCAGTCGCATTTAGTTTTTGTGCTGGAACAACAAGCTCATACATTTTGAAAAACCAAATTAAAATAATTATGATGAAAATTATAGAAACTGGGCTAAAAGTAGTCTCAATTACATGCGACCAAGGGTCAACAAATGTGGCAGCAAATAATTTGTTAATAAAAGAAACAAAAGCAAAATATATAAGAAATAATATAATATTTAAAGGAAGGAATCGAAGGAGCCATAATTTATCCTATATATGATCCGCCTCATATCATGAAAGGCATAAAAAATAACCCTATGAGCCTAATGGGCTCACCTTGAGGCTTTATATAAAAAAGGCCCCGGGTATAAAGGAATGCGATTAGTACCCAAATTAACCGCTCGTCACGTAATACCTCATGTAATCCCAAAAATGAAGGTGAAGTACTGCACCCAAGTGTTCAGTAAAATTGTCAGTGCGGCCATGGGTTTCACGGCAGGTAAACTTAATATTTTACATTTATTGTTTGTATATTTAAAATGGCAGTAAGTACTTATAAACATGTGCAGGAATACCTTGGATGCCCTATGATGATAATACATGGGACTTACTACCGGAAGATAGTGACGAAGAATGATTGATTTATTGATGTTAATGAAAATTGTTCAAGTACCAACTATTAATATAAATTGATTTATTATGTTTTCGTTTTATTGTGAAAAAACTTGATATTGGTATACCTGATATTATAACGAAAAGCGATAGCGTAAAAGACGATTTTTGAAAAACAAGATGAAATGACGACCTTCAATTTTATCTTAAGCGACAAAAATACTCATTATTTAACTCTTTCTGCAATTATTTGATTGATTATACGTAGATCCTAACGTGTTTTGCACATAATACAAAAACCGGACATGTCTGATTAACCAATAAAAAATAAATAGTAAAATAGTCTCGTCCTAGTCCTCTCCAGTAAAATTGTATGTTTGTGGCTTACGATGTTCTTCCATAACAGGGTCGATATAATAACTCCTTGCTTCAAGATCTTTACATCTCAGATTCCGATGATAGTGCTCATACCGAGGTAAGGGACGAATGTATTCTGTCCGAACCCAGTTCATTCAATATTTCATCACTATCAGTAGTGTCATCGTGGAATATAGTAGCAGAATAGACAGAAACGGATACAACTGCCGCACCAGAACCAGAATCGCCGTTGCCGGGATACCGGAACCGTAAGTGAGTTAATATACTTTGAAGTGTACGTGGACCAACATGTTAGTACAACTTGTGGTATAATCAATAAGGCAATCTGTGAAGTTTCATTTTTTAGGAAGTAACAAGAGATGTCTTTTAGTGTAGTTTAACTCCAATTGCGAAAGGCGACCCTCCACCCCGAGGAAACCAGTTGAATCGATTAATGGGTTTAACTTTCGCAAACTGATGAGGTTTGAGGTCTTTGGATAACGCTTTAATATCCTCAGCAAAGTGATGCCGTTGTATTGATTCACTCATGGAAGGTTGCTTATGGAAGGCCCGGTTCGAATTTAGCTTCTAAATTTTTTATCTACGTACTCACCTAGGCTGTAGTCTGGCTGCAATGGATACCTAACTATATATCTACCCTGCTCGTCACGACAATAATAAATATAAATCAACTGCCCTGCTGCAGAGAGTTTATGGAGCTGCTTCAGCCCGTAACACGACCTTCGGGCTACTTAAGCCTGTCCCCCTAAAATTCAAACTAACATCTGTGCATCTCTTTGTCGTACACAATCAGTTTCCGTTGTACTCTACGAACGCAAATATTTCGAAAGATCCAACCAATACAAAAAAAGAAATATTCATATTATTTTCTGATAAAACTCTTAAAAAATGCTCCTTTATATTGCAGATTCGTCAGAAGAATAATTTATAGTCGAAAAGTGTCAAAGTGCCACGACAACAAACAAAGTGCAACAATGATATTCAAAAAGGAGGAGGTTCTCAATTCATCTGTATGTTTTTTGTTTGTTTGTTTGTTACGCGATATCTCCGCCACTTATGGTTCGAATTTTGATAATTATTTTTGTTTGGTAGGTCATACTTTAGAGGTGGTCCCCAATTTTATCGAAAAAGGTTGACCGGTTTTAAAAATATAAAAAAAAATCAAAAAATTGCTTACATCGATGATATTATCGTTTACTCCGAAACATCGCTGTCTCATTGGAGCAGTGCGTTAAGTTGGCTTACAAGTATGCACTTATAAACAAATATTTCACTACAAATTAAAATAAATAAATAACTTTAAACAAAAATGTTAAACCACCTGCAAAAAATAATTTTATATCTAAAACAGTTACTGTTATAATATACTGGTTGATACTTCGACATCTGCAGCGTCAAGGTAAGTTATATTTTATTACTTTTCAACCGACTTCAAAAAGTAGGAGGTTCTCAATTCGTCTGTATATTTTTTGTTTTTTTTTTTTGTGTTTAGACATCTCCGCCAATTATGGATCGATTTTAATGATTAACACGTTCATTTACAGGTGATAGAGAAGAGGATCGAGATGAGGAACACGGAAAAGATGAAGTGAACAATCTGACGGAAGAGAAACCTGATCACGATTCACCTGGGGATGATGACGATAGCGATACTATCGATTACGAATAATTTCTATCTTTCTATCTCTTTTTTTATATTCCCTTTATATTAGTTTGTTATTGATTCTCGATATTATTTTATATTATGCATTTCTTGCACGTAGGAATTTTAAATAAAACAAGAAAATAAAATATTTTCGTACAATATTGTTTTTACACACGCTATGAACTTCTCGAGATTATCATTACATTTTCACTATGCCGGTTGAAATTTGACAAGATTGTAGTTGAATAATCTGTATCTTTACTGCGTTACCGTCGTTCCACCGCTACCCACGCAGCTGATTGTTGTTTTCGTACTTTTGATAATTTTAACAATCACTTAGTTAAATTTCATCCGGCGTACTATAACTTTATTCTACGTGTTTCGTTTACAAGTTCATGCGAGTGGCTCACGCATAATCCCCCTTCCAACATGCAGCTACCGTTTTTTTAACTATTTATGAAAAAAGTTTCATCCGGCGTACTATGACTTGAAATCGTTTTTTTTACCACTTCATTTTCATTTTTCATCACAACATTTTATAATCACGTGAAATCAACAAAAGACCAGAAAACCTTGCCTCTTGCTGTTAGACAATCACATTGAAGGATAAAATTTTGCAAAAGAAAATGGCATAATAATGCTATCTTTCCGACCGCACTGCTATCCTTTAAATAACAACGTATAGCGCGTAATGTACCTACTGCGCCCTACGCCCCTCAACCCCGCAGCCGTGTCGCCGCAGTATATTATCCCATATATGCCCAAGAGTCCGAAAACGACCTAATTTTTCTTAACCCAATCTCAAGCGTCGTTTATAAAAAATATGAATGATAAGTTGTATTTAACGCCATCTATGTTATAATTGATGACTTACCTAAGATGTCAAAATAGTTTGGTTGTCAAAATTGAATTTGTCAGTTAGCTATTACGAAAGCAAGTTGGGGTTTCAGTTATTCTGCAAATAATTAAAACCTTCTCACACCAAAATGTAAGTATTCATACATTTTCTTGATTATTTTAACATTTTATGGTAAATACCGCAAAACTAATAAATGATTTATGTATACATGTAAAAGCTTTTGAATAAAAAATGTTTTTCTTTGTTATATCGTAACAAATACTTTGGTGTGTCGGTACCGACCCAGAGGGCAAATAATGATCCAAAATGTGCCTCTTTTTCTCAGGTCACGACGGGTACTGAACGCCAACGAAATTTTAGATATTCTGGAGAGTGGTGATAACAAAGGTATGCAAAATATAAATGTCTATTTAGACCCACCGTGTGATGGAACCATATCCAATGGTGATTCGGGGGATGAAGATTGCAGTGATATTGCAAGGTTGAACCGACATCAACTACTGGCTCCCGCCGAATTAGTCATTCAATACTTTCAAGATATTCAATAGAGCGGGGACACTGCAATAACCGTGAATGCTGATGCAGGCTCCTCAGGTCAGTCATCATCAAGGATCGCAAGGATTCAAACAATAGCTCTTGAAACACCTACTGAACCTGTCATCGCGTCTACATCAAGGCAACGTCATAGTGCACCTCAAACACGACCAAGAAAATGGATTAAGCGGGATCTGCACCAGCCTGCTGAACAGTGGTCAGCATCTCTACCACGAGCTGTACATACACTGTTGAAAGAAAGTGAGCCCATTGAATTCTTTGAATTATTTTTCGACCAGGAGTTGGTTAGACATATTGTTCGGCATTCAGTTATGTATGCTGTAAGCAAAGATCCCAACACAGCCTTCACCCTATCTGTTGATGAAATGTATAGTTTTATAGGCATACTTATTCTCAGTGGCTATGCTCTCCTGCCTAGACGTCGAATGTACTGGGAACTAAACGAGGACACTCATAATGTCCTTATCTCCAAATCCATGCGACGCAATCGTTTTGAAGAAATCTTTCGATACCTTCATGTTGCTGATAATGACAATTTGCATCCAAATGATAAAATGGCAAAAGTACGGCCTTTATTTGACATGTTGAATGAAAAGTTTTTGATTTATGCTCCCATTGAGAAAAACTTGAGTATCGATGAGTCTATGATTATGTATTTCGGTCGTCACGGCTGCAAACAACATATTCATGGCAAACCGATTCGCTTTGGTTTCAAGGTATGGGTGGCAGCTACTCGCATGGGCTACTGTTTACAAGCTGATCTCTACGAAGGCCGATCTAAACCACGTGAAACTGGATTTGGGGAGCATATAGTACCAAAACTAACCGCGGCTGTAAAGAACGTATACCCAGATAGTTCGTTCTCTGTTTATTGCGATAACGTTTTCACTTCACCCTCTTTGCTAAGTAATTTACAGAATAGGAATGTAAAAATCACTGGAACTGTTCGGCAGAACAGAGTAGATAAGTGTCCATTGCTCGATGTGAAATCATTCAAAAAAGAATGAGATGACGGCATTTGTGCAGTGCGCTGGAATGAAAATAACGTGGTGACTTTATTGTCAAATGAATTTGGCGTCCAACCCATTCAGAAAGCCCAAAGATACTCAGCAGTTCTCAAAAGAAGAATCGAAATTGATCAACCAAACGTGGTCGCACAATACAATAGATTTATGGGTGGCGTTGATAGGCTTGACGCAAACATCGGAACTTATCGCATTGCCGTTAGAGGAAAGAAATGGTACACATCAATATTGACCTGGATAATTGATGTCGCCGTGAACAACGCAACATTGATGGCCAGGTCACTAGAAGCAAACGTGAACACTCTGGAGTTTCGTAGGTCGATAGCAAGAACGTTGCTACTAAAATATGGGACCGAAAGAGCCGTACCTGGACATCCTGTGAGAGTCATGACGAGGGTACCATTAGCTGTAAGAAGACATGCGGCTGGTCATATGATCACGGTTACTCAGAGTCAAAAAAGGTGTGCTTACTGTAAAAATAAAACAGTAAAAATGTGTGGCACATGTCGTGTCAATCTCCATGATAAATGCTTCGAGAAAGTTAAGAACTTCATTTCCTTCGTTGCACGCAAAGAAATTAAAATGTTGCAAGAAGGTGCCATCATCGACTTTGAGTCTGCCGGACACCAGCGGATTCTAGTCAGTAACTCTGCTGAAGGTCTAAGAAATCCTGACCGAGCATTTCAGAATCAATGGGCAGATGAAGAATTACCGCAGGGAGATTTAAGCGCGTTCTGGACACCAGTAACGCTAAACGCTACGAGACGCGCGCGCGAGCGTACGAAGTGTTTGCAAACAGAATAAGCTCCGTGTTGTTTGGTTTTTAAAATTATAAATGTCGCCATTGGAAGTTTAAACTCATACTAATAGAGAGATGAAAGTTCAAGTGACAATTGTAAAACATTTAAATTAAGTAATATCCAATAGTTTCTGAAATAACATTAAAAGAACTGTGCAAAGTTGCAAACAATCCCATTACAAATCATTAGTGCCGTGCGCAAAAAAACGAGTGACTCATCCGTGTGTGTGCAGTGCGAACTCATTACCTTATATGGTTACGCATGGAACAAGTACAACACCTCTAAATGCATCCTCAGAAATATGTCAACAATTTCGACTATATTAACCACAAGTGTCGTAGCCTAGAGGTTCATGACGTCGCTTCAAATCTGAGCTCGTGTTGAGGAGGGTTCGAGTCACAACGGAACTAACGTTCTTTTTGTGTTTTTTTTTTGTGTTATTGTGTTTAAAATTGTTAAAACACTTAGTTTTTCTCTTTTATTCTATGTTTTAATTTGAGAGAAATTATACTTATAAATATTGTTTATATTAAATTCCACTACAATGAATTCTTTTGAAATGGAAACTGCAAATGTTGCCATTCGAAGACCACAAAGGACCAATTCACTAGATTCTCTCTTCAATTGCAACTCTTCTCTGATGGATACTACGATGAAAAGTCTACCGAACACTTCTTTGGATGAAAGTTATACTCTTAATAACCTTAATGAAACAATTAAACGGCTGTCAACTGAATTGCAGAGTGCACATCAGGAGGTTGAAAATCTCAACAGTGAAAACTACCGCCTTAAACAAGACATAGGCAGATACTTGAAAGTCATCGAGGCATATAAAAAAGTTAGTTCTACAGACAAGAAGAGCATGACACCAACGAATTCTCGTAATCATAACCTAATCAGAACGAATAGTATATCTACACCCATACGAGCCAAACTTTTGGATTCTGTGTCACTTAAAGCACAAACACCGCTAGAAAATAACGATTCTACCGTAAACAAATCTATTTTATCGAGCTCAATCATAGAATCGGATAAGTGTCCTTTGCAATTAAGCGAAGATTTCCATAATACAATCAACAACACTCCTGCATTAACTCCGGGAATATCAAGAGAATCACTGGGACCAGCTCCCCCACTCCAAAAGTATAAACCTTTGGGAACTCTAAAACACAGCAAAAAGCTATGCATGATTTCAACCAATAATGTCAATAAAATATTGAATGTAAGTAGCAACACGTTTATAGGGTATAAATTTTGCCACTACATTATGCCAGATGCAGGCGTTATGCAATTGTTTTCTAATTTGCAACACAAACTCAAAAACTTTACACATGAAGATTATTGTATCATTTACATAGGCGAAAGGGACTTCGAAGTCTCCAATAATTATAAAATCTTAATCGATCACATCAAAAACCAGCTTAAAAATGTCAGTAATACTAATATTGTAATATGCTCACCAAATTTTAAACTTCGTGAAAGCTTTGCTATTTTTAACAAGCGAATTGAATTATTTAACCATTTAATGTATATAGATAGCGAACTGTGGGAATATGCATATCTTTTCGATTCCAATTATTATTTAGAATACACAAATGAAATGTTCTGGAAATATAATGCAAGGGTAAATAACAAAGCATTAGCTATGATCCTAAAGAACTTAATGAAGTTTATCAGTTATTTAAACCAACAGAAAAAAGTTTCTTATAAATCTGTTCCCCATCAGTACTTTGATAACAATTCCGTCGAGAAGAATGATTTCAACCAACCAGTTAACTGTAGTAATAAATTCAAGATAGATCAATCAACACAAACTGAAAATCCTCTTAATGAAACTAAGAATCAACTTTTTCGTTTATAAACATATACTTATTTTACATCAAAATATAAACGGATTAATAGCAAAGGTTGATATATTACGTATTCATCTGAATGAACTTTTACACGAAGGAAAATCTATAGATGTTTTATGTATCACAGAACACAACATGACACTTGATGATAGCTTACACTTATATATTCAAAATTTTAAACTTGCTACTTATTCATCAAGAAACACCAGGAATGGAGGCACGTGTATACTAATTAGAAATAGACTTGATTATAAGATTGTAGATATTAAGGAGTTTTGTATTCCTGGTATCATTGAATGTAGTGCAATTGAAATAGTAACGCATAAACTGGTTATTATTTGCATCTATAGACCTCCTAAACATAATAAAGATGTCACATCTATTTTCTTTAGGAATATTGAACACATATTGAATAAGTGCGGTCGAAATGTAAAAAATAAGGTCTTGTTGTGCGGTGACTTTAATATTGATATTCTGCAAAATACTAGGTTATCCAATGAATTCCAGCATCTACTTTTAAATTACAATCTTAAGCCAAGTATAAAACAGCCCACACGTATATCTAGTGGAACATGTATCGACAATATTATTCATAACGTCAAGGGAGGCAGTGGTCAAATTTTAGAAATGGCATTATCCGATCACACAGCCCAACTTTTTAAGTGCCCTGTAAAAAAGACCTCTTATATTAATCACTGGTATGTTACATGTAGAAATTATAGTTCTGAAAATAAACGTAAGTTCATTGAGGCTATTGGAAGCCTTAGATTTGCTGAAGTTTACAATAATACTGACCCGGAAAGCTCGTTCAATGAATTCTACAACCTATTCAAACTTTTTTACGATCTTTGTTTCCCTGTTGTGAAAAAAAAGATCTCTAATTATAAATCCCCCGGCTGGATCTCTAAAGGTATCAGAAGGTGCTGTAAGCGGAAACGAGAAATGTTATGGCAGTATAGGCGGTCACCCAATATGGAACATAAAAAGTTATTTAAACAGTATTCAAGACGCTTACAAAGAGTGGTTCATCTGACACAAAAATCCAAAAACAGTCATATAATAAATACAGCTGAGAATAAAATCAAAGCTACCTGGAATATAATCAATAGATGCAAATCGAACTTCCCTCCCGAGTCCATAACTAAAATAATACAAGGTGATAAAGAAATAAGTAATCCTAAAGAAATTGCAACTCTATTCAACAATTACTTTGTAGATTTAGTAGATTCTAATAAAAATAATAGTAAAAGCAATGCTATATCCTGTGTAAATTATTATACGAAATCTTTATTTATGAAACCGACTGATTCTATAGAAGTATTTAATACAATTAAATCACTTAAGAATACAAATAGCGCAGGGTATGATGAAATAACCACTAGTATTATAAAAATTGTTTCACACATAGTGGCACCAGTATTAAGTTTCATAATAAACTTATGCATAGAACATGGCCACTTCCCTACGTTATTAAAAATGACCATCATTAAACCGCTTCACAAGAAAGGTGATAAAACTGTTGTCTCTAATTATCGTCCAATAGCCTTAATACCGGTAATATCCAAAATTTTTGAAAAGATAATTTATAAATCCTTAAACTCCTTCTTTGAGATGAACAATCTATTTGCTAAGGAACAGTATGGCTTCCGTAAAAATAGAAATATTAATAAAGCCGTCTATGACATATTTGCAGAAATTGTTCGTAAGGTTGATAAAAAGAATCCTATTGCGATAATACTAATGGACATGTCAAAAGCATTCGATCACGTAAATCATAGTATCCTACTTGGCAAGTTAGAACGATACGGCGTCAGAGGAAATATATTAAACTTAATTAAATCTTACCTTACTGGAAGAACACAAACAACTGTCTTAAAAAATATCTGCCCCAATTCAAAAACACAAGTTAACCATTTGTCGTCAATAAGAGAAGCAACATGTGGCGTACCCCAAGGAAGTGTGCTTGGGCCTTTATTGTTCCTCGTATATATCAATGATTTGCCAAAATGTACTGAGAATCAGACTGTTTTGTTTGCCGACGACAGTACAGTGATTATTCCATGTAAAAATATTGAAACTTACGAATGTGATATAAACAATTCCATCCTTTCTATAATTAATTGGTTAAATGCAAACGAATTAAAGATAAACTTAGATAAAACACAGGTTATGAATTTTTATCAAAAAACAAAAAACCCTGATTTGAATATAATGTATGCAGATCAAAAAATAGCTGAAACGTTTACTGCTAGATTTCTAGGACTTTATCTAGACAGTCACCTAAACTGGAAATGTCATGTGGAAACTGTCTCTAAAAAATTAAACCAGTACTCATATGCACTGTATAATCTATCAAAAATAGTTACTGAGTCTGTTGTTTTAATATCATACAAAGCCTATGTAACATCTACTTTGCGTTTTGGTCTAATATATTGGGGTTATTCTACAGATAAGGAAATTGCATTTAGAGCCCAAAAGAAATGTTTACGAGCTGCGCTTAAACTAAAACCAACTGATAGTTGTGTTCCCTATTTCAAAAAATATAAGCTTCTTACATTACCCTGCATGTATATCCATGAAACAGCGATCTTTGTAAAATCCAATTTAAATCTGTTTGAAACCTTGAGATCCAAACGACGTAACAGAGAAATTTGTGCTGTTCCACACAACACTGCTCTTTATACAAAAAGCATCTTAGGGATGGCTCCAAGAATTTACAATAAGATCCCTAACTCAATCAAGAAATTTAATGACATCCATGATTTCAAAAGGGCTTTAGCTGAACTATTGATTAAAAAAACATATTACACAGTAAATGAATATCTGGAAGATAAATTTTGAATTGAATTCCCAAAAATTTAATGTAGTAATATAAATTGTTTAGTGGCAAACCATTATGTGTATTATTATGTGTAATAATTTGAAAATTCAAACATTTTCATATTATTTTATTTTCTCTTTGTAATATTTATTTTAAATGATATTATTAATTATGGCTATCTTAATTGTTATTTCTCCCAAATTTGCTCAATTTGTTGGTGTATAAATTTATCTTTATAAATGTATCTTTATGTTAATTAATCGGTTTTGGTTGTATTGAATAACTGTAATATTTTTTTGTTTAGGACACTAGCTTTCCTTTAGTTTTATATTCTTTAAATAGCTTCTATTATTTGCGATTGAATTATTAACTGTATGTGAGCTTAAATTCTTATTAGTAGGTATATACAATAATTCGTATGCCTATAGGCGGGACATAGAGTACATTATTATATTTCTTCATGCAACATCTTTATAACCTATGTACACGAAATAAATGAATTTGAATTTGAATTTGAATTTAAAGTCGCAAGAAGTTGCGCTTACGCAAACAACGTAAGCGCAACGCTCGGATACGGACGTGTTCGTTAGCAATATTTAATAAACACAGATATTTAAATCGTGACCTCCTTTAGTAATTACATTACTAATTTTGCTTAGTTATTGATTTAGTACATAATGACATTTTAATAGTGAATAAATACACATAAGATAAAATGGAATACAGCCCCTCACATATGAGGGGGCTAGTGCAACCCTCTAGCTCACCAGTGAAGACTACTACTCAGCATAACCCAGCGCTCCAGCATGACAGCTCAGTTGAAGTCATATCTACGCCCGAAATTCAAAAATGGATGTCATCTATTGAACTGCATTTGAATGAAGTTTGCACTATTGCCGGGGAAGGCAAACTCAACTCAGAGCAGAAAATGAAAATATCAAATCTTTGTCGTAAAATTGGCTCGAGCACCTCGCAAATGGCAGTAATATACCAATCTCTGAAACAAAAAACCATCCAAGCGCATACCAGGATTGAAACCCTTAAGGAAAAGTGCGACCTAGACGAACACATTACAGAGCTCAAGGAGACGATTCAGGACTCTAGTTCTGCGGGAAATGCTTCTTTTGCCGAAATGGTCAAGAAAGGATCAAATAATTTCGTTCAACCTACCAATTTAAGCTCTGTGGCCATCTATCCCAACGATAAATTGAAATCAAGTGATGACACAAGGGATCTCGTGCAAAAAATTATACGGCCGGAACAAATTAAACTGCAAGTTCGTGGAGTTCGAAAAACCAAAAATGGCGGAGTTATTGTTAGTACAGAGACGAAACACGATGCCCAAAAACTTAAGCAAGCTGTCCAGGTTTCTACGTCCGTACTTACTGTTGACGAACCCAACAAACGAAGACCCCGCATTGTGGTGGTGGGAGTACCAATTTCTTTGGCGGAAAATGATGTTTTTAGGTGCATATTCGAACAGAATGTAGCCGAAAAGTTTCCAGAGATTTGGTTAAATTAAGCCACAAATCTGGAAAAAAGGATGCTCCGACCTGTAACTACGTGATAGAAGTTTCAGCCAACATACGGAAAGTTTTGATCATTCAAACGAGACTTTTTATAAATTGGTCGTCTTGCCCTGTCAGTGATTTCACCCTAGTTACTAGATGTTACAAATGCCAACAATACGGACATGCAGCAAAAACATGCAGAGACGCTAATTCTACGTGCGGACACTGTGCGGAAGCAGGTCACTCAATGGCCGACTGCCCGAAGAAAGCTGAAACACCGAAATGTGCAACATGCTCACGCTTTAAAAAGCCTAGCAATCACAAAACGGGAGACACTGAGTGCCCTGCTAGGAAAATAGCAGAATACAGGTACATCAACTCTGTCGATTATGAAGGAAACTAGGACGTCATTTAAAATTACCTCATCGCTGTCCTACTAACCCTAGATTTTTCGCCGACTTAGTAATCACCTACATATTATGAAAAATAAATATTGTGTCGAATGTTATTTGTGCAACTCTGATTGTAACCTAGTTTACAATTCTGCTGACACAAGTAGGTACTGCGATGTTATTATGTAATTAATTGAGTTAGATAGTAATATTAATTAATGATTATATTTTATCCCTAATTAAGAATTATGTTAAATATTGTTAAAAATCTGTTTACTTTTCATTTTACACACTGTTAGTTCTCTTTCCGCCTGTGACACAAGTTTATCTTAGTACAGGCACCATATAATTTTAGGTCTTTATAATTTCTACGATTTAAATTGTATTTTTAGCATTGTAATATTTTTTGAATAAATATATTTGATATTTGATTCAATGGCCAATGCTTAGCACTACGAGTATTGTTGATTCTCCAAACGGTCATGTACTCGTATACATATATTGTTTGATTTATAAATATTTCTAGTTTTAAAATAACAGTTTGACTGATTTTATAAAGGACAACGCGTTTTATTTTTCCCATATAATCTTTACTTTTTTCGAACCATATTTGCCCAGGGGGTCGTTGACGACCCATAAAAAAAAATACTTTCAGTCACTGAAACTGAAAATAAAAAAATACGGGTCTAATTAAAATCCCTCATGAGTAATATATCCAAATATTACGAAAATAATAGACCTTAATCTTTCTGGGCATATATGGGTTATAGTAGCCTATGGTCGCCGCTCCGCGCGCACGTTCGTTACCGGCGCTCCCGCGCCAGCGTCTCTAAATCCACGTTTTCACTAGGGGACATTTGTCTCGCGACCTTGTCGCCCGACACGAAATGTGCATGTCCCGCGACATGTCGCCCGACGTCGCTTGCGACATTTACGGGTTGCAGGACTTGTCGCTAGTTGACGCTCTGCGAGCGTCGATACACGTTATGATGTTGTGATTGTGTAAGTGTATGTGTGCGTAGGTGTCGCGTCGATCGGTAGATTTAAGCAGACTCTCATTTTAGCAGATAGATATAAGACGTTCCTGTTGGTAAAATTAATATAATATTTCATTCGTAAAAAGGACGTTTCATTGAAAAGCTCGCCGATTGACCCAAACATCATAATTCGCGCGATCTTCGTGTCCCTCGACAGTCGCCCGACAGCCTTAGAGTAGTGAGGACGCGTGTCGCTTTGTGGGTTGAAAATGGCAGTAGTGTGGACAAACGAGAAAACTTTGACCCTTATCGAGTTGTATCAAAATTCGCAATTATTGTGGGATACTTCACATCGTGATTATAAAAACAAAATTAAAAAAATGATGCATGGGCATCTATGGCGACTACTTTAACCTTTTGAACGCCAATGGCATGTATAGATGCCATGCGCAAGCGTGCCCTGTGCGCCACCGACATCTATAGATGCCAAGAAACAGATCATAGAAAAATACAAAATAAACATATTAAATCATTACTTTAACGTGTTTTATTGATATATCTTAAGAACTGAATCCCCAGTTATTACATATAATTGTACACAATGAACAAAATTGCAAAATAGTTATTCAAATATTTATGATAAAAAATAACTTAATTAATGGCTGAAAAACATGTTCTCTTGCGCCAATGGCATGTATACATGCCTACTAGTGATGTGGTGTAATATTCAAGTAACTTCATTAAAATTTCAGCTAAATTACTCAAATTCGCTTAATTTTTGTAATAACTATTAAAAAAATATATAAGCTTAGTCACTGACAAAAAAGGTAAATACTACATTCTTTGGTATAATATCATATTTTCTATATTGTCGATATTGTTGATTTGAATATTGTCTTTTTCGCCAATCATGCGCATCCCTAGCACAGTACCGATATTGCAATCCCTTCTGCGCCAATGACATGAATAGATGTCGGACTCGTGACGTCGTAAGCGCGTGCCATGTTTTTAAGTGCTGGGAAGTTGAAAAAATATTTTTTCGATATTTTTTTCGATCTGCCAATATTATAATTGCAAAAATGGCAAGTGAAGAGTTATTTAGTACAGAAGAACTATTGCGTATTCTAGAAGGCACTGAAGATGATGAGTTTTCTGAATCGGAATCAGTAAATGAAAATGATTTTGAGGTAAGTTAATTTTACTTTAATATCAGATGTTTTAATAGTAAGTACAATCAACAGTAAACATATAGATCTATACAAGTATTATGTAAGTATATAGGTAAGTACCTACTCATCTAAAGACGACGCGTTTAAATAATATTATATAGACTTAGGTACTACTGTCATTCTCTTAATTAAGCTATATTAGTGATTAATTATTGTAGTTTAATTTAAAATCCGTTCGGTAGTTTTCGCGTGGAAGAGTAGGTAACAAAATTTCGCGTTTATACCTTTAGAATGTTACATAGGTAATAGGATTTAGTTGTCATTATAGGATTAAATAAAAAAAACTCCATAGATATTTAAATTGTATTAAGTACTTATTATATAAAAAGTATAATTTTGGACACATAATTAACACTTATGTAGGTACCAATAACAAGTTAACTGGCACGCCGGACTATGTAAGTACCTACCTGCCTAACGTACCTGTGCCTTCTTGTTATTACGTATCTAATCAACAATTTAACAATTCACATAGGTAAATAACAATCAACAAATTAAAAAATTAGGTAACGTGTAATAATCAACTAATTTAATAATTAACATATTCAATAATCAACAAATGTAATACAAGAATCAATAAATAGGCACCTATCTTAAACAAAATAATCACATAAATTAATTATATTAATATTGATAAATTTTTAATGCGATGACAAATAGGCACAGTTTCCTACATATAAAGGCCGCTGGCCAGCAAGCCGGCAAACTCGCGTCGAAGCTCGAAGACCAATAAGTTTGCCGGCTTGCTGGCCCGCGGCCTGTCTTAGAACCTGTGCCTACTTGGTCATCATATTAATTTATCGATATAATACGTTACAAGAAAATGATTAAATATAATTTAATAAATTTTCTTGTATTTTATATTTAATGGTACTGGGGTGCCCGAAGAAAATTCTGGAATTAAATCTATGCTTTCCGACAAATCGGAATCCCCTCTATAAATTCTGATTAAATTAAGAATATGAGCATATAAATTGCTTCGGTTCTCTTCTGGCACTCTCTCTAATTCGAATGCTATTAACATTGAAAAACTTTTATTTCGTTGATCCGAAGGTTCGATTTCATATAGTAACTTCGGTAATGCTTCCGAAGCATAATATATATTGTCTCCCAAACGACCAACATACGGTTCGACGAGCGTTTGTGTACCAGCATCTGATTGTTCGTTACACGGCTCGACGAACGTTTGTGTAGCAGCTTCTTTTTTAGTTTCTTCGGATTTTTCTACACACCGCATCTTTAAAAATCCACTCAGTATGGACGGGGACCCCGGTCGTTTGCCAGACATTTTTTTACACCTGAAATCAGACACATTGATGCGATAAGTACGAAGGTACCGTAATTATTAGAATTTATTACGGGTATTATTTTCGTGATTATTCTTGTCGTACATCAATAGTTAGGTCTGACAAATGTTCGTTACTTTTCTGACGTTCAAAACTATCTAATCTAACTTAAATTATACTTTTAAACTTAAAGGCTAGTCCTAATATCACCTTCAATAAAAAAAAATACTTATATAAAATAATAAATAAATAAATTAATACATGCTAATAGTCAAGATTATACTTACTTGTTGAATTGTAGTCAGTAGGTAACTTATTATTATTTGGGTCAAACAGATGACCTTCGACTATATATTATTTTCAACTTTTTATCTTTGGATTTAAAATCCGAAATAACAAATACCATGTAATTATCTTCAAATATCTTCCCTTAACATCAAACGATTATGGTGAATTGTCACTTTTGTTACAGTATTACCAGTTTACAAAATTAGCTTAAAAAATAATGAAACTTTTTTTATGCTTTAGTATTTTTTTCGCAGGGTGTTTTTAATCGATTTTCTATTTCTTTTAAGTTTAAAGTTAAATAAAAAAACATTTATTATTTTACAGCCGACGATTGCTGAGCATCAAGAATTGCCTGAAGATACGCCTTCAACTTCTGGACAAGCTCGTCATAACAGAAATTGTGAGACAGCGCCAATTTTCGAGTGGACTGCTGAAAGACGTACACCCGAAGTTGCTGCTTTTGATGAGTTTGCCTGTGGTATACATTTCACCCCAGCTGAAATTGTTACGGAGTTAGATATGTTTCAGAATTTTATGGACTCTGATTTCGTGTCATTTATTGTTGAAATGACAAACAAATTCCACAATTATTTTATTTTAAATGTTGATTTGCGAATGCATTCACGACTACATGCATGGCATGATGAAACTGTCCCAGAAATGTACATATTTTTTGTAATTATGATGCTGATGACCAGAAACCGCCATTTATCTATAGAAGAACACTGGTCTACAGATATATTATTGAGTTCTCCTATATTTTCAAAATTAATGTCAAGAAATAGATTTTGTATGATTCTTGGCATGTTACATTTTTCCCGACCAAATGAAGAAAATTCTATTTTGTCGAAAATAAAATCATGTATAACTCACGCGAGGGAAAAATTTAGAAATGTTATTACACCGCATAGAAATCTATGCATTGATGAAAGCATTGTGCCATTCAAGGGTCGTTTATCAATAAAACAATATTTGCCAAAAAAAAGAAATAGATTTGGAATTAAATTGTTCGTTTTGTGTGATGTAGATTCCGGAGTGATTATAGATTTTATAGTTTATTGCGGTGCAAGTACAGACATAAATGATCCAGCGAATTTAGGCGTTGGGGGAGCTGTTGTTTCCACTTTAATGAAAGATTTTTTTGGCTCAAATCGTCATTTGTATGTAGACAATTGGTACACAAGCCCTTTATTATTTAAATATTTATATGATAATCAAATTTATGCTTGCGGCACCGTAAAAAAAAATAGAAAAGGTATGCCTAATTTAGGTAGAATACTAAATTTACATGAAATGGAAACCCAGTTTTCTGGTCCTCTTATGGCTTGTAAATGGAAGGACAAGAAATATATATACATGCTAACAACTATACATGATAATGACATGGAACCATCGGCAAGAACCAGTAGAAGTACGGGATTGCCAGTAATGAAGCCTAAAGCATGTTTAGATTATTCAAAAAATATGGGAAGTGTTGACACTGCAGATATGTTGCTATCATCCCTGCAGTGCATACGCAAAACCATAAAATGGTACAAGAAACTATTTTTCCATATATTTGATATGCACCTTTTAAATGCATATTATTGTTTTAAAAAGATAAACGGTACTCCAAATTTAAAATTTGCCGACTTTCAGTTGTCCGTAACTCGGCAAATAATAGAACGTTATCACAATAGCAATGTTTTAGAGAGACCCATTACAAATAGGGAAAGCGCGAGAAATCCCTTGCGTATATTACCAGGTAATTCAAAAGACCATATGCCCACAATCATGGGGAAATACCTTAGATGTAAATCATGTGCAAATGAAAAAAGACGCAAGATGACTCGATATATGTGCAAGATATGTAATGTAAATTTGTGTGCTGCACCCTGCTTTCAAAAATATCACAGCCCAGCACAGTAGATAATTATAAAATATGTTTGTAGGTTGCTATTAACATGAGATATTTTTTTAATTGATATTTTATAGGTATAGATATTTTAAATTTTACAATTCCAAGACTGTTGATGACTGCTAATTAAGTTTCATGTGATATTTTACAAATACAAGGCTGTTAATGAGCATAAGGGGCAACGCAAATAGAAGACGGCGAGACGAAGGTACGGTACAGACACGGCGCAGATACGGTGCAGGCGCGATATCTGCGCAAACAGACGCGGGGACGGTACGGCACAGAGTATTATTATACAAGGTGCTATTTAGTGGAAATAACATTTAATACACCTCCTTTCGGTTTTTTTTCGAATACTAATTCCCTCCTTTTGTATCATTATAATTCCTATGTACAGTCGAGAGCACATCAAGTGTAACATTGCGCTACGAAAGCCGCCACTATTACAAGTGCAATAAAGGCGTGCTCAAGGTCAAACTGTATAGCTTGATGTGCTGTCGACTGTACTTATGTTTGCAATATGTAACCGCTATGTTTGCTATTTAACTACTTTAAAATACGAATAACATCGAAATACATAAATCAAATCATAATAAGTTAAATTACATCGGATTTTCATTAAAATCATGGATTAAGGCTGATTTACATTGATACAGTAGCTGGCGCCAGCTACTGTATCAATGTAAATCAGCCTTTAAATATCCATATGGACGAAAATTTGAACAGTTTAAAATATATCGCTACGTATCTTTGTTCATACTGTATATAATGCGAGACGCCGCTTGCGCCTACATCTGCTGGCGACGTGGCGGGGGGCGAGGAGCGGCGTGCCTGCGCCGTCCGCTTGCCGCCTTCAGTCACGAACAAAAGATAACGCAAGACGCACGTCGCTTCGTATACAGGATGCGTGACGATATTGAGTTTAATATTGAGTTTTGCGAGTTAATTGAGCAATACCCGAATATCTATGACTACACTAAGACAGGGTACAGTAACAGAAATGTGCAAGACAAAATATGGCAAGAAATAGCAATAAAAGTCGGTGCAACAGGTATGTATTTTATTTAAATTTTAAACATTATGTCTAGTCTGAAACGGAATCGGAGATCGTTGTGTTAGATATGTTGTAAGATATTCCCTGATATGGTAGGGATTTTCTCCCATTAATCGCATGTTAATGTTTGCTCCTATCAAATTATTTCTAAACCGTGGATTTGATTTTTTACCATCACATGTGCGAATTACGTTATGCAACACACACATTGCTTTTATAATATTATCAACATATTCTGGTTTGCAGCAAATAGGCGTGTAAAGTCCACCAAACTTTGACGCTAACATACCATAGGCACATTCTACTGACTTACGTGCCCTTGACAACCTGTTATTATAAGCTCTTCTCTCATTAGTCAATTGATTTCGACCATATGGTCTCATAATATTTCTTTTTAGTGGAAAAGCTTCATCTGCCACAAAATAAAAGGGCACATTCTGTGTTTCTCCAGGCAAAGGTGTAGGGTTCGGTAAATCGAGATCGCCTAGATCCATAGCTTGTCCAAAAGAGCTAACTTGTAATACTCGCCCATCACTATTTCGGCCGTATTCACCAACATCTATAGTTAAAAAGAAACCATCTGCATCTACAACTGCTAACAATACAATAGAGAAATATCCCTTATAATTTATGAAAGTCGAACCCGAGTTGATGGGCGCTGTAATTCTAATATGCTTTCCATCTAAACTCCCAACACAATTCGGTAAATTCCAGAGAGTGTAAAACCGTTCAGCAACTTCTACCCATTTTTGTCGTGTAGGTACAGGCATATATTCCGGCTGTAGGCATTCCCACAAAACGCTAGAGGTTTCATGCACAATTTGCCGGACGGTACTGCCTCCTCTCAATACATATCCAGAAAGTGATGTAAACGAACAGCCATCTGAGTAGTATCTGTAACAAAAATAAAATAGCAATAAGTATGTAACATTTGTGTGTTTAGATTGAGGTGCCACTTTTCGCATCGTAAAGTGGCTAATGGAGTTATTTAGTAGTAGTTTAGAAAATTTTGTAGAACGGATATTGGATTTTGTATTAGAATACTTCAAAAGTTAAATGAATATAAAGGTGGCACCTCAATCTAACTGTTTGCATTGAGGTGCCACTCAGAACTGGGAAAATTATGGATGAAATTTTATCAAAATTTTGTATTATTTTGTAGTACTCCAGAATTCTGGAGTACTACGAAATTTTGATGAAAACTCATCCATAATATTCCCAGTTCTGAGTGGTACCTCAATCCAAACAGATTGAGGTGCCACCTTTATATTCATTTCAGTTCTGTGCCTTCGGCTTGACCGTTCGGAGATTACCTATCCTACCTAACATACACACATGCTTGATACTTACGAACTCTTGCCTCTGTGCGAGCTGTAGGTGCAGGGCGGCGTGCGACGAGACGCGCTCCCCTCCCCCACGCGGCGGGCGGCGGCTGGCGCGCGCGAGGTCCGAGCGTGTGCTTTCCTCAGTACGCTTATACTTACTAGCGTGCGCACATGTTACGATTACTAACGATATCTACGATAAATTTGTAAAGTTTTTAACGTTGTTGTAACGTTTGTGTAGTAATTGTTATTGGATTCAGTGTGATTTACAAACTAAGTTGTGATTTACCATTGGATTCAGCGTATTTACCTACACGGTAAGTCCTTTATTTTTGTTTATTGTCTCTGTGTGATTTTTGTTTGTTTGTAGGTACAAGTGCGTACAGGGTGTCAATATAATTAGTGTGGCAACCTAGAGCTAGCTCTAATGCTTTGCATTACAGTTTGTCGGACATACCATCCACAAACCATGTATCTGACCCATGGTGATGTTTAACGTTGCTAGAGGTCTGTCAGCCACTTAGCCAGATTCCATATATCTACAGTGCTACTTTTTCGAAGTTCACTGTAAGGGGCATGCATGCAGGCTCGAGTTTCGAGCAGCGCGCCTCGAAATATTGGCGGCGCGGTCCAAACATTGAGCGGCGCGCCTCGGATATTGAGCGGCGCGGCTCAGACCTTGAGCGGCGCGTCTCAGACATTGAGCGGCGCGGCTCAGACATTGAGCGGCGCGGCTCAGACATTGGGCGGCGCGGCTCAGTTATTGAGCGGTGCAGCTCAGACATTGAGCGGCGCGGCTCAGACATTGAGTGGCGAAGCTCAGATATTGAGTGTCGCGGCCTAAATACATTACTGGAATGTATCCATTAACATAGACATTTATGTCAGTTTCCACTGTGACTTTGCACTGGGTGACTATTTCCTTTTTCTCCAGATGACCCAAGACGGCAATTCGACGACCCTGGGTGAACTTCTGGACGAACATGCAGAATCAGAGCAAGATGAGGAGATTCTGGAGAAGCTAAAGGAGCTGGCACAAGAACATCTCCCGGATGGATGGACCACGTGGGAGATCGCTAAGATCTCTAAAGAAGACATTTTTGGTTCAAAGATTGAACCTAATGTTTTAAATAAACTTATATTCGCTCTACCAACCGTGGGCTTAGTCCGCGCTTTCATCCCTGATGCAGACCATCTTTCAGAAAAGCGTTATCGCGAGATTCGTTATAAGTTGTTAGACTGGGCATTTACGCGTGCTCTAATATTGGGCCCGCCAGCGATTGCCAACAGAATCAGAGGTTCAGCGATACGAACCGAGTTATTCAAACAGTCTGTGGAAGCGTTACGCCCAATGCTGCACACACGAGCGGAGGCAGACAAAATCCTTTCGGGCTGTCTCTCGCAGACGGAAGGGACGAACCGAAAACGAAGGAGCTTATCTACATCCTCACGCAGTCAGGAGCCTCCAACTCGCAGACGTAGGACAAGTACACCGCCTCCATCAACATCAGATGACGTACAAGCACTGAACCAAAAAATGGACAATATGTTTTCGATACTGTTGGAAAAAATTGAAAATATGCAACGGGATGATTCTGACAAAGAAAACCACAATGAACAGAATTCTGAATGGGAAGAAAATACCGGTACAGACTCGGAGTGTTCCTGGGAGGCACCTAATCTAGTTGATGTTGATGAGAGTGAACTTGAATTTTTACCTACAACAAAGGAGGCGGAGCCGCTTATCCCAGAGCCCTCGGCTCAGTTAAAGAAGGAGGGCATTGATTGTCAACGCCTAGGCACAGACGGCTGGAATCGCATCCGTTACAAAGAAGTAGAAAAGCATTTGCACGCTGCTTCTGTATTCAGCGCTCTTAAAATCAACACCGAGCTAGCTAGCCTCGGTTCACAGCCATTCCCCTGGCTAGCGAAACACGAAGGCGTGTTGGGTACAATTACTCACGGCTTGCTACAGCAACGGAAGGCACTTGCAGAAGGATTAAATGCGGTCATAAAGAAGTGTCCGGAAGCCAGTGCACAACTTCGCGAATTGGTGGCGGATGATTCGAAATTTAAGGTGTTGTCAGACCAGCTACTCCAGTTTGTTTGCGCACATCGCGCAGAGACCCTACAGCAGAGACGTAAAGCCTTTAAAACTAGGAACGATGTGCTTAACGCAGCATTACGTAGCATACCCCCATCATCATCCCATTTGTTTGACGAGAAAACACTGCCCACATTTATCAAAGATAATGGCGGAGTTTCCCATGTTTTTGCTTCGGCTAAGTTTTCGGAGAAGAAGGGCAAAAGTAGTAATTTTCGCCGGCCAGTACCACCCGTCAAAACAAAAAGTAAACCGTCTGCAGGGAGGACACGTTCATCATACCAGTCAACTCCGCGCCATGCATCCAGTTCCAAAACAACTTTCACTCAACGTAAGAAAAAGGATGGAGGTGATAAAAAATCACGGAATACCCAGAGTAGGCGTTGACAATTTTCGAGGGGGACGGTTGAAGGATTATTCTCAGAAATGGAAGGAGATAGGGGCCCCAAGTTCAGTTCTAAAAATAATTTCGGGTTACACAATACCCTTTGTAGCAAAACCTCCTTCAGTTCCCCTCCACGGAAACCTAAAAAGATTCGCGACCACGTCCTCACAGGCTATGTCCAAGGAGCTCAAAGAG
Organism: Subacronicta megacephala; assembly: GCA_958496365.1. Taxonomy (NCBI): domain Eukaryota; kingdom Metazoa; phylum Arthropoda; class Insecta; order Lepidoptera; family Noctuidae; genus Subacronicta; species Subacronicta megacephala. The sequence continues at coordinate 10,636,707 of OY292533.1, forward strand.
CTTTTTGCGACAGGAGTGGTAGAGAACTGCAATTGCACAAACGGGTTCCTGTCGCGAATGTTTTTGATCCCAAAAGCAAGCGGGAAACTGAGGCAGATTTTCGATCTTCGTCATTTAAATTGTTACCTCGACCCCCCAAAGTTTCGCCTCATAAATCAGAGTCATGTCCCCAACTTTCTACAGGACGGCGATTTTCTAGGAAAACTAGACATCAGTCAGGCTTATTTCCACATCCCGATAAAACAAAGTCACCGACGCTTTCTAGTTTTTGCCTATGGAAACAAACTTTTTCAGATGACATCACTCCCCTTCGGTTTGTCCAGCGCCCCATTAGCCTTCTCTCGCGTCAGCAAATGGGTCGCCAGTGTCTTGAGAGCGAGAGGGTTGAGAGTCCTAGTCTACCTCGACGACTTTTTGTTTGCAAATCAGGATCCAGTTTTATTAGAGAGTCAGATGGTTTATGCGGTAAATTTTCTTCAAAGTCTTGGCTGGTGCGTAAACATAGAGAAGTCTGTCCTGAAACCCACACAGTGCATAGAGTTCTTAGGGATAATTTGGGACACAGCTGCAAACGAGCGCAGGCTTCCAAACGAAAAGATAGATCGACTCCGAAGGGACCTGGAGAAGGTATTAAAAGACAATCAATGGTCATGGCAGTCCGGAACTTCCCTTATAGGCCGTCTAGGTTTTGCAGCGCTAGTCACTCCTCTAGGTCGCTTACACACCCGGTATATTCAGCGCGCTGCTCGCAAACTCCAGCAAGACTACCCCAGTCAAAGGTTAGTCCTACCATCACCAGCAGTCCACGAATGTCGTTGGTGGATTCATCAAGTAGAGATTCCGGGAAAAATCTTTGTCCAGGAGCCGACAATTTTTGTGACAACCGATGCCTCAGAGAGGGGCTGGGGAATTCAACTCGGCGACAATCATCTCTCCGGCTTGTGGACGGACCAGCAAGCAGCATGGCATATAAACAGAAAGGAGCTCTTCACTATATTCATAGCCCTAACAAAATATCAGGACAAGTTATTAGGCCAGTCGATCATGGTGCAGTCCGACAACAGGACAGTCGTTTCGTATTTAAAGAAGCAGGGCGGAACAAGGTCCGTGGTGCTGTTGGAAGTGACAAGGAAAATATTGCTGTTAGCAGAGTACCTAGGAGTAACCCTTCATGCTTTTTATCTCCCGGGTCGATACAACTCAATAGCAGACTGTCTATCGAGAGGGAAGAGTCTTCCAGATTGGCACCTCCAGGAGGAAATTACTCAGAAAATATTCCTCAAATGGGGCGTTCCTCAAATAGATCTGTTTGCCACCAATCAGTCGAAAGTGGTACCAACTTACGTGTCGATAGATGCAGAGGATTCACAGGCAACGTTCATCAACGCATTCAGTCGACCCTGGCGATTTCAACTGGCGTGGATTTTTCCTCCGCCTCCCCTAATTCCCAGAGTGCTTCGGCATCTGAACACGTCATGGGGAACGTTTCTTCTAGTAGTCCCTCGATGGGAGACGGTCTTTTGGAGGAGCGATCTAAAACGTCGGGCCTTAGAAGCCCCATTTCACATACTGGAGATAACCGGGAACCTAATCGACTTGTCCACCAATCGTCCACCACCGAAAACGGAGAATTTCGCTTTAGAGGTTTGGAAGGTACGGGGTGGAGTAGTCTAGTAGCAGACTTGGATCCTAATGATATTGATCTTGTTCAGTCAGCCTGGCGGGACTCTACTTGGCGTACCTACGAGTCAGCTTGGAGGCAATGGGTCTCGTGGTGCAGACAAACTGGGATAAGACCTAGTAGTCCTCGACCTCAGGAAGTTGCTTCTTATTTGGGTTACCTAACTCGTATCCGAAAATTAGCCGCTTCGACAATTTTAGTCCATAAGTCAGTAATTTTAACTTTGGCCGACCCAGGTCAGGAAAAGAGGTTAGCATCTCACCCTTTAGTTGCGGCCATGATTAAAGCTATTAACCTTAAAAAATGTTCGTCGTTGGTATCAAAGCCGCAGATCTGGAATATTCAAGACTTGTTACAATGGTTAAGGGCTAATCTTCCTGATGAAGGCAGTATGTTTCAAGTTTCTAGGCACGTAGCCATTCTTTTGCTTTTGGCCTCCGGCCGCCGAGTGCACGATCTCACGTTGCTGAGTATTGACGAAGAACATTTTGAACGTTCGGATTCTGGTATTACATTTTGGCCTAGATTCGGCTCGAAAACTGATAGCATAAGACGTCGACAATCTGGGTGGCAACTTTCTTGTTCAGGTGATTATGATTTAAGTCTCATTAGATGGGTGAACCTTTTAATTACTTTATCTGCGAGTAGGAGAAAAGCACGAAAAAGCTTACATAATTTGTTTATCACGACACGTGGTGAGGTAAAAGCAGCGTCTAGAACAATTATCGCCGGTTGGTTAAAGGTGCCTTTTCACGAAATAGGTATTAAATGCAGCCCTGGTTCTATCAGATCAGCTGTAGCGTCTAATGATTTTCATCAAGACGTACCTCTAGATGATATTTTAAAAAGGGGAAACTGGAGAGGTTCTGAAAATTTTTTTAAACACTATTGTAAATCCGTGCAGCGACCTCGAAGTGCTATTGGGAATGTAAATACTCTCAGTAACTCATTTACAGCTGTTTAATATCTCTCTTTATTGTTATAAGACATTATTTTGTTATCGAAAATAATAATTGTATCTGTGATTTTGAGACTAAGAATTCACTTTGATCTCATTGTTGATTCCTAACTTAGTAGTAGTAGCAATCTTCTTAAAGAATCCTATTTCATTAAGTAGAATAAGTCTTAATGTACCTAATTAATAATAAGTAACAGGAGCTGTGATTAGTGATTGAGGCTGTTATTAGTAAAACTTTTGTGTTTATAAAGTTATTTCAAAAAATATAAGGGTCTTTTTTCTATATCTACATAAAAATAGTCTTATATTCATCGGCATGCACTGCACGCCTACCTTGGTCACAGTACGCTTTGTAGGGCGCCGGCAGAAGATAGACACGTCTCCGAACGGTCAAGCCGAAGGCACAGAACTGAAATAGAACCGTTTTCCACCCCGTAGGGAAGAAAACGAATATTTCAGGTCTTGCCGAGGCTTGACCGGAGTAAGCCCTTGCCGGCTCTTCGGATTCAGTACTGAGGAAAGCACACGCTCGGACCTCGCGCGCGCCAGCCGCCGCCCGCCGCGTGGGGGAGGGGAGCGCGTCTCGTCGCACGCCGCCCTGCACCTACAGCTCGCACAGAGGCAAGAGTTCGTAAGTATCAAGCATGTGTGTATGTTAGGTAGGATAGGTAATCTCCGAACGGTCAAGCCTCGGCAAGACCTGAAATATTCGTTTTCTTCCCTACGGGGTGGAAAACGGTTCTATTTAACTTTTGAAGTATTCTAATACAAAATCCAATATCCGTTCTACAAAATTTTCTAAACTACTACTAAATAACTCCATTAGCCACTTTACGATGCGAAAAGTGGCACCTCAATCTAAACACACATTGTAACTAATCTCCTTAAATATTTTTCAGCCCAAGAATGTAAAGAACGGTGGAAGAATATTCGATGTAGTTACAGCAAAAACAAGAAAAGGCTAGATTTGCCATCTGGATCAGGTGCAAAGACGATTAAAGAGTACTACCTTTCACCACATCTACATTTTTTAGACAATTACTTGAAGTCCCGACCAACCAAAAGCAATCTAAGCAAATATGATTGCACAGACGGTAATGATAGTGAAGAAGTCGATGAGACACTGTTTACTGGTCAACTAGCTTCTGAAAACACAAATTCGGATTCCATCTCCAATCAATCCACGCCAACACCGCCACTGCTACCACTATTAAATAAATCTAGGGCAATCTCTTTAAAAGATGTTAATAAATCAGCACATGAATATTTCAGTCAAAGAGCATTACAAATGAAGACCATACATAGAGCTGAGCCTGAAACAGACAGCGATCTAGCTTTTTTTCAAAGCATGCTTCCAGATATGAAATCAATGACACCAGCCCAAAAACGAAGATTTAAAATGGGCGTTCTCAATTTATCAGAGCAAATTTTAAATGACCCAGTACCTAGTTATCCTAGGACACAGCCGTATTATCCACGAACACCTTCTAGAGAGACAGATTATGATCCTAATGAAGGTGCAACCCAGCAGACTCTTACATCCAGAGCTAATACAAGTCCAGCACCTTCGTTTACCTCGACTCAGCAGACAGCTAAACATACTGCAGCAGCTAACAAAAATCCGGAAACTCAGCTGACTTTGATATCCGGAGAGTATATAAATCCAGCACCACCGGCGGCAGTGGCTGTAATTGAACAAATAGCTGGGCCTTCAAGACACCGAACTTATGATGAGAAAGCTTATTATCAACTCAGCATTTCAGAATATCAGCAAACGCGGACACCGGGAGCTTATGAAAGAGCACAATCCTTAGCACCTCCGGCAACTCCAACTACATTATGTTTGCCAATATTTTCACCAATAACTCCAGCTACACCTCACCCGAATCCAGAGACATCTATCCAATCTCATGAAGACGAAATAAGTGATTTTAATGAGAACTATCCAATGCCTTGAACTTTATTTATAAATGGCGTGCGACAGCTAGCTTGAGTAGTCATGTGCTGTCCCTGTCCGCATGCGCTGATTCTGTATTGTGAGATAAGGACAGCACATGATGACAGCTTGACAGATACTCAAATTAGCTGTAACACTGAGAGCAATTTATAAATACTAATTGTAGCAAAGATGCTAAACCAAAAACATTTTCAATGAATATTATCTTTTGATTTGTCAATAAAAGTTTGATCTGTAAAAAATAGTTTCACTTACCTTAAAGTTATCAGTAGTCTTTCTTCAGGGCTGATTGGTTTTCTCCAATTTGTAACTTGCTTCCGAAGTCCTTCTCTTACTTTTGACAATACGATATGGTAACATTCCAGTGACATTTTATAAACTGTGCGAAAACGATCAGGATATTCATATAATGTTTCCATTATTTTATAGTACCTGTGCTCTTCTGCATTTCTCCACACTGGATGTATCCAATACCTTCTTGGTCTTTGCTGTAAATTAATAATCTGTAGCAAAGCCAGTGCATCTTCATCTTCGTCTGAAGAGGAATACATGTCTTATCCCGTCAATATCACGCTCTATAATGACTTAACTTGCCGTATCGTCCCCGCGTCTGTTTGCGCAGATATCGCGCCTGCACCGTATCTGCGCCGTGTCTGTACCGTACCTTCGTCTCGCCGTCTTCTATTTGCGTTGCCCCTAATAATTATTACAATTGTTGATTTTTTTATATTTTTTATTTTCATGTGACATTTTACAAATAAGAACAAAGCTGTTGATGAGCATAATAATTGTTGATTTTTTAATATTTTTTATTTTCATGTGACATTTTACTAATAAGTACAAGGCTGTTAATGAGCATAATAATTATATACGATTGTTGATTTTTTATATTTTTAAGTTTCATGTGACATTTTACAAGGCAACTATTTTAAGAATATGAAAGTGTATAAGTACTTATCTCTAAAAAACTGTACTTTACCTATTTAGCAGTTTTCAAAATGTATTACCTAATAAGTCTATTCAGTGCCTTTATTAGAATATTCCTATGATACAAATTGTCGCTATGTCATATCAAATTATGGTAATTGAACTACATAAATAACTAATATTTGAAAATATAACTCGTAAACTCTATTAAACTAAATGATTGGAAAATAAATATGTAGTTTTAATGCAACTCCCTTTATTTAAAGATAATAGTTGTTTTGATGATGAAAATAAAATAAGTAAATAAAAGACTGATTATGAATTAGTTTTTTATTATAAAATAAATCTAAAGTAGTAGGTAGCTTAGGTAACCCGCTATAATACTGGCTGTTTAACAGCAAAAGTCCTGTGAATCTATCCGAAATTAACAGTTACAGACTAAAAAAAAAGGTTAATTATGTCTTTTTACTATATTGTGTTATTGATACTTTCTTTGTTTTTTTTTGTAAATAATTATTATTTTGATACTCACAAATAATCACTCCACAATGATACCTAGTTCATATAAACTTAATAAATAAATTCGATAAGTTATAATAATATACAGCTACACATCCCTAATCAGAAGCGAGAAATTATAAAAAAGGATGGTTGCCCGCGCCATTGGCATGTATACATGCCAATGGCCGCGTAACTGATAGAGAATAGTGCTGTAACTTGCTGCAATTTTATATGTATTTTTGTATCTCAAAAGGTTGATTTTTTTATTGATAGTTGCTATAAATGTGGTCTTAAGTTTTTTACAGTAGGAGATGAGGTTAAATAAATATTCTTTTTGTGTTATAAGCTGTTTATTCACAAATTTCAGACGAAAATTATTATGTTTATCGATAACATTTTGGACTCCCTACTATTTTCAAGGTTATTTCATTGAATTTGTCGGCTTGGCGTGGAGGGCACGGCGAAGCGCTTTTGCTCTGGCGGTCAAAAGGTTAAACATACCATACCATCACGCCTGTATTCCCCGAAGTGTTAGGCAAGGTTTAAACATACCTAGATAATATGTTGAAGTGAAAATACACAACATAAGGTCTCAGTTTCTAAGGGAAAGAAAAAAAAATGCTAACACAAAATCTACTGGAAGTGGAAGAGGGGATGTTTACTATTTTATTAGTAACTGGTTTGCGTATGATTCGCTGCTTTTTCTATTGGGTGTATAGTCGTTTCGCACCGTGACCGGTTCGAACCGCGGTATGAATCGCCCAAGAGCTCTTTTTGAATGTGTCCTTTCGCACCGGGGTTCGAATCGCCCAAGAACTTTTGGTAATGGGTTGATTCGGACCACAATATAGGGAAAAAACATTTCTAATTTTGGATAGGTGAAGTCTGACAGAAGAGATGTAGTTTTTATTGTACATTTCGTACAGTACAACCAGGCACAAAATGATAAAAGATATCGTAGGCCCGCTACATATTAAGTATTGATGCAATTGCATTTTACATTTTTTTTACTTACTAAATATATTGATTGGCTTAAAATGTAGTAAACATACATCAAATACATGAAAAAAGGTGATGGTGTGCACAAGCAAGTACATTCCAAGAATCTCAGGTAAAATTTATTATCCCTTTGGTAAAAAGTTGACTTACCGGTCACATAAACAATAGAACAACCCTACAGCAGGAACACTTGTTTCTGATTGGTAGATGCTTCTAGTGTCATTTTGCTTGCACTTTGGTCATTGAAGACGTCACAGTGTCTTATCAACTTTGAGAGTGGTGATGTGACTGAATAATTTGTTATTCAAATGTTGTGATGTGTTGATTTTATATGGTAAGTACAACTACATTTATTGCAAATTCATTATTAAGTAGGTAATAGAAACCATGATAATTTATATACATAACAATATAGCATTTCCATTTTTCTATGTTTTTTATTTAATATCAAATTTGCACCTATATAGTACAATGTAAAACAAATTCATTTAAAAGACATGGTATTGGAAGAAAAAATGTGTTTAAATAGCAATTTTTTATTTAAAAAATAACTAGAAATAAATAAAATGTTTTGTTTTTAATAGATCTTTTGGATGTATCTTTTGGATGTATATATGAAACAAGTGATCGCTATAAAGTAAAATTTAAACACGTTTTTTTCTTAGATTATAATCTATCGAAGTTTGTACAATGAAATAACCAAAAAGCTGCCTGAACTTGATATTACTTCCCAAAGCCTACCAAGTATTGATCAATTGCTAAATCAATTGATATACATTAAGGCTATTGTTCCGTTTCTTTAAATTTATCTTTAAAATGTATAAACTATAATTTGTTTCTTTTATTTAATGCATGATGATGATGACATGCACATTTCACCGTTAAATTGTAAATAATAATTGTAAAGATAATAAATAAATAAGAAATAATAGTTGTAACATAAGAAATAATAGTTGTAAAATAAGAAATAATAGTTGTATTGTAAAATAATTGTTAAGTACATCAAAACTATTATTTTTTTTTAGGTCGCTGTTTCAGTTCTGTAAAAATGTCTGGTCACCCTTCAGCTTCACATGGTGAGCCTAGCACTGTCGTCTTTCAAAAAACAAAGAGAGGGAGGCAAATGCTCTGTCGCGCTGGATATAACTATGTGTTGAAGAGAACAAACAAGGATGGGTCTGACTTATGGAGGTGTACTAATAAAGACTCTAGTAAGTGCAATGCAACACTCAAAGTGAAACCAAATCCATTTATAATACTACATGAGACTTCCCATAACCATCCACCTAGAGGAGAAGCAGACATGGAAATAGATCGAGAGATGTATTTATGTACTGAAACATTGCAAAAGAACATTAATAAACCAGTAACGCAAATTTACGGGGACGCTGTACAAAATCAATAAAGGAATAGATTTATTAAATCCTTTACCTCAGTTTGATAATATCAAGAAAAAAACTTTACAAACTCAGAAATGAATCGCAAGGTGCTAAGAAACTTAACTTCCATAAAGCCTGTGAACTCGAGGTGCCAAAACGGTACGAAGATTTATTGTTTGCGGAATATAAAGAAAAACAGAAGCGAATCCTTATTTTCGCAAAGAAAGAAATGGTCAAATATTTGAAAAGATCGACAAAATATCTCATTGATGGTACATTCAAAATTTGTCCAAAGTGTTTCTGTCAGGTATACACTATTCATGCAGATATCGGCAGCAACCAAGAATATGCCAATGTAGTTCCCGTGCTATATGCGTTGCTTCCCGACAAAACAAGGGCTACATATGAAATTTTATTTCAAATGATAAAAAGCCAAGTTAAAGAATGGCAGCCTACAGAAATTTCAATGGACTTTGAAGTGACTGCGATATTGGCAATAAAAGATTTATTTCCAGAAGTGAAAATACTTGGTTGTTATTTTCACTTTAACCGCTGTTTATGGCGTAAAGCTAAGCAGTTGGGAGTAGTCAAATCAAAACTGGGGGTAATCCATGTGAAACTATGCACACAATTGGCACATCTACCCCCAGACTTTTTGGATGAAGGGTGGCTATATGTGATGAGTGAAAGTCCAAACAATATGGAAGTCACTAAGTTCAATGATTATTTTGTTCAAACATGGCTTGAACATGAGGTACTCTCAAAGACATGGAATATATATAAACAATGTGACAGAACCAATAATATGGTGGAGTCATGGAATGCAAAAATAAAGAAAATCATTCCAGAAAAACCCAATATTGCACAATTCCTTAATGGAATAAAAAAAGACGCCAACTTTTACTTTAGTAAATCAAACAGACCAGGTGACATACAAATTTCAAAAAGAAAAATAGACACCATAGAAATGACCCAAAGAATTCATAATATCATACAACAGTTGTTATCTGGTAGTATAACTGTGGGCCATTGCTTAGAAAAATTAAGATTTTAGTTTAAGTAGTTATACTTTTTTTTTCTTTTTATTGATTTTACAAGTTTCTTTATCTTTGTTGATTTTTGATAAGTAAATTATAATGAATATCATAATCTGTGCAAGAGTTAGAATTAAGTTATAATGTTGATTAAACTGTGATTTTAAACCATTACCGTCTTACTACAAAAATGTAACCAGTATTAATACATACGGATTAGGTCAGTTTTGGCCGATTCTTTTTTTGTGAATTAGCACTTGTTACACCTGTGATTGCCCTTATTTAACTAATTATAAGTAAATTGTAATGTAAATCTCTGATTAATGAGAGTTAGTTTTAAGTTAAATGTATGATGTTGATCAAACTGTGATTTTAAACCATTACCGTCTAACAAAAAAAAAATATAGCTAATATTAATATACACTTGTTATACCATTTGATTGTACATATTTAACTAAGTAGTTATAAGTAAATTACAATGTAAATCATGAAACTGTTAAATGTTGATGAAACTGACTGTATATTAAACATGATTTCTAAATCGCATATTTTTTTACACTTACCACTTTTCTAATCGTCTGTCCAAATGATTAGAAATCTTTAATTATTTCTATGAGTTGAAATCAAGATACACGATATGATTATTAAGTACTTTCGCTCAGTGGTCCGAATCGACCCATTCCAAAAGATACCTTGGGTTATTCGCACCGCTGCAACCACTGTGGTGTGAATCGCCCTATTAAAAAATAGTACTTGGGCGATTCGGACCGCGGTTCGAATAACTCGTGGTGCGAAACGCCCCAAGACTCTTTCTATTTAAAGGGGCGACAAGTTCAGGTATCATGGACACTATGAATGCACAGGTAAGCTGCTCATAATATTTTTTGTATTTGTTTTTATTTTGCACTAGTTGGCACATGATCTTTAGTTTAATAATTTGATGAATTTAGTTTAAATAAAATTGAGGGCAAATTCTGGCTGCGGGGTATACTCAAACAGGTGTGATTTTTTTTGTGTGTGTTTTCTACAACGTATTGTACCTACTAGGCTAGGGCTGTTACAAATCAGTATTTAGGGTTTACAGTTTTTTGTTATTTGCAGTGTTTTTTTGCTCTTATGTGTTTCTTTTTAAGGTTTTTTTAAACTATCTTTTATTTTCACAGACATTTGAAAAGTCGGCACACGAAGAAATATCAGCGGCGGCATCGGAAGTATTGACGCAGATACCAGAGGCACCTAAGTCGCCGCCGCATAACGCAACCGATACCGCTTACACAAAATAAAAGAAAAAGGATGACCTGAGTGAGATATATGAAATAATGAAGAGTGCAAAAACAAAGATAACAAAGAAAGAATAATTATAATAATAACTTTTTACTCTTACTTTACGAATATGTAAGCTGCACTGAACAACACTACCTCCTCGGCGGACATACTGTTCACTACTGGCTAGTGTGAACAAGTCATATGTCGAGGGACAAAGTTGCAGAGACAAACTACGTGAATGTCGGACGACTTGTCTCCGCGACATGTCCCCTAGTGAAAACGTGGCTTTAAGATTAATGTATTTATATTCAATTAAACTAATTAATGTTTTTAGTATTGGGCTGAGAAGAAATGTGCTTGTTACAGTACAATATCTTTGTGCTGTATCTACAATCTACATCGCAATCTTATGATCTTTATCGCACGTTCAATATCTATTAAATGTTTCTACTATCCGCGATCAACACGTAGTCGTTAGTATATAAGATGCACCTTTGGATAATTATAACCAGACTATACTACAACTTTGTCTCATTTATACCTAATCATATACTGCCAAGAAGTTTGGCAAATTGGTGACCCCGACGTGATAAAGAAAAGAAGAAGCAATGCGCAGAACTCTCAGCTTCAATGAGGCGCACTGGTGGTGGTACAGCAGACAACTTGCCAGCATTGTCTCCCTTAGAAAAAAGATTGGTGGCGGTAATGGGTGGACACAAATTTGCGCCTGGAGATTTAAGATTGACAGTCACAATCCATTTCCTCAATCAGTAATATATTTGAAAATTTAAAATTTTATCATATTATCAGTAAATTTATTTAAAAAAAATATTCATCTAATAATAATGGTAATTTCTTTGTTTCCGACTGGACCTACTGAGCCACCAGGGCCCCAAGTCTGCAATTTTTTGTAAACTCATCATTTCAATACGACCCCATTGTCATTTTGCCAAAAAATCGTAATCTGCTAATTCTTAATGGTCGATCATTGGTCGGTCAGTGGTCTCGTAATAGAATTGTAGTAGACTACTACTAAACTTGAACATTTATTCATGCCAGATTTTAATAAGATATATTTTTACATATGATTTAATGGTGTTATAAGCAATCTGAAGTAGTAAGAAGTCCGTAAATAGCAATAAACATCTAAGAAAAACATCTCGATAATATTTGATTAGCTGTCAAAGTCAAATGTGACATTACTATGTCACTTTGACACTACTGCCGCCGTTTGATTGTTTTGATAAATAATCTTTTGTGAATTTTTCAAAATAAAAAAAAAATGGTTTTAATTGAGCAAATCTCGGCGCTTATTGATTTCCTGGAAAACCACCAAGACCTGGCGCTTGGCTACTGCAGCCATACAAGTGAAGGGCGAAGTTTGTCGAAAAGATACTGGGTGGAGTGCGCACAAATTTTAAATAGTGTTGCAGTGGACTGCCCCTATAAAACCCCGACAGAGTGGCGCCCAGTAAGTAACTGAATCTGAATACAGCATAATTAGGTATGCATCATAAAATGTACCATTATTGTAATTTTTGCACGTTTTTTAGTTCTACAATGAGTACAAGAGCAAAACTCTGAAGAAAATAAAATCACTAAAAAGTGAAATGAGTGCAACAGGTGAGCAATACTTTTCTTTTGGAAGCCTTTCAGAATTATGGTGGGAAGCATATGCTTAGTAATTATTTTATATCCTGCATTCAAGGTGGTGGTCCTGCCAAAAAAATAATATTAACCCCACTCCAAGAGCGCTTATATTCAATATTAGGACAAGATGTAGGAGACCCACTCCCAGGCGTCCGATCCGTCACTGTAAGCATTGGAACATTGGGTTTACCTTTTATCATTTTTAACTGTTGTATTGCACATTAGGAATTACTTCTAACTTGTTAACAAAACTAATATGCCACAGTTGTATATTGATTTTTATTTGCATGCTTATTTGTTCACTGACATTTTGTCGACTTGCTTGCTTTGTTTTATTAACTGTACGTTTTATTTTTGTTAAATAGCCAACTATCATGCTTCCGGTGGTTGATGCTAGTCCCACTACTAGCACTAATTTTCAACTTCAGAACAATTATTTCTCGTGAGTGTGATTATTTTGCATAGCTTTCATCATTTTACCCAAGTAACTAGTTTCTTAACTATTTTGATAACTTTGTTTTATTCTTACAGAATATTAGACAATTATGAAGTGCCTGCAACAGGACCTCTGTTGCAGGCACTTCATAATTGTCATAGATAGGTCTTCATAGATGAGCTTATTGAAAATATAGAAACATAAAAAATAAGGTATAGCTACTACAACTTTCTTCGGATGTGTTTAAATAAATAGAGTATCATATAGACTAATGTCATTGTAATTGTTTATTTTTCAGGTTAGAACAGTAAAATTTAGGTCAGCCATCCAACATCAACCAGCCTCCAAAGCGACGCCGTCGCCAAATATCTGCACGGCGTTATGCAGCGGAAGGTAAAGATCTTGCAATTATTTGTTTTGACCATTAACACCCCACTCTAGGGCCAAGGCTTGATGAGACAAATTTATTTATAGATGGAGACCATGCAGCTCTTGAAAATGCCCAATCAAGGCTGAAGGCTATTGAAGCTAGGAACGCCGAGGCAACTTTAAAGCAGGCAGAGGCGACCAACAACTTATCTGCAGCTATTGATAGAATGAGCTCCACCACTGAAAAAAATGTGAACCTTATAGCCCGCTTAGTGACATCTGTGCCAAAAAAGGTAATTGCTGTTGATTTATCTTTATGAACTGGTTCCACCAAAAATCGGAACTTTTACTTATTGTGTGCTACAAATATACGTTAAGTATTTAGGAGCAATGAAAACAATACAATAAAAATCATTATACCTAATTAATATAATCCATCACGCTAAGATTAAAAGCTTGTGTTAGGTGTAGGCCTAGTATTTGACATCTTGATTGTAACTCTGATACTAAGTGCTAGGTTCATGCTATTTATGTATAATATGTATATGAAGTAGCAACTTTTTTAATAAAGTTTTTTTTTTCCAGAAACTCCGCAGAATTATTAAGCCATCGGATTCTGAGTCTGACTAGTATGTAAGAGGTTATTTTGTCAGATTATTAAAAATGAAATCTGTTTTATGAGTTGTCTATGTCCAGCAGTGAATTCCAAATAGCTTGAATGATAAATGATTAATAAAACAGTGTTTATAATAAAAAGTATTTATGTAAAAAGTATTATGCATTTCTCCAAAGTCTGTCAACAAAAGCCTGCTGCAGTGCCCGACCTTCAAGGAGATCTCGGTTCACCCTTCGAAGGTTTTGATAATTAGGTGCTGAATAATTATCTTTTTGTATTTTTTAAGCATTTTCCATGCAAAGATTATTAAGTTAGTGTGTGACATGGTCCTCGCTCGCCGCTCCTTCCCCACACCTCAAGCCTCACCCCGCGCGTCACTATAAATAGCTCTGCAGACGACGCGCGGCCTTCTTCTTCTTCCCGCTGCAGCTACAAGTTAAGTGCCGCCCTCTACCGGTCGGACCTCGCCTCGAAGCCTTCGCCGAACCCTCCCTGAGCTTAACTCACCCTACTATTGCCTTTGTGTACTTTGAATTCTAACTCGTGTCAATAAATTTGTATATTTTTGTGTTCCGAGTGTAATTTATCTCCAATACTTAGTTCCCGGTCGGCCACGTTCCTAAAACGTGTCCACCACGTTACATCTGGCGCCCAATTAAAAACGGCAGAAGGCTTCGAGTCGCGAGTTTACGGCTTATATTCTATTCTTTTAACTGTGTGTGTTGTGTGAAATCCGTCCAGGCAAGTATACTTTCTAGTTTTTTTTTTTCCGTGCGTGAATATCGTGCTAACTATATCCACGTGTCTATCCGCGTGTGTATCCACATTTTTATTGCATCTATCTTAAATCTTGTGATATTACTCGTGAGTGATCGTGCCACGAGGTCTCGCCGCGCGGGCGCAAAAATAATTTCGACCCACCCACATTCTACATTTATTTATTAATTATTTCTTTTACTAAGTTTATTCTCGGACGGATTTCCACAATTTATTCTTTTTTCTTGCTATTGCTTGCGTTGTGATACCTATATCATCTTCGGGAAAAATGGCATTTGAAATTAAATTCTCGCATTTACAAAAAGCTGAACTACAATACGAAGTTTCTATAAGAGGAGGTGAGAAATCGAACACCGTAGACGAACTACGCAAACAGATTTCGAAGCTCGCTCCAGGTTCTCCATCCGAGGACCTTTTTGAATCATATTTGCCCCCCGAAGAAGATATAGCAGCCGTAAAAATTTCATTATTTAAAGCAAACAATAATATAAAAGTGTTACAATCCAATCCGGACAAAAATCTTTCATCTAGAACTGAGTCACTTTTGCATCATATATATCATAGACTGAATCGTGTGAGTTTGGACGCCCTATCGGTCAGGGACAGTATTGAGGCTATATGGAACGAATTTCATTCTTTATACTCGCAACTTAAACCACTCATTTCTCGGCCCACTGGGCACAATTTGCAGACGGACTGCTCGATGGAGGGTACTCCAAATGTTTCGCTTAGTTTACTTACCTACGAACGTAAACTTTTTTCTGATCTATCAAAATTTAAATACAATGGCAAGTCATGTGTGCGCGCTTTTATACAGAGAGTAAATGAATTCATGTCGAGTAGGAGCATCCCTGAGGATAAGATACTCTCTTTTGCATTTGAAATTTTTTCGGATGATGCATTAACTTGGTACCGTAGCATTAAAGACAGTGTTTCGTCTTGGAGCCACCTTTGTCAATTATTAAAGAGAGATTTTAGCCCTCACAATTTCGACTATAGGTTGATGTCAGAAATAAGACTTCGTTCGCAAGGCGAACACGAGAACATAACCTTATATGTTGCTAAAATGCAGGGTCTGTTTTCCCGCCTTGATGCGCCTATTGATGAATCCGATAAACTAGAAATACTTCTTAATAATATTAGACCTTGTTACACAAATTCTCTTTTGACCGCGAATGTGGTCGACATTCCCAGTCTAATAAGTGTCTGCAGAAACTTCGAAAAATTCGATAGTCGCAGTAGGGACTTCCGCGAACCCCCTAAGACGTCCGCCAACACCCTAGCACCTGATTTCGCATATAATCATCCTTCCAGTTCTTCCAGTCCATATAACAACACTTTCAAAAATAAAAACTTCTTTTACAAGTCACCTAGTTTCAAGGGCAAAAACTTTCATACCTCGGCTAGCATAAATCCTGATGCAACGACACACGTCAACGCAGTTGAAAAGCCATTTAATAACAATTATAATCGATTTTGTCTTCGATGTAGGAATACCTCACATTCGCTAAGAAATTGCTCCCAGCCAAGATATTTAATCTGTTTTAAATGTGGTTTGAAAGGTTTTCGCGTGTCCGATTGTCCTACTTGTAATGCTAACCCTAGCACTACACCGTCAAAAAACTAACCTACAAGGATTGGGGAAATTATAATCATTCAAAGTTCAATAAAACTGAATGGTCTAACTGGCTAACTTATATTTCTAAATTTTTCAACTGTTATCATCTTTCTTCAATCCGCAATTCCAAAATTGAATACACCCCTTATATCCCTCTTACTCTAAACGGAAAAAAAGCCGTCGGCCTTCTCGATTCAGGATCTTGTGTAACAATTTTAGGAAATAATTCTCATGAATATTTTTTAAACGACAGCTACCAATTTGATAATTCCCATCAGCTAAAATTAACTACCGCAAGCGGTGAAAAATTAAATTCACTAGGGTCAGTGTCGCTTCCTTTAGAATTTCAAAATAAATTAATTAACCTCGTCGTTCATATCGTACCTGAAATACAAAACACCTTAATTCTTGGTATGGATTTTTGGAGAAGTTTTGGTTTATTCCCTAATCACTTAGATTCTATTTTGCTTTTAAAAAAGACCGACACACACGTCACTGAATTAAACACGAGTGTTGATAGTCACCTTGTTTCGTATGATAATCTAACAACCGACCAAAGAGCTACCGCTGACAACATTATCTCAAAATTTTCCGACATTTCTTATCAAAAGCGGGGTCTTGGTTGCACTTCTCTCATTACTCACTCTATCGATACAGGTGATAGCCCCCCCATTCGTCAGCGTTATTACCGCATGTCTCCCGACAAACAAGGCATTTTAATTAAACATCTCGACGAGATGCTCAAAGAAGACATAGTAGAACCGTCCGAAAGCCCCTGGTCAAACCCTGTCATCTTGGTTCCTAAAAAAAATGGTGAATTACGTTTTTGTTTAGATAGTCGTAAACTAAATTCTGTAACTAGAAAAGACGCTTATAATCTACCCTACATTTCAGAAATTTTAGATAACTTAAGAGATGCCAAATTCTTATCCAATTTAGATTTATCCAAATCATACTGGCAAACTTTGATTAATGAAACGGATCGATGTAAGACCGCCTTTTATATTCCCACGCGTGGTACATTCCAGTTCAAGCGTATGCCCTTCGGATTGTCCAACAGTGGGCTAACTCAGCAACGACTTGTTGACATGTTGTTTTATGGTCCTGAATTCGAAAATAAGGTGTTCTGCTACGCTGACGATATTATCTGTATATCTTCCCGATTCGAGGAACATATCGCACTGCTATCCCGAATATTAGAAAAACTTAAAACAGCTAATTTAACTATAAATCTCGACAAATGTAATTTTTTCAAAGATAAACTAAAATACTTGGGCTATGTTGTCGATTCAAAGGGTCTACACCCTGACCCCGATAAGGTCAATGCCATAAAAAATTATACCACTCCAACCAATAGAAAAGAAGTCCGTCGTCTCTTAGGCGCTGTGTCGTGGTTTAGGCGATTCATTCCAAATTTCAGCACTCTCGCTTCTCCATTAAATAAATTAACTTCACAAAAAAAAAATTCTCCTCCATTTTGTTGGTCTCAAGAAGCAAATGAAGCATTCAACAAACTAAAAGAATGTTTAATTTCTTGCACTGTTCTGTCTTGCCCCGACTACTCGGAGCCCTTTGAAATCCATGCCGATGCTAGTGACTATGGCATTGGAGCTGTCCTTTGTCAGGTCTTGAACGGAGAGGAGAGAGTTATAGCTTATTACAGCAAATCGCTCACTAGTCAGGAAAAAAATTATAGTGCTACCGAGCGTGAAGCTCTTGCAGTCTTGTCCGCTATCGAACACTGGCGTTGTTACGTCGAAAACGGGAAAAAATTCATTGTCTATACCGACCACGCTGCTCTTAAGTGGTTCTTAAAGCTAAACAACCCTACAGGTCGCTTAGCTAGGTGGGGTATTCGATTATCCGGATATAATTTCGAAATTAGACATCGTCGAGGTTCCGAAAATGTAATTCCCGATTTCCTTTCCCGTTCCATACCTGTTTCTCTCATTACAAACGCCGTCGATGAAAATGACAATTCTAGTTCAAATCCGCCAGTTTCCACTAATGATTCTTGGTACTTGAATATCTACAACGGATGTAAAACGTCCCCGACTGCCTTCGTTGATTATCAGGTTATAAACAATAAACTATATCGTTTCAAAAAAACCTTAAACCCACTCACTAGAGAATTTCAATGGAAAGAGGTAGTTTCGTCAGACCAAAGGTCTAATGTCATAGCTGAAAACCATTCTTCGCCCACTGCTGGCCATTTCGGCATCTTCAAAACATACAAACGCTTGGCATTAAATTACTATTGGCCTGGAATGTACTCCGACGTGGTTAAAGCTGTCAACTCATGCGACACATGCGTCGCCCACAAGCACCAAAATCATTCCACCTTAGGTCTTATGGGTACCCCTAAATCATGTACCAAACCATTCCAAATGCTAAGTCTAGATCTTATCGGTCCATTACCACCCAGCAGGAAACAAAACACATTTATTTTTGTCATCAGCTGTTGTTTTTCTAAATACTGTTTGTTTTTCCCTATAAAACGGGCTACCGCAGAAATTATAACAAAAATTCTCGAGGAAAACGTATTCCTAGTTCACGGCATACCATCCACTATTGTCTTAGATAATGGAAAACAATTTATTAGTACAACATTTAAAAACCTATTAGACAAATACAAAATTCCAAATTTACACTACACACCGCTGTATACACCTCACGTAAACTCAGTCGAACGATATAATAAAACTATTATAACAGCTATTTCTACTTTCATTGAACACGATCAACGGATATGGGACACACTTATTCCTAAAATACAATTCGCTATTAACTGTGCTGTTAACGAAACGACTGGTTTCTCACCATCTTTTCTTGTCTTTGGTCGTGAATTGGTCTTATGTGGCTCACATTATATTGTCAATAAACCCGACCCTAATATAATCCATGAGCCTCGAGATAGCTACGCTGAGTCTCTTGGCTACTTATCCTCTATTTTCGAGAAGGTACAGGAAGCCCTATTAGCGGCCCATCGCCGAAACTGTCAGTCATATAACCTTCGTCGCAAACCCGCTGAATTCAATGTCGGCGACATAGTATGGAAGCGCACATTTTACCTTAGTGACAAAGATAAATATTTTAGTAAAAAACTAGCACCTAAATTCGTAAAGTGTAAGATTGTTGCCAAAAAGTCCCCTCTAGTATACAAGTTGTCGGACATGTCTGGTAAACCTCTCGGCGAATGGCACATAAAAGATTTAAAACTAATTAACTACAAAGAATAACAATGTCATTACCATAAACGTCATCTAAACCTATCTAACAAAATATATGTTTCATTCTATTTTACCTAAATACTCCCTTAAATATCATGCTAAATAGTGTCTTATAATCCCCCAATGCTAAACTAAATATATTTTTTTTTCTCCTATAGTTCAGTGGTTAGAAGGTCACTGTCGAGTCGACCGCTGGTTCGATTCTCGTCTGTTGAGTGTTTTATTTTCTTATGTGGGTCTACTCCCCCTTGCACGTCTGCTCCGGTTGGTGTACTAATCACCGCATTCTATCCCGAAATCTAGCGCACTGCAATAAGTTCTTCCAACAAATAACTTAATATAACATTATTTAGAAATTCTTTTACTACTACATAATGCACGTGTGCATTCTTCCACGCGTAGCAACAGCGCAGCGCCAGATGGTCAATGAGTCATCTTGTTTACTCGATTCGCTACTCATAATGCGAATTGTTATGTTTTGTCTTAGCAACTACTTACTAATAAGTTGTTTTATTATCCTTCCATCGAGCGGATCTGTTTACAAATTTTATTCTAAATTCATCTTCTGCTAAAAACATAGATTTACCTTTTAAATAAAAAACATATTACCCCGTTAGTTAGTCCTTGTTATATGTATATAGCCTAAACAGATCTTCGCATCAAAACAAATACAAGTGTGAATGTTTGGCTTACACACTGCCATAATCTAAGTGGGTAGGCTGTACACGACGTGCGATACCTCACATCGATAGGGCGTCCCAAATTGTTCACTCAATATGCAAGATTAAAAGGGTAATATACTTACATACTTATCTATAGGGTCATATATGTCTATCTACAACGTCTCTGATCCTTCTGAAACTGCTTTCAGAGACAACCTACCGGCGGAGGAGCTTCAGGCGCTGGAGGAGGAATTTTCCCTGAGGAAAAATTCTGGCCTAATGGGGGGAGTGTGACATGGTCCTCGCTCGCCGCTCCTTCCCCACACCTCAAGCCTCACCCCGCGCGTCACTATAAATAGCTCTGCAGACGACGCGCGGCCTTCTTCTTCTTCCCGCTGCAGCTACAAGTTAAGTGCCGCCCTCTACCGGTCGGACCTCGCCTCGAAGCCTTCGCCGAACCCTCCCTGAGCTTAACTCACTATCTCGTACTATTGCCTTTATGTATTTTAAATTCTAACTCGTGTCAATAAATTTGTATATTTTTGTGTTCCGAGTGTAATTTATCTCCACTACTTAGTTCCCGGTCGGCCACGTTCCTAAAACGTGTCCACCACGTTACAAGTGTTTACGCCAAATTATCTAATGCGTATTTTTTTAATCTATGACTCAAAGTAGTCAAATCCGCTTCCATTTTTACTATTTTCGCAAATAAAATTAAACATCATTTGATCCTTTGTCCACTTCCTGTTCCTATCTCTTTCCTACCCCATACAACCGCAAAGGACAAGAAGATGGACTTCGGCTGTCACCGCTTGAAGCACGAAGTTTCACGACGGTATAGCTCGCCGCGCGAGGCTCGTGTTTCCGCAACAGTCTGCGTCCGCAAGCCGTCTGCATCATACCGCTGTTCGCGACGCGCGCGCTCTCGTCTCGTAGAGTATGCGTTTGACTCCCGCTTCTACATAATCTAACCGCTAACCGCTAAAGTCAGTGTGTGTTCTGCGTCTGTGACTGTGTGCTATCCTCAGACAACAGCCAGGGCACCAATACTGCAAGCCGCCCACGCCACGTGCACCGGTGAGTCCTTTGCTCCCACATAATATAACCCGCTCCATATCCCGCGTAGTGAACCTAGACCATCCAGCATACCTAGCCATATTTTTCACGCTACAGTCCGCTTTTCATTGGTCCTTCGAATAACTTCAATCTTTTTCACCACCATTTTTCTTGGTCCGCCTTCGACCGGATACCTACCTAGTGTTCACTACGATATCCTATCCCGCAAGTTATTGCGTTACATACGCTTAATTTCCCGCCAAAACATACATACCCGCTTACTTTGCGTCAAATACGCATATAATCTCCCGCTTTAAATAGGTCTAATACCTAAATTACGAATTACGTAAACCGCCATCTTACGACGCTAATCGTTCTAAGATACAGTGCGTGCGTTATTTCTTGGCAGGACCGAACTTCGCGCAGAAGGCTGCGCAGTAACATTTTTTAGGAACCAAATGGAGGAATGAGGCGGGGTGCGCGGGGCGGTGGACTAGGCTAGAGACGCCCCTTACGTTAACACAATTAGTCCTTATATCGATCAAAAATCGTAATCGATCAGTTCATTTGGAATTAACTTTTATTTTAGTGAATTTAAGATACTTAACGAAATTAAACGAAAAATATATTGATTATTTGTAATTTATTTGTAAAATATAGTTGATCTTACGTCATTAAAATCGATAAAACCTCGTTATTAGATTGAATAGATATTTCTTTTTTGTATTCAATTTCAATCGATTTGAATAATAATCGATTAAATAACAACTACTAGCACATCTCTTTTTGTTAACTTCGTGTTTCTTCGGCAATTCTCGGTATGGGCTATATGTCTCAGTCACACGTCAGCATTTGTTTGGTGTTCGTGTCGATATCTCTGTCTTGTGCACAGTCCGAAAGAAAAGTTTTCTTTGGGTTTTGTTTGTTGTTGATATTGTTATTGTTGATTGTTATTATTGTTGCTTTGTTTTTGTTGTGTTTTGTTGTTGCTTTGTTGTTGTTTTGTTTGTGTTTTGTTGTTGTTTTGTTGGTGTTTTGTTGTTGTTTTGTTGGTGTTTTGTGATTTGAAATTTTTCACAAAGTATGCCACCAAAACAAAATAGCGTTTTAAATCGCCAGGCGCGAAAAAATATTTATGACATCACTCAGTATATGAAAAAAGAGAAAGAAGAAGGCGTAAAAGACGTTGATAATGTTTTTTTAAGAGTTTCAAATGCAACTGGCGTGTCCCAATGCACTATACGCCGGATTGCCAATGAAGGCAATGTTTTGGGCTTAATATCGGTATTTCGCACGCCTGGTAAAATAAGGTCTAAGGTAAAACCTATTACCGGCATCGATAATTTTAACAAAGGTGTAATAAAGAGATGCATACACAACTTCCACGAAACTGAAAAGGAAATCCCGACTCTTAACAAATTATTAGTCAAACTTAGACAAGATATAAATTTTCAAGGCGGTAAAACGAGCCTAAAACAAATAATATATGATCTAGGCTTCAAGTGGCGAAAAACAGAAACCAATAGAATGGTTCTTATAGAAAAGCCTGACATTCGCCTAAAAAGAATTTTGTATTTACAGACCTTAAAAAAATACCGAGATGAAGGGCGACCAATCGTGTACACTGACGAATCGTATGCCCACTCAACCCATACAAAAGGTAAGGCATGGGCAGACGGTTCAAATAAAGGGCTAAAGCGCCCAGTATCTAAAGGTCAGCGGATCATTTTGGTTCACGCTGGATCAGAAACAGGTTTTGTTCCAAACGCCTTACTCATGTTCCAATCTGGATCAAAAACAGGAGATTATCACAATGATATGAATTTCTCCAACTACGAAAAATGGCTAAGTACACAACTTATTCCAAATTTGAGCCCTAATTCGGTAGTAGTAATTGATAATGCTCCGTACCACAATAAATTACTGTATCCTGCCCCCACTTCTAATGATAAAAAGGCGACCATGGAATCGTGGCTAATAAAAAAAAATGTACCCTATGAGAAGGAAATGCGCAAACCAGAATTATATGAACTAATAAAAAAAAATAAAGATGTGCATAAACGATATATCATTGACGAAATGTTCCAA
Source organism: Subacronicta megacephala (assembly GCA_958496365.1). Taxonomy (NCBI): domain Eukaryota; kingdom Metazoa; phylum Arthropoda; class Insecta; order Lepidoptera; family Noctuidae; genus Subacronicta; species Subacronicta megacephala. The sequence continues at coordinate 10,659,911 of OY292533.1, forward strand.
AGATATAACCACGATGTGCTACGGTTGCCCCCATATCATCCTGACCTAAACCCGATAGAAATGGCGTGGGCTGCCATCAAGGGTCACGTGGCTGCTAAAAACGTAGAGTGGAATACAACCCGGACAATGGAGCTCATCCAAGAAAAAGTCAATTTACTGGGGCAGGAAGAATGGGGTGCTTTGTGCAGAAAGGTCATAAAGATCGAGGATGAATATAGAAAGAGCGACTACATCATTGACGAAATGACGGAACAATTTATAATAAATACGGGATCAGACACGGAAACTGAGTCTGAAAGTCAAAGCACTGATTTAGATGATGAGCCTTTGCCAAGCACCTCACATGGTGATGGTATGCAAGGGGCTGACGATTTTATGTTTGGGATTTCCCCCCTCAGTGACAGTGATTAATTTATGGCCTTATGAAGTGTAAATCATTTCTTGATTAATACCTGTTAAAAAAAGCTGTTATCGAAAGGTGCGTCGAATCTATATCTTTTATTTCATAGGTCATTTTGTTGTTAATTTATATTCTTAAAGTGTTTCGATATTCGTTTAATTTGTATTTTCTCACTCATTTGCTGTTCGTTTATTTATCTAGGAATAACAATTTTCTTCACGAGGGTACATGCGTGGAAGTTCGCAGAGCCTATGTTCACTCCTGCCAAGTTAAAACGCACGCACTGTACCTCCGCTCGCCACTCCAAACAATATAATCTTACATTGCTTCGTATTATACGATATATTACCGCGTTATTATAACAAAACCCGCTTATTTACTTGTTTAGGAGTCGCATGTGTCTAACTTACTAGTTTAGAAATTAACACGTACTTAGGTTCTTATAGCCTACCGCATTCTTATTTAAGTACCTACTTTCCTTTGCCAAGTTCAACCGCCATCTTTCACAATGGAAGACATAGAAATTAAATTAACCTTACTAGAAGCCAAAAACCAGGCAATATATGAACGCTTAACGCATCTTTATGATTCATCAAAAAATATTTCTACTTCTTCCGTAGAACTTCGTTCTAAGGAGACGTTCCTAGCAGATACGCAAATATTGTCAACAATACGACAGGAATTTAGTGCCAATTTAGATCAGATTAATGCCCTTAACCTTAATCTTAATTCTAAATATAAAATTAATTACGCTAGTCTTATTTCATTCGACTATGTTTACGCCCGTGTCGAGAGGTCTCGGTCTCTTGTCGCGGAAAGTACGTCGATGACGCTGCCCGAATCACAACCGCAAAATAATAATAATATGCAATTTAAAGGTTCCATCAAATTACCACCTATTTAAATCCCTTCTTTCGATGGCAAAATCGAACATTGGCCAGTATTTTATGAATCATTCAAATCCAATATTCATAACAATGTTAACCTTACTGATTCTCAACGGGTTCAGTATCTAATAAGTAAATTATCCGGAACCGCTTTGCAGATAACCGCGGGTATTATACCCTCTGGTGATAATTATAATGACATTTGGGACAGCTTAGTAAAAAAGTACCAAGATATTAGGGTACTAGGTTCACACTATATGTCTATCATACTAAATATGAAACCCGCTTCTAATGGTTCCGCATCTCTTAACATGTTTATTGAAAACTTCCACGCTTCTGTTTCTGCTTTAGAGCAGTTGCAAATAAAAGATTTAAAAGATTTTATATTGTTAAACTTAGCATTGAGAAAATTAGATCCCGCTACCGCTCATTTAAGTATTTGAAATGCATATGCGTAATGAGGAAGTTCCTTCTTATAAGGATTTTGTAGACTTTATTAAGTCGCAAGTTAAAATATTAGACCGCACCGCTTTACCAACTTCTACTTCCTCTCGATTTATATCAGGGAATAATAAAAATAATAACACCGCTTCACGTACGCAACCACGTAATAATGTCCATCATACTTTCGTAACCCGAAATAATGATAATTTAAAAACCGCTTGTTTATATTGTAATCAATCTGATCATTCACAGATTTATCATTGTTCGTCATTTAAGGCGCTGAACCCTAAATCTCGTTTAGAGTTTATTAAAACCAAACGAGGGTGTGTTAACTGTCTAAGTCTTACACATATTGTTTCGCAATGTAAATCTACCTACTTGTGCAAAATTTGTAATAAACGTCATCATTCTCTCCTTCATTTGGATAATAATAACGTAAATAATTCGTCTAACTCTCAACTGTCTCGCTCGTCGCCTCGTGACGATCGTATGTCACCGTCTCGCCCGCACGCGCCCGTTCCGTTGCACCTATTGCAACCGCGGCTTCGTCGGCGCTCGAACCCGCAAATTTGCCTAGCGCTAGTAGTACTACTACGTGCACCGCGCTTGCGCCACAGGTGATGATTTGCGCACAATCCCGGGTTCATAACATAAATAAAATAGTTTCGCCTGACTTAAGAGGATAGTATCCGCTTCGCGCCCCATACAAACGCAGTTTGGCCCTTGCTTGAATTTTAAACAATGAAAGTCATTGAAATTTTGCAGTAACAATCTTATCATTAATATACGTGTTCCTGTAATATAAAATTTCATTTCAATATACGGTTAAAAAGTTACACGAGCTCAAAGATTGGCAATTTTCGTTGAAAAACGGCCCAACTTTATGCTAGTATTTCTCGACAATGTATCAATACAGAAAAGTTCTGATTCGAAGGAAACCCAGATAATATAGTGAATGTTTTTTTACAAGATTTTTTTTTTACATATTAGCAATATTATAGGAGTAATCTCCAAAATTCGGAACATACGAAATACGCGTGAAAATGTTGTTGTTTCTCCTCTCGGGCACGCGTTCGCATCGCGAGGGATAGAGACAGCGACAACTGTGCAACATTGTTGCGTTCGCGAGGGACACTCCTCTTAAATTCAATTCACACGACTGAACTTTTGTCAACCGCTCAAGTTTACATTAATAATAAAGATAATCAACATGTTTTAATTAGATGTTTGATAGATAATGCGTCTCAAAATAATATTATTACCACCGCTTGTTGTAAACAACTTAAATTTAATATAATACCGCTTTCGAACTCGTTTATAAAGGGTGTCGGATCATCTTCCCGCCCTATTCAAGGTTACGTACAGATAAAGGTTACCGCTAGAAATAAAAATAATTCTTATAATATAACCGCTCTTGTCGTGGACTGTATTACCGACAAGTTGCCGACAAACATTGTTGACACTTCTATAGTGCAACATTTAATTAACCTGCCGCTTGCTGATCCTTCGTGGCACACGCCCGGAGAGGTCGAATTGCTTCTAGGGGCACAATTATTCCCATTTTTATTATTAGGTGGAAAAGTTATAGCACCTCCCGCTCCAGCCGCTATTGAAACCGTATTCGGTTATATTCTTATGGGTGACGTTCCCGCCGTTTCATATTGTGATAACGCCGCATCCGCTTCATTAAATACTGCTACATTCTTTAGTACCGGTATTGATAATCATACTTATCCTTCTCTAGATGATTCACTACACAAGTTTTGGAACCTAGAAGAAATTCCCACGCAAACTTTTATGAGTCCGTCAGACATAGAGTGTGAGCAGCACTATTCTGCTACCGTGTCACGTGACTCCACCGGTAGATTTTGTACCGCGTTACCTTTTTGTACCGCGCCTGATGTTTTAGGTAATTCCCGCTCTGTCGCCTATCGACGTTTTCTTGCTTTAGAAAATACAAAATTACGCGAACCTGAACTCGTATTAGTTATAACGAGGTTATTCAGGAATATATTGATAAAAAATATTTATCCGAAATATTTTCTAATAATGATTCGGTTTGTGATAACGGTTATTATATACCCCATCATCCCGTTGTTAGGAATGACAAGGAAACCACAATGGTTCGTATCGTCCTTGACGCTAGCGCCAAATGTCATAATGGCGTGTCACTTAATGACATCTTACATACAGAGCCGAACTTGCAGGCAGACTTGTTTATCCTATTATTAAATTTCCGCTTATTTCCCATTGCTATTACCGCTGTAACGTAATGAAACACCGCAGTCTGGTTAACAACTACTTTATTAACAACATGGAGGTACTTTTACATTAAAGTAATAAATATATAGAAATACCCACAACATCTTTCCCTTACAAAAATAAAATTAAAACATAATGAACCTTAAACTCATAAAATAAAAGCGGCCGTCTATGAATGAGTGAATGACCGGAGAAGTAAGTATTTGGCTAAGGCTTATTATTTAAAGCCTTGCTACGTGTTACAGGAGGTGAGTAAGGACTTTGCATGCTTTCATCCAAATCCATACTTGGCACATAGTCATCATCACCCTCATTACCCGAAAGAAACGTATCATCATCATCATCCGATACAACAATAAAACTATTATTAGTCTCCTTTTCCTTTTGATTGGTTATGGAAGCACTCTTAATTAAATGTCGGCGATTACGGCGGTAGATACCTTTTTTATTTTTAAAGTAAAGTAAAATTATTAGAGTCGGAGGTAGGTTATCTAATGCTAATCTTCCATTTGAAGCACAGCATCCCGCTCTTTTACCGAAACATGACCACATTACTCATCTTATAATTGACTATTTTCACCGCGTTCATTGTCATACAGGCGCCAACCTTCTGAGCTCGCTGCTGCGTCAGAAGTATTGGATTATATCGTCTCGAAGTGTGATTAGGCAAAGAGTACACGCTTGTAATTTCTGTTTTAAATCCGCTCCTTCTCATCCAAGCCCTAAAATGGCTGATTTGCCTGCTTGCCGTGTACGAGAGACCAAGGCTTTTGTACATACGGGTGTAGACTACGCTGGCCCCATTAAAGTAACTTTGTGTAGAAGTCGAGGTCAACGAAGTCAAAAGGCTTATATTTGCCTATTCATATGTTTGGTTACTAAAGCCGTTTACATCGAATTAGTAACTGATGTGTCATCCGACACATTTATTTCCGCATTTAAAAGATTTATTTCCCGCCGTGGTCCTGTTTCATTTCTCTATTCCGATAATGGAACTAATTTCATTGGAGCTAAAGCTCAATTACAAGAACTACTGACCAATCGCTACCGCATTGTATGGAAAATGATTCCACCCCGCGCTCCTCACTTTGGGGGGTTGTGGGAATCTAACATTAAATCTATGAAAACGCATTTATACCGAGTTATCGGTTCTCAGCTTCTTACTTACGAAGAGCTTCTTACCGTTCTCACTCAAATTGAGGCGGTTCTTAATTCTAGGCCACTCTGTATTCTATCTGAGGATCCTTATCCAGAGCCCCTTACACCTGCACACTTTATCATGGCTTCACCTTTAACTTCCCTGCCTGTTCAGGATATACCCGAGACAGATAAATCTCTCCGATGTCGTAAACAATTATTAGATCAGATGGTGTGTAGTTATTGGAAACGATGGCGTATGGAATATTTAAATAACCTTCAAGTTAGACAGAAGTGGTTAAGTAATGTTGATAATATAAAAATCGGTACAGTAGTTCTCATTCATCAAGATGATATTCCACCATTGCGATGGCCAATGGGTGTGATAACGCAAGTATATCCGGGAAAAGATAACATTATCCGCGTCGCATTAGTTAAAACTTCCAATGGTTCTTTCAAAAGACCGATCGTAAAACTATGTCCCCTACCTTCACAATAATGTAACGCATAATATAAGGTGTAATATAATATAATTAATATATATCTATTCTCATTATCTAACTTCAATCTTTAACTTAAAATTTCTTTGAGAACACTGCGTTTTCTCAAGGCGGCGGAGGATGTTTACGCCGAAGTATCTAATGCGTATTTCAGAACGTATAATCATTATTCCTTTTTTAATCTATGACTCAAAGTAGTCAAATCCGCTTCCATTTTTACTATTTTCGCAAATAAAATTAAACATCATTTGATCCTTTGTCCACTTCCTGTTCCTATCTCTTTCCTACCCCATACAACCGCAAAGGACAAGAAGATGGACTTCGGCTGTCACCGCTTGAAGCACGAAGTTTCACGACGGTATAGCTCGCCGCGCGAGGCTCGTGTTTCCGCAACAGTCTGCGTCCGCAAGCCGTCTGCATCATACCGCTGTTCGCGACGCGCGCGCTCTCGTCTCGTAGAGTATGCGTTTGACTCCCGCTTCTACATAATCTAACCGCTAACCGCTAAAGTCAGTGTGTGTTCTGCGTCTGTGACTGTGTGCTATCCTCAGACAACAGCCAGGGCACCAATACTGCAAGCCGCCCACGCCACGTGCACCGGTGAGTCCTTTGCTCCCACATAATATAACCCGCTCCATATCCCGCGTAGTGAACCTAGACCATCCAGCATACCTAGCCATATTTTTCACGCTACAGTCCGCTTTTCATTGGTCCTTCGAATAACTTCAATCTCTTTCACCACCAGTTAATTTAGCTGAATAATTGTTTCCTCCTAAATTAAAAGACTGATTAGTAGTTCATATGATTGTTATTGTTATTTTGTTAGTTTATAGATTATATATGAAGTATATTGTTATGAGAAATAAAGAGTGATTTAAATGTTGATTTTTTACCCTCCTGGCGGTAGGCAGACTTATTAAGTCGACGTCAAAAAACTGCCATACTGTAGGGCTACTTATTAAGTCTGATTCATTCCCGTCGATTTTAAAGTGATTTATTGCTACTCTAGAGTATATCTTGCCTGTTCTTACTTACACAGAATGAATGAAAAAGAATAGCAAGGCGTATAAAATCACATGTTAAACATCGAACGCCAAATTGCTATGGAATGTTGCTTCCTATATTGTATACGTGCGAGCCGTGTCGTTCCCGCCGGTACCGCAAGTTGAGCAGATGTGGCTTAAACTTAAAGTCAAATCGCACTCAGTCATCATCGGCACGGCCTACAGACCTCCGTGGTTAGATGTTAACGTCTTCCTCGATGCACTAACTGACTCGCTTACCTCTTTTTCTAGCGCCGACAAGGTTATCCTACTCGGTGATTTTAACATTAACTTATTAAATCAACTAGAAAATAAAACCAAATTGTTAAATAATTTTTTGATATATACCAAACTTAAGCAAATTATCACTGAGCCTACTCACTTTACAGATCATAGTGAAACTTTAATTGATCTTGTTTGCACTGACGCTGCTGTGTGTAGGGTATCGGCTACACACATACCTGAACTCGGCAGTCATGCAATGATCTCAGCTGAATTTAAATTTAAATTGGAAAAACCTGCCCCGCATTGGATTACTTATCGGCCTGTTAGGGACATTATACTGGATATTTTTAATGAAGATTTAAATAAAATTAGGTGGGAACATATTGAAAGCTTTAAGGATGTAAATTCTATGGTAGAAACTTTTAACCAGTACATCTTAACTCTTTTTGATCTGCATGCACCCTTTAAAAAAATATTAATTAAGGATAATTCATGGCCATGGATAACTGAAACTGTCACTGATATGATGAAATTGCGCGACAGTTATCATGAGCGATCCAGAGCCACTAAATCCGACAGTCACATCAAGTTATATAAAGATTTAAAATACCTAGTTCGAGCTGCAATAGAGAGCGAAAAATGTGCATTCTTCAAAACTCACATAAATAAAAATATTAAAGAACCGAAAAAGTTATGGCACCATATTAAATCAACAGTTGCCATATCCAAAAAACCTGAACAATGTCTTCCGCATTGGTGTAATGACCCAGAAAATATTAATCAACATTTCTTGGAGGTGCCCGGCAGTGGTAAGGTAACAATCTCAGATTTAACATATTTTGAGTACAACCGATTCGGGACCAGTAATTTTCAGTTGAAACCAGTCGGGCAGGATGTAGTGCTGAGACTTCTATGCGGCCTCAGGTCCAATGCTCGCGGTTCAGACGATATATCTCTGGATATGCTGATGATGACGCTTCCAAGGACTCTATCAGTGATAACTGCCATCATTAACAGGTCCATAGCAAGCTCCTCTTTCCCAGACCTGTGGAAATTAGCAATAGTTAGGCCCATACCTAAATCATCTCATCCAATTAGCGCAAAAGACCTTCGTCCAATTAGCCTGTTGCCTTGCCTCTCTAAGGTCTTGGAGAAGGTTGTATGTAATCAACTGAGGGAATATCTAGAGCATCATAAAATATTACCTTCAGCTCAGTCGGGTTTCCGTAAAAAGCATAGCACCGCAACGGCCCTCCTGGATGTGGTAGGAAATATACTGGAGGCCAGGGACCATGGCATGGGAACACTGCTTGTTCTCCTGGACTTTTCTCGTGCCTTTGACTCAATTAACACTTCTTTACTTCTCTCTAAGTTGGCATATTATGGGTGTCACATAGACACTATCAAATGGTTCCATAGTTATTTGAGTTGTCGGTATCAGTTTGTCCAGGTGACAAATGCCAGAGATGGAGACAGGCTGGTGTCGAGTCCTAAACAGGTGGTCAGAGGTGTCCCTCAAGGATCTATCCTGGGCCCGCTCCTCTTCATCTTATACAGTGCTGACATTACCAACTGTCTTGTCAACTCAAAGTTTCACTTATACGCAGATGACCTTCAGATGTACCTCTCTTTTCTCCCCCGGGATACAGTTGATGCTGTAAGGAGTTTAAATGAGGATTTAAATAGAATTTTAATGTGGTCAGAGAAAAACTCATTAGTTCTGAACCCTAATAAGTCGAAATTTTTAGTCATGGGGTCCAAGGATGCAATTAATAAAATACTCTCTTTTAAATTGGAACTGAAGATTAATAACTGTCCTATTGAGCAAGTAAAAGAAGCTCGCAATCTTGGAGTTGTTTTTGATGGGCAGCTACATTTTGAAACGCACATATTGGAAGCTGTGCGCAACTCATTTTACCGTCTCAAGTTACTCTACCGTATCCGTCCCTACATTAGTGTGGATATGCGTGTCATACTATGTGAGTCGCTTGTCTTATCCAGGCTGAATTACGCTGACACTGTTTATGGGACCTGCATTCTTGGTAGGACGGAAAAATTGATTCAAAGGGTGCAAAATGCTTGTGCAAGATTTTGTTTTCATGTGCCTCCACGATCTCACATTACACCATTTCTGAATAAGGGTAATTTAATGAAGATGGCAGCACGTAGAAAACTTCATCTTGCCACCCTCCTTTTTGATATCATATTAACTAAAAAGCCAGACTATCTTTATCATAAACTGTCATGGTCGCGAGATTTTAATAAATTAAATACTAGGGCATCTGCCTACCGCTTAACAACCCCCAGGCATAAAACTGCGGCATTTCGAGGTTGTTTCAAGTTCGCAGCTAGTCACTGCTGGAATGACCTGCCACCTCCTTTCCGTGCTATGAAGACTGTTCACTCCTTTAGGACTCATTATAAAGAACACTTGTTGCGTGTACAGAAAGAGGTTCCATAATCTTACCTTAGGTGTGCACGATAGCGGTAAATGGCAGTGAATTTTTTTATTTTTTTTTTATGCGTCATGCTTCAGGTGTTTCCTTAACCTGACCAACTGCAGAAATAGCTCAAGCTATCTATTTTGTTTCGTACACAAACTGGTGGTTACTGATAATCTAACATCATAAATAAGCACATTAATCACATTTATTTTAAACAACACACATAAGCAACATATCTATTTACACTATTCACATATTTTTATACACAATATTTACTTATTTATTATATTTCACTCTTTTTTTAGATAATCTCAGACATTATTTCTATTTATACTGACACTGACAGTACTTCGATTTGAACTTGACATGACAAATGACAAACAACATTGCGGTGCGTTCGCATTCGCTCCCTTCATTTGTAAATTGGTATAACTGATGTGGAAGCGACGACTGACTGACTGACTGATTTATAAATAATTAATTATGTAACAGGCTTGAAAGCATACATTAATCTCTTCCTTCTATTGCTAAATTTCAATGTACTGCATAATATATATTTTATTTTTATTTTTATTTTAGGATTAATATTATCAAATTGTTTTATTTTTTATTTATTTTATTCTGCATGGTGTTCGCGGCTGCCCGTGTCATCACTCTACGGCCCTTTCTGAAAACCAGCGCTGTGGCATTTAATGTCACAGCATTATGCTGAGAAAGGGGCCCTTTTTTGGCATTGTGCAGGGCTGCTAACATTTTGATTGTTTAGATCTGTTTTTTTTTTTTATTGTGATCTATGCTCTGTCTAAGTCCAAAAATAAAAAATTCTTTCTTTCTTTCTTTCTTTATATTCTCTATAGAAATGCGTTCTTTCATTTTTGCACGCGCAGCGCGTTGTGTAAAAATTCTAATTAGAATCCAGTGGTAAAAAAAATTTGAACCATGAATGGGTAAGTACTAAACCGTTTTTAATTACTACATTGTGTATTGGATAAAGATTTTGGACAGAATTTGTTATTTGATGGCATAAAGTTTCAAATTTCGCTCGTCATGCCAGTACATTTCCACACGTGGTGATAAAAAATACACTAGTGACGCCAAATATCGTTAGATATATGATTTAGATACATTACATATGAATTAAGCATTTTATTATTATTATTTGTATCTCCACCTTGGATATCACGGCATGCTTCCCGTGAGGAAGACATCCGGTCCTTTGGCAGGCGTGCGGGGGGACACAGGTCCAACGCGCAGAGGCCCCTTGGAGAACTTTAATCTAATATGGGATGGGGCACCAACCCGGGACACTCCACAACTGCACTATAGGAGTACAGCCATGGAGTATCCCGGGTGGGAGCAGGACTATTGTAAAAGATTGAAGATAAACTACTGGGATTATGGATGTGGGTGTTTGGTGGACCGATAACCTCTATTGCCGGAAGAAAACGGCGTCTGCCTATAACCTCGAACTTTCATCCTTAGGGAAGGCAGACGGTGACTTGCCACCTCACTAACTGGGCCCCCCAAAAAGCTGCCAGTACAGGCAGAAGGCGGAAACAGCGGCGTGAGGGGCTAAGGGTGTAGAGAGGTGCGGCCCCGGTTTCACCGTCGCGGGTCTGGAAGAGACCCGGAGTGGGTTTCCCCGCTATTATGCCATTAGACACTTCCACCCCCGAGCATATAGCTCTGGCAGCCCCCCTCTGACCGGCCAATTAAGGCAAGGCAGAGTCGAGAGTCCTGCGGGCGCTCTTGAATTCCACTCCTGCTACCCAATACGGGAAAACTGGAGACGAGGCCCTGACCGACTCTCTGGGGCAATAAGGACCGCAGTGTCGCCACTCACCATCAGCTCGCCACAAGCTGCCCTGCGGTTTGTGCGCTTTCTTTAGACCTTGTGATACATTTTTTGTTTTATTATCATAGGTTGACAGAAAGCGGTTATAATCTACCCTCCAGTTTTACGTTAGTCTCATGGTGAGGTAACGTTTGTCCCGGAGGGGGTTTATTATTATTATTTCCTTTATTCTAACACTTTCACATTGTTACATTTTTAAATATTTTTATAAAAACTGAAGACAAAAACATTTAAAAATATAAGAAATAGTAACCCACCGGCATCGGGAGCAGGGTCCAAGCCACCGGTGGTCAGGGCCCCAGAGAAAGAAACCTCCTAACAATGCGGGCCGTGTCTAAAAGGACAGCTCTCTGTATCGAGCCCTTGATCCAGCCACTCAACGAGAGCCTCCTGAGATGTTGATCGAGGCTCTTAGCTATTAGGCCATTAGCTGACACAACGATTGGTACAATGATTGCTGAATCCACCCCCCACATGTCGACAACCTCATGAGCTAAATCGAGATACTTTATTTGTTTATCTTTTTCAGCTTTCACGAGGTTCTCGTCATGCGGAACGGTGATGTCAACAATCACTGCACGACGCTCTAATCGATCTATCACCACAATATCAGGCTTATTAGCAACAATAGTCCTGTCTGTGATGATAGATCGATCCCAGTACAATGTAGCATGACCATTTTCGAGAACTGGGTCGGGCACATACCTATAGTACGGTACCTCCGATTCCACAAGATTATATTTCAAAGCAAGCTGCTGATGGATAATCCTGGCCACAAGGTTATGTCTGTGCAAGTACTCGCCGTTAGCCAGACGCGAACAACCTGAGATAATATGTCGAATAGATTCTCCCGGACGGTGGCAAGCCCGACATATGTCAACCGTACCATCTTTAACGATATATTTCCGATAGTTGTTCGTCATCATAACTTCGTCCATAATTGCACAAACAAACCCTTCGGTTTCTCCAAAGAGATTTCCGAAGCATAACCAGGACACGGACGCTAGAAAATCTACTTCAGGCTCATGGAGAGCCCGGTAATAGCGTCCGTGCAGCTCTTTGCTTTGCCATATCTCCCTGCGTTCGTTAGTACTTAGTACTGCAGGTTTGCGCCAGTTCTCTTTAGCCAACGAGAGAGGGGTAAGTCCCTTGTCCACTGCAACTACATCTCGATGCATCCCCACGTCGGTTTTTTGGAAATATTCCCTGAGACTGCACACCTCGCAGTTGTGTAGGTTTTTGGCATTTAAAAAGCCTCGACCCCCACACTTCCGCGGGATGTACAGCCTCATTACCGAAGAACGTGGGTGATGCATTCGATTTGCGGTCAGCAGTGTACGGACCTTCCTATCCAGGGCGTCAAGTTCAGTCTGAGTCCACTTGAGTATGCCAAAGGAGTACATCAAGACCGGCATGACCCAACCATTGAAGGCGCGTACCTTGTTTCCACCTGATAACAGACTTTTTAAAACCTTAGTCAGGCGTCCAAAGAAGCGTTCCCGCAATGATTGTTTCATGTCAGCCATGTTTATACCTAGTGCCTCGGACATACCCAAGTACTTATAAGTCCCCGTTGCGGCAAGCGATCTAAGTTGTATGGAATCCGAGAGTTGGATTCCCTCAGATTCCATAATCCGTCCTTGCTTTACATGCATGACAGCACATTTGTCTACACCGAATTCCATTCTGATGGAATTACTGAAAGTTTCAGTTACCTTCAGTAAGTCCATCAGGTGGGAATCGGAGGGAGCAAAGAGTTATTATTATTATATACTTTATTGTACACCAAAACAAAATACAAAAATTAGTGAATTATTAGTGAAATTCGATATAATTTTGCGTAAATATTGGAATTTAAAAACGTGAACAATAATCGAACTTAATAAGTCGATCTACACACGGGCATTTGACGTTTATGACAACCAAGCCGCCATGTTTTTTTGTGTTCCGTACACAGTACGGTAATGGTCAGTAGTTCAATAATTTTTGACCAACTTTGAAAAAAAGCGATGTTATTTTTTTTATGTAATTTTTTTTATTTTTTTTTTGGTTGTGCGTTTTATAGTTACTTCTAAACTGCTTTGCTTTGCTTTGCGGATGTCCTATATTGTTGCTTTTTTTTCAAGTGACCAACTCGAGTTGGAGGCCGGAGAAGTGGCGGTAGTGCAACGTACCGGTACCCGGGGACGAGTGCGTGTGCGCGGCGCCGGCACTACTCGTCGGGTTCGGGTGCGCGGTGGCTCTAGAGGTGGCAGCGTTGCGGGGCTGGGTGAACCTGATGTGGCGGTACCGCGAGGCGGTCGTGGTACGAGACGCGGACAGGGGGTGCGAGGAGGACGCGGCAGGGGCTCTGACAGGCCTGGGCCTCGCACTATACAAGAGTAAACAGCTTATTTTACGCTTTTTTTTATTTATTGTATTAGTATGTTTTGTATTACAATAGAATTTTGCATTTCAGATTAGTTATACAAGACATAAACGAACTGCCGGCGGATCAAGGCCTGGAGAGCCCCTTGCATCCCCGAAGGAAAAGGCGGTGGGTACCACCGCCACCTGCATCTGTGCCCGTACCACCATCGCCGCGACCGGGTGTCCCTTCACCCAGCCCCAGCACGCCACCACCTCAGGATCACGCCCGATCACCAAGCCCACCACCTTCGCCGGCGTTGTAAGTATCTTTCGGACTTTTCTAATATTATTTTTTTTGTTTTCTTTTTTAACTGTTTTTTTTTCAGTTTTGTAGAATTGGAGTCATCGGCTCCTTCGATGGATCGTCCTTGCCAGAGTCTGCGTGACGATGAAATTTACGCACACCTGTGTTATGGTAAGTAGCTGCTGATTTTAGCTAGGGATTTTGGTTAGGGGCAAACTTCTAGTTCCCACCAGAGGTTTTAACTCCTTATTATTACACAGGAAGCGAACCAGACTCTGGCGACAGTGAGGACGACGAAGTGGCGCCTTTTATGTGTTACACATGAAAATATGCAGCTTAAGTTCGATAATTTGAAACACTTTGGAATTTTTAACGCTCCAAACTTAACAGAGTTGTGCAAAAGCATGGTTTGTGATATCAACAAGGAGGCTTGCATGTTGCGTAAATGTCGTGTTTGCTTACATAAATCACCTGAAGTACAACTTTTTGATGTTTCGGAAACTACTACATATAAAACTTGGTGTGTCACAAAAGAAAAGCGATTGATTAAAGGACAAGAAAATGAGGTAAGAAGAACAGTAAAAGGACAGAAAACAGCTACGAAAAAAGAGCTAGTAGAATCGTTCTTAGATGACTTGAAAATGTTTTTAGAACACCAATTTAACATTTCTCATCAATACAAACAATCCACCCTAATGAAGAACAACCTAGTTCATGGAGAGATATTTATGCAGATCGACTTTTCTGAAAATTATTGCTATAAATAAATAAAAAATAAATATGCGTATGAGATCCAATCAGTCCATTTCGGTGCTTCCAGACAGCAAGTCAGTCTTCACACTGGTGTTTATTACTATAAATGTCCAGATACGCAAAAAGTTTACAGTTGTTCATTTTGCACATTTTCTGAAAATTTGCGCCACGATGCAAGTGCAATACGTGCTCATCTTCAAAAGATGCTAGATTTAATTGTATCGTCACGCAAAATTCAGAAATTGCATATTTTAAGCGACGGTCCTAGTGCACAGTACTGAAACAGATACATGTTATATCTGTATACTCAATACTTGGCGAAGAGATACAGTTTAAAAACTGTGACATGGAACTTCTGTGAAGCAGGCCACGGCAAAGGGCCCATGGATGGAGTGGGCGCAGTTATAAAGCGTACTGCTGATCGTATTGTTGCTCAAGGGTCAGATATACCTGATTTTAATACACTTATGAAGTGTATTAGAGAGAACACTACCAATGTCATAATTTCAACATGACATTGGTAGTGTACCGTAATTGGTAATGAATGAAAAAGAATAGCAAGGCGTATAAAATCACATGTTAAACATCGAACGCCAAATTGCTATGGAATGTTGCTTCCTATATTCTCTATAGAAATGCGTTCTTTCATTTTTGCACGCGCAGCGCGGAACACGTTGTGTAAAAATTCTAATTAGAATCCAGTGGTAAAAAAAATTGGAACCATGAATGGGTAAGTACTAAACCGTTTTTAATTACTACATTGTGTATTGGATAAAGATTTTGGACAGAATTTGTTATTTCATGGCATAAAGTTTCAAATTTCGCTCGTCATGCCAGTACATTTCCACACGTGGTGATAAAAAATACACTAGTGACGCCAAATATCGTTAGATATATGATTTAGATACATTACTACATATGAATTAAGCATTTTATTAGTGAAATTCGATATAATTTTGCGTAAATATTGGAATTTAAAAACGTGAACAATAATCGAACTTAATAAGTCGATCTACACACGGGCATTTGACGTTTATGACATCCAAGCCGCCATGTTTTTTTGTGTTCCGTACACAGTACGGTAATGGTCAGTAGTTCAATAATTTTTGACCAACTTTGAAAAAAAGCGATGTTATTTTTTTTATGTATTTTTTTTTGTTATTTTTTTTTTGGTTGTGCGTTTTATAGTTACTTCTAAACTGCTTTGCTTTGCTTTGCGGATGTCCTATATTGTTGCTTTTTTTTCAAGTGACCAACTCGAGTTGGAGGCCGGAGAAGTGGCGGTAGTGCCACGTACCGGTACCCGGGGACGAGTGCGTGTGCGCGGCGCCGGCACTACTCGTCGGGTTCGGGTGCGCGGTGGCTCTAGAGGTGGCAGCGTTGCGGGGCTGGGTGAACCTGATGTGGCGGTACCGCGAGGCGGTCGTGGTACGAGACGCGGACAGGGGGTGCGAGGAGGACGCGGCAGGGGCTCTGACAGGCCTGGGCCACGCACTATACAAGAGTAAACAGCTTATTTTACGCTTTTTTTTATTTATTGTATTAGTATGTTTTGTATTACAATAGAATTTTGCATTTCAGATTAGTTATACAAGACATAAACGAACTGCCGGCGGATCAAGGCCTGGAGAGCCCCTTGCATCCCCGAAGGAAAAGGCGGTGGGTACCACCGCCACCTGCATCTGTGCCCGTACCACCATCGCCGCGACCGGGTGTCACAGTCGCGGTCCCTTCACCCAGCCCCAGCACGCCACCACCTCAGGATCACGCCCGATCACCAAGCCCACCACCTTCGCCGGCGTTGTACGTATCTTTCGGACTTTTCTATTATTATTTTTTTTGTTTTCTTTTTTAACTGTTTTTTTTCAGTTTTGTAGAATTGGAGTCATCGGCTCCTTCGATGGATCGTCCTTGCCAGAGTCTGCGTGACGATGAAATTTACGCACACCTGTGTTATGGTAAGTAGCTGCTGATTTTAGCTAGGGATTTTGGTTAGGGGCAAACTTCTAGTTCCCACCAGAGGTTTTAACTCCTTATTATTACACAGGAAGCGAACCAGACTCTGGCGACAGTGAGGACGACGAAGTGGCGCCTTTTATGTGTTACACATGAAAATATGCAGCTTAAGTTCGATAATTTGAAACACTTTGGAATTTTTAACGCTCCAAACTTAACAGAGTTGTGCAAAAGCATGGTTTGTGATATCAACAAGGAGGCTTGTATGTTGCGTAAATGTCGTGTTTGCTTACATAAATCACCTGAAGTACAACTTTTTGATGCTTCGGAAACTACTACATATAAAACTTGGTGTGTCACAAAAGAAAAGCGATTGATTAAAGGACAAGAAAATGAGGTAAGAAGAACAGTAAAAGGACAGAAAACAATTACGAAAAAAAGAGCTAGTAGAATCGTTCTTAGATGACTTGAAAATGTTTTTAGAACACCAATTTAACATTTCTCATCAATACAAACAATCCACCCTAATGAAGAACAACCTAGTTCATGGAGAGATATTTATGCAGATCGACTTTTCTGAAAATTATTGCTATAAAAAAATAAATAATAAATATGCGTATGAGATCCAATCAGTCCATTTCGGTGCTTCCAGACAGCAAGTCAGTCTTCACACTGGTGTTTATTACTATAGATGTCCAGATACGCAAAAAGTTTACAGTTGTTCATTTTGCACATTTTCTGAAAATTTGCGCCACGATGCAAGTGCAATACGTGCTCATCTTCAAAAGATGCTAGATTTAATTGTATCGTCACGCACAATTCAGAAATTGCATATTTTAAGCGACGGTCCTAGTGCACAGTACTGAAACAGATACATGTTATATCTGTATACTCAATACTTGGCGAAGAGATACAGTTTAAAAACTGTGACATGGAACTTCTGTGAAGTTATAAAGCGTACTGCTGATCGTATTGTTGCTCAAGGGTCAGATATACCTGATTTTAATACACTTATGAAGTGTATTAGAGAGAACACTACCAATGTCATAATTTCAACATGACATTGGTAGTGTACCGTAACTACAAAACAAATTGAAAAAATTAATAAGCTAATGCACCGAAAAATCAAAATATAGTGGAACGTGCCATTGGTGTACTCAAAAACTGATGGCGCTGGGTGCTGGTGCTTACTAAGGCATAGGGTGCTACATTATCATTATGATGTAGCAGCCAAAATAATTAAGATTAGGTATTGATCTTATGGAGAATACAGCAGAGTATGAAAATGATTACCCAACTGTCAAGAATCAACAAGCAGCACAGCTGCTGAACTAAGGCGAGGCATCGAAAAGCGTAATGTTTTAGTTGAACAGTTGTGGGCGAGTAGAAGGTAGGTAAAAGGTATGGTAAAATTAAGATAGGATTTTTCTCTAATTAAACAACATACCATCACGCCTGTATTCCCCGAAGGGTTAGGCAGAGGTGTACTTAATGTACACCCACAGTTCGCCGGTATGTTTTAGGTCCCATGTAATAGGGGGCGAGCCTATTGCCATTCACCGGGCTCAAATCCAGACTCCGAGCTGCTACTGAGAATTTCATAGAAAAACCCAATAACACTTTGCTCGACCTGGGGATCGAACCCAAGACCTCTAGCGTAGCAGTCGCGCTTGGGACCACTAGACTAACGAGGCAGTCAGTTCTCTAATTAAATTTTGTTATTAATTAGTTTAAACAATTTCCTTTTTTTAATGATTCATTTCATGCTATTTTTGATATTGTATATCTACAGTTGATGTTAATTTTGCATATTTATAAATGATTAATTTTTTAATGTTACATTACAAATTAAAGACCCCTACCCACTTACTAAATAGACATAGAACTACTAGGTATTACTTAAAAAAAATGAGATTAATTGGCCACAGGTTAAGGTGCATGTGTAATGCCTTCGTTTTCCCCCGGGTGCATTTTAAAGACAATTTAATTGGAGATGGACGAGTTGGCTGCAAAGGAGGAATCCTTCAAGTTGGATGACAGAAGATCGCAATAAAGAATTTGAATCACTTTGTCGCTTTCCTGAAACATTTTCATAATCACGTGAAATCAACAAAAGAACCTTGCCTCTTGCAATAGACCACCACAGCTCTCACCTATCCATTGAAGGATTAAATTTTGCTAAATAAAATGGCATAATAAGGCCTCTTTTCCATTACACGGTTTCTCGCCGTGAAAATCTACGGTTAATTCGCCGCGTGTAGGCACGGTCGTCAGTGTGGTATGGATCACTATATGAGCTTGTCGACATGCACGGTGGCGCCAAGGCACGGCGCCGCGGCCGCGTGCGCCGTGACTGCCCCTCGGCGCGCCGCGTCTACGCACGGCGTGATTTTCACCAGTGTTGTATGGCAGTCTATCGGGGTGTGTCGACGGTGCCGGACGTACGCACGGATTCGTGACCGCTTATATACGCTGTTTCGCGATTTTATTATAAAATGAACATAAATCAAGAATTATTAATTACGTTGATTCAAGAAAGGCCTGTAATATGGGATAAGACCATCGACGATTATAAAAATAAGCGGCTTAAATATGATTCCTGGAAAGAAATATTTATTCATTTCCAGCCCACATTTGAAGATTTAAGTGGTGATGAGAAAAACAAGTTTGGTAAGTTACAGATATTTAATTATTAACTTTTTACTTATGCATAGTTGTTTTGATAGGAGAGGCGACCTTCGTTAGATACAAAATATTGTGCAAATCTGTTGCGAACTTCATTAGCCGCCAAACTTCCGCGAACTGCATTCGTGATAGGTAACTGGATTAGTTCCGATTCTGAATCAAGGGTGGACTCATTTTCACTCGCATTGTGAAACTGAAAGTTTTCCTGCTTATGTATAAAATTTTGCAAAACACAACATGTTTTCACAATATCAACTGCCAAATCGATGGACACATTCATTAGCCGGTGAAAAATTCGCCATTTATTGGATAAAATGCCAAACGCACATTCAACAAATCTTCGCGCTCTGGTGAGTCTGTAGTTAAATGTACGTTTTAATTGATCAAGCTGATGACCACCAAATGGACGAAGCAAGTGATAATGCAAAGCAAAGGCTTCGTCCGCAACGAACACATATGGCAAATCGTAGTCAATTCCAGGCAAACGTGTTGCATCGGGTAGATTTAATCCGTTGTTTGTTAAATTTTTCCAAAATGGGGTCTCTTTAAACACACTGGAATCACACTCCTTTCCGTAGGCGCCAACGTCAACAAATATAAAGTTGTAATCGCTATCTACTACTGCCATCAAAACTATAGAAAAAAAATGTTTGTAATTTAAAAACATCGAGCCACTATCAATTGGCTTAATAAGTCTGATGTGTTTTCCATCGACCGCTCCTAAGCACAGCGGGAAGTTGGAAGATTCTTGAAATTTGCTTGCAATGTGTAGCCAGTCTTCTTTAGATGGCATTTTCATATATTCTTTATACAGTTCTAACCAAATGTAGTGGCATACTTCACGTACGATGCAACTTATGGTTTTTATTCCAATTCTATAGCTGTAGTATAGGTCAGTAAAGGTATCTCCTGTTGCTAGATACCTGAAATATAAAACAAAACGGTTCAGGTTCAAATACTAAAACCCCATTTTAGGTCGGGATCGATTCAGTTTAGGTCGGGGGTTTTTATAAATTTTGAATTTAATAATTATTATTTATTTATTTTCAGGGCAAATGGTGATGAAGAAGTGGACCAATATGAAAGATAGCTGGATAAAATATGACAAAAAAATTAATGAATGTAAGTCTGGTTCTTCAGCAAAAAAAATAAGAAAATATATGTTCTATGATGAAATGATGTTCCTAAAAAAAAATGTTGAGCATCGCAAGACCGATTCTAACATGACTGAACATGTTCATGATTCTAGCCTCAGTAATGAAAATTTTGATAGTGCAGTCCCGAATCAATCAAGCTCAGGATACACTGAACGGAGTGAGACGCAAAGGGCTAAAAAAAAAAGAAAAAATGAACTAAGTGAAGTTGACATTAGGTTTATGAAGTTTATGGATTCAGCAGAACGAGATGAGAAAAAGAAAAGCCGTAGTATGAACTTTTTTATGGGAATCGCTGATACAGTTGACAAGTTCAGTGATGAAAATATGATAGACTTTCAGTTTCAAGTAATTTCAATAATTAAAAATATTCAAC
This sequence comes from Subacronicta megacephala, assembly GCA_958496365.1. Lineage (NCBI taxonomy): Eukaryota > Metazoa > Arthropoda > Insecta > Lepidoptera > Noctuidae > Subacronicta > Subacronicta megacephala. The sequence goes on from OY292533.1 coordinate 10,680,685, forward strand.
AAAGACAGTGTACTCAGTATATACCTACATCAAGAAACCAATGGGATCAAGGCCATCAAGGATATTTAAGTGGTACAGCATCCTCAAATGCGCAATCGTCAACATATGGATATTCTACAGCTGCTAGATCGGGCTATGGAATAAGTCGTCCACAGACGTCTTCTCATGATTTTGGACACGGTTCTGGTTTAGAGCCAATCCACTACCGACCCGAATCACAATTATCTGTACATAGTGTAAATGCGGAAAGTATCTCGGCAGATTCTCAAGTTTCTATTGAAGACGAATTCGATTTTAGTACCGCACTTGAGTAGCATTTTCAGCGTAGTGTATTTTTTGATTTACTTGTTCTTAAATTAATAATTATTAAAATTCAATTACATGTAATAATTTTGTTTGTGTGCAATAAACAATTTTAAACTAAAATATGTCATTTAATTTTGTACCTACTTACCTCAGAGTTACAGCCAATCTTTCTGCGGGCGATATACTCTCTCGCATAAAAGTATCTTGATGTTTTAGTTCCTGGGATAATTTTTGGAGCAAGTTGTCGAATGTAGTTTTCTGCATTCTAAAATAATTGTAAAACTTGTCTTCATCTTCTCTCAATTGATTCTTGACAAGTGTATGAAACGCGCCATATTCCTCCCTTTTTTCTAAAATCGGATGTATCCAAAACCTTACTTCCCTTTTTTTTTCTATTTTCTTTTTCCTATATATGTAATAAGCAACTATAATCTTTTTTTTCGTAAGAAAATTCATGACGCAGCACGTCCTACACAGCCCGAGTAAAAAGCGCTACTAGCCAGTACTTACCAATGTCTCGCGCGGTGATTTTGCCGTATCATGTACAAGCTAGCACGTTTTTTCAACCGTACGGCTTACACACCGTACGTTTGAACAACCGTGTAATGGAAAAGAGGCCTAATGCTATCTTTCATATGGACCTTTAAAAAAACACATTAACAGTGCAATGGATGGTAAATCATCAAGGACAACATATTATGACGATATATTAAACGCTAGGAATTATAAAATACTTTATTACTTATTATTAATTCCATTTCAAAACGAACATTATTTCCACTGAATGTTCTTAAACTTATTCAGGGTGATTGCAAATGTATTTATGGCAACACAACACAAGTTGTGACATGAAAGAAATTATTGCTAATATTGCTATTGCAAGGATTCCCCTCCCCAATCGCACAATCAAAACGGGTTGTAACTTGAATACCGATCGTCACATTCTCATATTATGTGCTTTTTTTTTCATTGTGTGTGTGATAGTATTTTCTTAACGTGCGCTTAGTTATTGTGAATTTAAAGTGTTTCTTTAGTAGATAAAATCATGGACGTGCCATTACAAAAAAAAACATCTTAAAAACAACATTATAAAAAATGGGAAAGTAATCCCAATTTCAAGCCGTGGTTAAAGCCGGGAGATTCCACTTGAGCCATGTACAATTAATGCAAATGAGATTATGCCGCTAAAATAAGTGACATACAACGCCATAGTCAATCGGCACATCATAAAAAGCAAAGTAAGCCCATGATAGATGAATCTCAAACACATATAATAATACCTAAAAAGCCTATTGATGACACTCATCGAGCGGAAACAACACTATCTATGTTTGTTGCAGAACATACTGCCATATCTATTCTGGACCACCTCACCGAATTGTGGAAAAGAAGGTTTTCCGAGACACCTTGTGGCGAGCACTGCATCCCACTTCATGCGTGAATTAAGACTTGATGCGGCTAATAACGCCTACAGTTTACTAATTCACGAATCAACCGCCATCAACGTTAAAACATGTTTGGGGATTGTTATAAAAATTTACAGCACAGCCGATTGCAAAATCAAATCTACGATTCTTGGGCTGAACTCAAACGCCTACATTTCAATTCAGTGAAAAAAACGTGCGAGACGAATGTCATGAATATGAAGAAAGTTTTAAAAGAAAAAGGGTCATTTATTAAGTCATTCGCTGAAATTCCAGAATTTGGAAGTATATAGAATCAACTATATAGAGCCAGAAATAAAAAACTTAATGTATCAAAGACACAATTTAAAGAGCCATCCGATGTAATTATTCCAAAAGTTTTTCAGTCGATTTTATTAATGGATTACGCTGAAAATGGGAACAGAATACTTTTGTTTGCTTCAAAATTAGCCCAGAAACATATAGAACACGTGCAACACTTCTTCGGCGATGGAACATTTGACTGTTGTGCAAAACCCTTCAAGGAAATTTATACCATCCATGAAGACATTGGCAGTGATATCACAAAAACAAACATTGCGCCATTATTTTACAGTAAAACAGAGTTGGAAATTTTAAACGAGGGTACCGTAACTGCTGCCACGTACGTCGAGCGTGTGGTCCGACCTCATATCATTCCCTATGCACAACGAGTGGGCAACAATTTCATTCTTATGCAGGATAATGCACGTGCGCATACGGCTCGCCTAACTCAGCGGGCACTTTCTGAAGCCAATATCTCTGTTTTACCATGGCCAGCAATGAGCCCCGATCTCAACCCGATCGAACATTTATGGGACCAGTTGAAAAGAAGCCGAAAAGAAAATTATAGTGAAGTGCACAGTCAACAGGAGCTCATAAACGCTTTAAAAATGTGCTGGGAGCAAATACCCCAGGAAAATATCACCCGTTTGATTGAAAGTGTCCCAACCAGGCTCAGAGAGTGCGTACGTAACCGAGGAGGACCCACTCGATACATATTCGTTTGAGTAAAAAAAAATCAAAATTGTCAAAATCACTTTTTTACGGTAAATTTTAACTTTACCCTCAACATATCTACCCATAAAAAATACATTTTTCTATCAGTTTTAATTTTAGATGATAAAAACCAAGTGGGCCCTATTTTGTTTTGACTAGTTTATATTCGCGTTGTCGATTTTCCAAATGACTTAAGGAATCCTGTGATTTATGTGATACAAAATTAGAATATAACGAACCAAAGTACTGTGATTTACCTTTTTTATAGATATTGTGATTTTTATAATGTAAGATTTTTTCTTTCCAAATAAAAAATGATTAACCAATAAATGGTTTATTATTTCTGTCTCTGACTGTACCTACTAGAAAAAACGAGTCGGGTGGAAACGGTAACGGGTCGAATTGCCACGGGTGGAATCGGTAACGGGTGGAATCGACACTAACACAAAGGTCACACCACAGACCTCTTCGGGTTAGATAACGTTCCAGATCGTCCATCAACATCCAGTGAGGACCTGGGATCTTCCCTTCTGAGCCGCGTCGCAAACGGCAAGGTGCGGCGAACAGCTAATTTGAGCGGTGACTTATATGTCGAGGTAAAAGTTTACTACAAGGCCGACATCATCTCTACTCAAAGGGAGGATCGGTGGAAGAAGGCAGCCGTTGCACTGAAAGTGCAACTAAATAAAGAGAGTAGAGAGTGATGAAATTAATTTTTAGTCATATTTTTTTTTTAAAGTTAGGTTTAAGCTTTTACGTACTTAATAAAGTTTGTACCATGTACCTACTTATATAATAATCAAGTTTTTTCCTTGGAGCACCCGCAGATCATTTTAATTTGTGTCTTTGTAACCTTATATTAAATTATTTCAGTTGCATTCTACAGACACTATAAAGCTTGTGTGCAAGATAATAATTAACGTAATCGCTATCTAAAATGCCTTTTTGTACAGTTTGTAACACGTCTATTGAGCGCAGTCACTGGACAGGTCACTTACGTAGTACCAATCATAAAAACAGGAATATTTCAAATTTGTGCGAAGGTGTTGAAGTAATTCATTCTGCCTTTCGCAATCGTATAGCTTCTTATAGAATTATTAATCTAGACGAGAACTATTCTTTAGAAATATTTTAAAATAATATTCGAGACAAAATCAAAACATTAATAGATATGTCTCTTAAAAAACATATATCTCTGAAAAAATATTTTTAATATTTTGCTTTGTTTTTAATGGTTAAAAATGATTCTCAGGAGATAAAATCATTTGGTACAAAAAATTATACACTACACCAGAATTATGAATAGGATACATTAGTAGGATATTATTGGGCATTCTACCCCACCTGTCGTTCCTGCGGATCACTCCGTTCGCCTCCGTGACTTTCGGTGTGAGTAGGAGCCGTTCAACATTTCCGTTTTAAAACTTGATTTACTTACCGTTCTTACTTCTCACTTTGTTTGCCCCGAGCCTGACTGTACAGTGTATAATGGTACGTTTTGACGAGTTCTTTTGAGACAGGTGAATTTGCGGTTCTGAAAAGAACCTTTTGTGAACACGGTAGGCTGTTTCACTACACTACTTTCTATAGACCCGAAATTATTACTCCTAGGTTTTAGCTGAAAACCAAATTGGGCAGTGATTCTGAACCACTATTATATCATCACTAGAGAGTAATAACTGCGCCTCCGTGACTTTCGGTGTGGTAGAAAGCCCTACGGAAATATCCTACGAAGTAGGACCCCTTCGACATATTTTCTTCCTTTCACAGCATTTAAATAATGGCATTGAGGAAAGTTTATAGCATGTTGTAACCAAGGATCATCGTGAATCTCCCAATCTTCGATACTACCTCCACAAGAAAAACACATGACTTTATCGTTTACACAATTTCAACAATAAAAAAACCTGCATTTCCATCACCAATATTTTTTGTGAATGAGCCGTCGCCCAATAATGTCTGAATGAAAATAGACGAATTTGATGTTTGTTATAAATTTCATATCAAGGACTGTAATTTTTTGAATTCATTTTAAATAGCCGTTGATACGTGTAAGTCTGAACGTTTAATAAAGCGAACTAATTATTTGTAGTGATTAATGAATATATTAGTTCAAGGGGCTGAGCATATTATTATTACCGATGGCTTACCACGATCCAGTACCGCAGATCGAATTGAACACTAAACGACTATAACTTTAGTTGACAACTTTTACACATATTTCGTTTACTAATGGAACTATACGAGCATAATAAGCTAAAATTCAGGACAGATTGTCTCATGTCTCTTCACAGAGCAAGAAATAGCATGCACCTACAGGCACACACACATTCTATTTCTATGACCCAGGTTGGGCACCAAGGACATCTGAACTTTAGGATTTTAGGATACCGTAAACATTAAACTAAAATTTGGGACAGATTGTCTCATGTCTCTTCACAGAGCAAGAAATAGCATGCACCTACAGGCACACGCACATTCTATTTCTATGACCCAGGTTGGGCACCAAGGACATCCAAATTTTAATTTAATTAGCTCTTACAGTCGACACTAGCTTAGCGCCATTCTGCTCTTGCTATGTACCGTTGTATTATCAATCTCAAGACAATATAAGTGAGACGTAGGAACGACAAATAAGTAAATCAAGTTTTAAAACGGAAATGTTGAACGACTTCTACTCAGTAGGATATTACCCCACCTGTCGTTCCTGCGGCTCACTCCGTTCGCCTCCGTCACTTTCGGTGTGGTAGAAAGCCCAATAATATCCTACTTACATTTATATCTCAGGTTAGAAATGCGATAACAAAAAAGCTAGAGGAGTTTCAGGACCGTGACAGTGGTTGGACTTCCTTGAGTAGCTCACATTTAGAAGTCAATATTAACAAATACCAACCATTGCGCGGTTCAGGTTTTATCGAATTACCGGCTACAATTAAAGCGAAAAAAGAATGTGTCAATATTCGCAACAATGATGAGTATTGCTTTTTATGGTCCGTTGTTGCAGCTTTATATCCTGCTAAGAATCATCCTGAAAGGGTTTCGTCTTACCCAGAATTTCGAACCGTGTTGAACTTAAAAGACTTAACATTTCCATTGAGTTTCTCGGAAATAGCGCGTTTTGAAGTAAATAACCCCAGAGTTTTTATTTACATTTATGGTATAAAAAAGAATACAGTAATTGGTCCGCTTTACAAACCCAAAACCGTGAACGGAAACGTGATTCATTTACTTTATTTGGAAAACGATGACTTGTCACATTATTGTCTTATTAAAGATTTACCGCGACTTACCGCGACTTGTTAAGAATCAAATAACGAAACACCACAGTAAATTGTACTTTTGTGACGTTTGCTTAATGTTTTTCAATTCATGCGACGATCTAAGTTCACATAGCTGTGGAGGAGTCACAACTGTACTACCTCCAAAAGGTTCTTTCATACGGTTTGAGAATTATAATAGAAAGCAAATAGTACCATTTGTTATATACGCAGACTTTGAAACAATGCTAGAACGGTACGACTTTTGTTACCCTGATCCAACTAAGGCGAGCACTGTTACGCGACAGCGACATGTGCCTGTAGCTTTTGCCTATCATATTACGTGTACGCTAGATGGTAGCTATAACCGTTACGTTTCGTATCGCGGTCCAGATTGTGTTTCCTAATTTGTGAAGACTCTCTTTAAAGGTGCACGAAAAATTTACAAAATTTTGAAAACTAATGTTCCCATGATTTATACAGAGGACAATGCTCGAGACTTTGAAAACAGTATAACATGTCATATTTGTGAACACTTCTTGTTCGGAGATAGGGTTCGCGATAATTGTGACTTGACTGGTACATATCGCGGTGCAGCCCATAGTTATTGTAACATACAATACAAAGTACCTACCACCATTTTTGCCAGTATTTTTTCATAATTTATCTGGTTATGATTGTCACCTTTTCATGAAAGAATTAGGTGAAGCTCCTGGATCCATTAAAGTAATACCCAAAACAAAAGAAAACTATATTTCTTTTACAAAGTTTATTCCAATTTCCTCCGAGGAAAGCATGCAGGTTCGGTTTGTAGATTCTTTTAAGTTTTTAGGAACAGGTTTAGGTTTAGCTTAGAAAAATTAGCTAGTACAATGACAAAGCAGGCGTTCAAACAGTTAAAATCTTATTTTCCTGAACAAATACAATTTGATCTACTGACTCGTAAAGGAGTGTATCCATATGACTATATGTCTCAATGGGAACGTTATAATGACCCGTGTTTACCTTCGAAAAAGATGTTTTATAACTCCTTGACTAACGAATCAATAACCGACGAAGACTATGAACATGCTCAGTCCGTATGGTCTGAGTCTATATTCAAAATATGGGTATGTACACAGACTTATACCTTAAAACAGACGTTTTATTGCTAACAGATGTGTTTGAAAGTTTTAGAAAACCTTGAAAACAATATTATAATCTTGATCCCGCGTTTTATCTAACAGCACAGCAGTTTGTATGTGTTCCAAAAGACATATTAAAGCCAATCACAAATATTTAGATTCATACGATCCGTCCAGTCCAAACTCATTTATTATTTATTTAGACTGTAATAATTTATACGGTTATAGTATGTCTCAATGCCTCCCCTATTCCGATTTTAGATTTATGAACAGAGATAAAAAAAATGATTTACAATTTAATTTAACAAATATTAGTAATACTGCGGAAAAAGGATTATATTATAGAAGTTGACTTAATATACCCTAAAAGTTTACATATTGAGCACAATGACATTCCATTTTGTCCAGAAAAATTCATTCAGATTCAGGTGGTAAGAATAAAAAACGAATACCGAATTTGTACGATAAATAACATTATGTTATTCATTACGTTCATTTAAAAAAATGCTTACAGTACGGTTTGGAATTGAAAAGGGTCCATCGCGCTATAGTATTTAAACAAAGCTGTTTTTAAAGCAATATATTGATCTTAACACCCAGTTACGTCAAAAAGCAGAATCAACATTTGAACAAGATTTTTTTTTAATTATTAAATAACAGTATTTTTGGAAAGACTCTGGAAAATAATGAGCAAAGAGTAGATGTTTAAATTAGTAAACAAGTGGCATGACTCGAACAATAAAACAAAAAAGTCAACTTGTGCTGAGAAATTGATAGATATCCCTTATTTTCACAGTGCTTCCGTATTTTCTGATGATCTTGTAGCAATACAAATGAAACCTTCACGTGTTATTTTAAACAAAACGATATACATAGGGTTTGCAGTCTTAGAACTATCTAAGAGTCACATGTATGATTTCCACTATACAGTCATAAAACCATTTTATGGAAACCGAATTGAAATGTACTATACTGATACATATAGTTTGGTTTATAATGTAAAGACTGATGACCTTTATAAAGATATAAAACAAAACTTCTTAAAATATTTTGATACCAGCAATTACAACTCTAACAACGAGTTTAACTTGCCGATCATCAATAAAAAGGTTCCAGGATTGTTTAAGGATGAAATGGGTGGTAAAATTATCAAAGAATTTGTAGGCCTGCGCTCAAAACTTTATTGTATTAAAACATTAGATAAAACTATAAAGAAAGCTAAGGGCACAAAGAAATGCGTAATGAAAATTTTAAAAATGTTAGATTATAAAAATGTTTTATATAATTGCAATGTCATTCGCAAAAAAATGTGAACATTTTTACAAGTGTAAATAAAATAGCATTATCAAGCAATGATGATAAACGGGTGCTGTTACCTGACAAGGTATCTACTTTAGCCTGGGGAAATGCAACTATTATTATGTAATTGGCTGCTCCACATTGATATAAGATTAGTTTATAATTGCAAATAAATAAATAGGTATATATCATAAAGATTAAATATAATTAGTTAGTAGTTCAATTTAGTTAAGTCTGTACATATGTAATTTTAGGATTAAGTAAGAAATAAAATATTTTATATGATTCATATCTGTATCATTTCATTCCTGATAACAAAGCGCACCGCATTCCGTAGCCAAGTATGCAATACAACACTCAACACGTGTTGCTACGTAACATACCGCTCACATAGGATCTGCTCAAACTTGTACGGACATGAAGATTTGCAAATGATTCCTGAAATTTCCTCTTGTGTGAAACATAACACCGCCAGGTGCTCATAAGTACCGACCAGGTGCTCGCAAGTGGCGTGCTGCGCCGTGCGCACATGGATTCAAGTTCTAACTTGTAATAAAAAATGTGCACAATGCTTTCTGGAGCGCTCCCTCCATCCACATTTAGCTGTTAGTGATCGGACTGGTCGGACTTCTCAATTCACATCATCGAATCGAAAACGTATTGTAGGTAGTTTGTTATTTATGTTATTACTTATGCTGATATTCATTAGAATTATACATATTAATTGTTATTTTGTTTATTTCAGACTATCAAAAATGTGTGATTCCCCTGACCTGTTCTTTTCGCAATACGGTCAAGGTTTTCCGACTCCTAGTTTGAGTTGGCATGAACCAGAGCAACGGCATATTATATCTCATCAACACGGGCTTGTCTATAAGAAAACAAGAGCGAAAAAGGATTATCAAAAGCGGAAGCTGCCTCCTTGCCAGTCATACGTCATCAATAATGGGAAAAAAAAAGGTCAGCGACTGATCCAAATACAAGTTTTGGACTTATGTGAGCAAAAAGAATCTGCAAGTGATAATGAAGACGCGGTAATTTTGAGTGCGCAATACGTCGTGAGCGAACCAGTGGATATATATTTATTTATTTATTTACTTTAAACTTAATTAGAACGGCCGCAGGCCACTTACACTAACTAAGAGATAATTAAAGACACGACTAGGACACCGACTTCTCGCAGTACTCCAGACATACAGATAGGATTGTCTTCCATCCGTCCACAAACAAATCACAGTCCGGATTTACTTCCAGGAGAGCGTTGAGTGCCATAAGTACACGCGGAATGGGCAAGTTAGCACGTGCTACGGTGCGACTAGCTGGTGGGGCAAACAGCCTGTGCTTCCTGCTGCAACGGTAGTTATCAGGCACGAATAGACGGCATATTTTTCCGTGGAGTTCTGGCGCCTGAGTTTTATTAAAAAGAATTTTACACATTGTTCTGACCTGATCGTAGTTTCGCCTCACCTCTAGTGAGTTGTACCCCAAGCTACCTTGGAGGAATTTTGTGGGATACAGGAAAGGATATATATTATGGAAGAGACACAATTGTTGGTGAATAAAATATCTAAAACACTTTGTTGTGACCATTGTTATTAATATGTAAGGGTTATGATATTGTTAGTTGTTACTTTAAATTCAAATAAATAAAATATAAAATTGTGAATATAAATTGTAAAATAAATAAAAAAAATGTTAGGTTTATTATAAATAATCATGGTTAATAAATGTAAAAAGGTAAGATTATTTTTATAAGAAAGTTTGTAAATAAATAGAGTATTAAATGTTTTTTGTAATAAATACAGAAAAGTATGGTACACTATGTAACAAGTAATAATTATTTTTAGATTGAGTACTGTAATAATTGTAAAAAAAAAATATAATAAAATTATATAAAGATAAAAAGTAAACGTAGACTATATTGCAAATTTTATAATGATCAAGTTAGATTATTTTGTAAGAAAAGTTCTTGTAATATTATTTTTTGTTTTTATTATTTTATACTTTCCACTACGCACATCATAAATCTTAATGACAGTTTTTTATTATGACGTTGTAAATGTAAGTAATAAATCAATTAAAATTATATTTATTGTAGTAGCTATTATTAGTTTGTAACTGTAAATATATGGAGTAATAAATACTATATTTTAATTTTATGTTTTATTTTATATGACTTTTATTTAAATAAATTAAAATTTTAAATTAGCTGTAAAATAAAACTAGATTTGCAGGTCATCCGTTTTTAGTATTCATTTACAATTAACCATGTTAGTACCTGTGCAGATTTTACTTACTTCAAAAAATGCAAAAAGCGGCAGTGGCCCATAAGGGGATCGAACCCTCAACCTTCGCATTATTAGCACGATGCTCTACCAATTGAGCGAATGGACCGCTGAGAGCGCGAATGAAATACACAACTACATACATAATATTCGGAGTGAAAAATACATGAAACACTAAAAACTCTACAATAAAATTGGAAGCGGCGGTAGCCTAATGGATAGGGCGTCGGACTTGCGATCATATGGTTGCCGGTTCGAACCCCACCCATTGCACTACCGACGTGAACCCACTCGTAACACAAGCATTTAGCTTAGCACGAGGGGTTTACAAGAATACTAGTAATGTGAGACCCACATTGCAAGTAAGCTTTTTATTTTAAAAAAAAAAAAAAAACATTATGTAAAAAAACCTTTTGGTCTATCTTTTTTAATTTTTTTATCTTTTTTTAATTTTTTATCGTTTTTAGTATTCATTTACAATAAAGGTTTACCTCAAATTAAACATAACTACAGCTAATTTAAAATAAATAGGTTCGAATAAAACCATAAGTAGTTATTGGATATTTTTATTAACCTTTTGAACGCCATTGTCACATATATGTGACAAACGAAATCTTACCCTGAACGCCAGCGTCACAAATATATGACAAAATATACGTCGCACCATATCATGAAATAAACAATTTAATCATTACTTTAGTGTGTTTTCACTACCTTGTGTAATTTGACAGAAAAAGTGGCCTGGCGTCAGGGGTACGGCGATACGTTCATACTCTGGCGTTCAAAAGGTTAAGTATATCGACGGTTAAGAATCAATCATGCCTATCTCAATTTTTAGCATTTTCTATTTTTTTAAGTCAATGGATTTAAAGTCCAATTTGGCATAGGTAATTCAAGCTGCTATCTCAATATTCACAATATTTCCTGAGTTATTTCCCATAGAAATACCACCTATGTTAGGAACGCGTAAATTTTTCTGCCAATATTGTCTATCTCTCGTTAAAACGTCTATTTCTCGCTGCTGTGTGTGCGTGACTACTACTACGTTGCATCGTCGCAACGTTCAAATTAGAAAGAGACAGATTACCGAGCACCGCGCCGGCAACGAAGTTTTTGATTCGAATTGTCACTTTTTCTGGAGCAGGTTTCGACAGGTTAGTGAATTTATTGTTTGTTGTAATTATTATGGAAAAGTGGTAAAAAGTTACTTTCTTCAGCGTATTTTGGTTTCACTGTGTAGTAAAAGTGTTTAATTACATGTTTAGCCTATTAGAAGTGAAAGAATGTTAAAGTTTTAAATGTAATGTAAGTTAAAAATCAAAAGTGCGTGAGATAGATGTTATTTCCAGAAAATATTTCGAAAGTTTTGTGTAAATAATCGGCTACATTCATTTTATTGCAGTAAAATGGCGAATAAGTTTTGTCAAGGAATTAGATCAAAGAGGATATTGAGTTTACTGAAAAATGATGACAAAACCAACAGTAATAGCGAAGATGGTACGATATACATTTCTAATTGAAGCGTCGGTAGCCTAATGGCTAGGGCGTCGGACTTGCGATCATATGGTTGCCGGTTCGAACCCCACCCATTGCACTACCGACGTGAACCCACTCGTAACACAAGCATTTAGCTTAGCACGAGGGGTTAACAAGAATACTAGCAATGTGTGACCCTCATCGCTAGTAATCTTTTTTTAAAAAAAAAAATAATAATAATAATTTGTTACTTTTTAAATTGTAAAGTAGCGAACTTTTTTAAATCGTATTGTTTTATGACAGGTACTTCTATGGAGAACATTATCTCTGCTGGACCATCAGCAATGGCACAGAATTTTGATCCTACGATAGAACAGATTGTACTTCAAAAAATTTAATGCGACCTTTAGGAACAACATTAAAATTACGTTCAATACTGCAAAATCTTTATCATTGAGTGACTCATGATACTCAAACATTTTCCATTAAAAGATCATTTTCTGCTCCAACATTGAGTGAAATATTCGATTCTACAAGTGAAATGTTAGATATTTCTTGTATAAGTCCTTCAATTATAACTGATAATCCAGATTGCTCCTTGGTTCGAAATATAAATGGAAATTTAACGACAGACTGTGAAACAAGTGAAGACGAGTTCGGAAATGTTGATGAGGGCCGAAAACGGCGTCAAGTAGCAAAGAAAGATGAATGGAAGAAACTTAAAGCTCAAAGAAAAAGATTACATGGAGAGGAATATTTAGGGTATTCAGAGCCTCGAAACCAGAAGATGCGACAAGATCAGACAAGACCAGCGAAGCAAGTAGGGGAAACTTGTATTTCAGATTTTTGTAGAAAAAGTAAATTTAGAGGTTGCGATAGTTTCGACGAAGAAACGCGCAAATCGATTCAAACATACTTTTGGAAAAAATTGAATTGGGATGAAAGAAAAATGTATGTCAAAGGACTTGTTAACCGTACTAAGACTACTCAAAAAACTAAGGGCGAAGAACATTCCCGTCGAGAAGGCACTTTTTCAGTAGTATTTTTTGCCTAAAAATACTACTGAAAAAATTCAAGTCTGCAAACAGATGTTTTTAAATACTTTATCATTGAAGTCCACTGCTGTTCTGCTTTGGGTTAAAAAAAAATGTTTCAACTTAAATCAAGAAAACGTTGATGCTCAAGTAAGTGGAAGCAGAAGCCAAAGTACAAAAAATTTAGTTTTAAACGATTATTTGAAAAATAAAAAACAAAAATGCCTTCTCATTATGCAAGGAAGGAAACAAGAAAATTATACCTAGAGCCTGTTCATCGTACTGTGACTGATGTATTTAACGCATATAAACAATACTGCAGAGAAACTAATACCCCTTCTGTACCTAGATACACATTAGATAAAACTTTTAATAAGAATAATTTAGCATTATATACCCTCAAAAAAGATGTGTGATATTTGTGTTGGTCACCAAGAAGGTAATATAGATGCACACATTTATCAAAAGCACATAATCAAGAAAAATAGAGCTAGAGAAGAAAAAGCTAAAGAAACAGGATGCAGAATTGGGACACTGTTGTACTTACAATGGACTTGGAATCGGTCAAAGTCTGCCCTTACTCTACAGCAAGCGCGTTTTACTTCAAAACCAAGCTGACATGCCATAATTTTACGGTATTTGATCTGGTATCTCGCCATTGCACATGTTATTGGTTTACAGAAACGGCCGCAGACCTTACTGCGAGTACTTTTACTTCTACTATTTAGAACGACATTCGTTCTAAATAGTCCACTACAAATGAATACAAAAAAAAAAAGGTTACATAAAAAAATACCGATAATAATTTATTCAGACGGATGTACTTACCAAAACCGAAACGTTATTATCGCCAATGCGCTTCTTAACTTAAGTATTATTCATCAAGTAAGCATCACTCAAAAGTTTCTTGAACGTGGTCATACGCAAATAGAGTGTGACTCTGTCCACAGCGCGATCGAGCGAAAACTCACAAATCGTGTAATTAATTTGCCCTGCGATTATGTTTCTGCTACTTTAGAAGCAAGGGCAGCAAATCCTTATGAAGTCATTCAGGTTGATCATAATTTTGTTAAAAATTATGCTGATCCAAATACATGGATTTATAAATCCATAAGGCCTGGGCGTAAAGCGGGTGATCCCACCGTAACCGACTTGCGGGCTATTCGTTACAACTATGAAGAAAATATTAATGACGTGAATCTCCATTTTGATCAACTGGTACGCTTTGCCACAGCGACCAAAACGTTTAAATCATGATGTATCATATTCGCCCTGCGCATAACTGCGTCAAAGTATCATCTCTCTCTCATCTCCAAGAATTCAAACAAGACAAGTACTACCAATAGAGTGTCATAACTTTTATGATTCTTTGCCTCATTTGTAAATAAGCAGTTCTTTTGTTGAATGTTTATCTTGCATTTATTTTTGTTAATTTGTTAGATTTGGAAAATAACCTTATTCCGTAGTATTGATTATTAAACTATTTGATTTTTAACTATGTTGTTTTCGTCCAATAACACCTATCTAGCAGATAATAAAAATCGTTTTGATTAAATTTGAACCAATACCATCTAACTCATGGTATCTTGCTATATAAGAATATGAATACAATGTAAGTTTATCCATCTTTTTCCAGCATTTATTTACTATTTTTATCAATTTTCACCCTTCTAGTAACTTATTATCTGAAGCAAAGTTTTTTTTTTTATCTACTGTAATGTTGACTTTTGTGAGATAGACACTATTGATTGTTAACCGTCGATATGTAGCTTAGCAACAACAAAATAATTTAAATACAGACATATTATTATCAAAATACCAATTTCTTATACAGCATTATTTAGTGCACAATTAAATTTATGATTCACACAATTAAATTCAGTTTTATTTTTACAATATTTATTTTTTAAGTCTGAAAGGTTAGGACATCCCTTCTCACCTATATCGATCACTTCACAGTTCGCACATAAGTCTTTAATCCACTTTATCTTTTCCAAACTCTTTGTAATATTTTTTTTATTTTCTAAATATGACACTATAACACGTTTAAACTCGTTGGAGTCTATGTAGCCCTCACTCCAGTAAATTCCACTGTTTTTTCGATCCATCTCACTTGCTTCTTTTCTTCTTGCGTTAAATAATGGAACGAAAATGGTGGTTCTACCACGAATGTTTGTGTGTGTTCTTGACTTACAATGGCCACTTCCTTCACAATAAAATTGTTATTAATTTTTTTTAAATCCTTGGAGATCAACTATAATGGTATCCGGTTTCATGATAACTTCTTTACGATGTTACTTAAGGGGTTGTATTCAATTATACAATCGTTGAGAATCAGACAGTAGGCTGAAGTTTGCTCTGGTATTTCGGAATTCCAATTCCTC
The DNA here is from genome assembly GCA_958496365.1 of Subacronicta megacephala. Classification (NCBI taxonomy): domain Eukaryota; kingdom Metazoa; phylum Arthropoda; class Insecta; order Lepidoptera; family Noctuidae; genus Subacronicta; species Subacronicta megacephala. The sequence continues at coordinate 10,696,291 of OY292533.1, forward strand.
TCAATTTCTACTCGCACATGTAGGATGTGGAATGTGGGATTAATGGACCAATAAGCAAGTGGTTTGATAAATATTTAGAACGACGAACTATTCAAGTAAGGATAAGAAACAGTGAAAGTATTGAGGGCGATGTGAAGTATGATGTCCCAACTGGTTCTGTATACGGGCCCATTGGCTATATTATCCATGTCAATAGCATGTGTAATGTTATAAAACAATGTAAAGCCTACATGTACGCCGACGACACATGCCTCTTGTTCAGTGGTAAGGACCAAAAGGTTATACAAGAATCAATACAAGACGATTTGGATAATATAATCAAATGGGCTCACGATAATGGCATAATACTAAATGTAAATAAAACTAAATGCATGTCAATATACTCTCCATATTCGCATATCAAAAACATTAAATTGAATATAAAAGGCCACACTTATGAGTGCCTTCACAGAAATTCTATTTCTAAATGTCAATGTGCTAATTTGGAGCAGGTGCAAACTTACAAATACCTGGGGCTGACCATAGATAATCGATTTGTATGGAACGTACACATAGACACAGTATGTAATAAACTTCGGTTAGTCCTAGGGAAGCTTTACACCATAAAGCCAGTAGTTAAGAGAGGACTATTGTACGAATTGTATTATGCATTAGCTGACTCGATTATCAGTTACGGGTTGTGTGGATATGGACTTACATTTAAATCATATATAGATAAAATTAAAATAATTCAAACAAGATTTATGAAATTATTAGTGAGCAAACAGACAAAAGATAACGTTAACAAACACTATGAAAAATTATTTAAGAAATGTAATATACTACCAGTTGAGATGAAATTAAAAATGGCAATGATTCTAGAACAACATAATACAAATACATATAAAAAAGAACGACATTATAACTACCCAGCTCGGATGTCGAAAGAAAAAAAGTTGTATGTACCAAGGGTCAACAACTATTATGGTAAGCGTACGAGAAGATGGACAATACCCACGTTCATCAATGAGTTACCAAAAGAGGTCCTGTATAATACTAAAGACAAAAAGAAGACAATCTTAAAAAAATTGTTACGGAAACATTATTTGTCAATTTGTCCATAGCTGACACTGGTGCTGATTCTGTTGTTCAAACTAAGATAGTGCAACGCAAACTAGTGACATGTACGAGAATCAACACCAATGTCAGCTAAATACCTATTCCCATGTGATGTTTATTCTTAGTTTAAATTATAATAGTTCTTAAGCACCTATTTAAAGCATAGTTTACGCAAATCCACGAGGACTTACTGCCGACAAACTGCTCTGCAGTTTGGCAGATGCAAATGTTAGCAAATATTGTAAACTGTTTTAATTCAATAAAAAAAAAAAAAAAAAAAAAAAACATTCACTACTGGACCTGTCTTTAAGTTATCCGCTTGTCTAGAGCAATCAATGACAAACAGCGGTGCTAAATCTTTAAATTGTTTCTCGCTTAATATGGGTAATATCTAGTGTACTGCTCATATAATAAAGCAATTATGTTGTCAGCAAAGTTCACATTTATGTTTTCATACGGGAAATACGTGGAATTGAGATAAACTCTAACGTCTCGAACATGACAGTGATCGAATTGAGACATGTCAGTTTTCTATTTGTCTGTAGACCAAGTATGATGTATCCAGCGTTGTTCTTGATACGGCAATTGCCGTAATATACGGCATTCAGGCATTTTAGGCATCATAAATACGGTATACGGCAGCTCTTTGATTACTGAAGTAGAACCGCCACGAAAAGAAACGTCAAACAGAATTCAACCAAATGCAACCTTATATTAAAGGTTTTAATGTCTAAAATCGTTAGTTCCTCATTCTGGTTGGTTCTTCACTTTTATTCGGATTGATTCTAGGATGTGTGGGAATCCCCGGAATAATGTTTATTGTACTGTACCATTGTTATTCTCTCATTGCTTCTTTGTTTTGCTGCATGTTACGTTACGATCTATCGGTGAAAGCTATTTTACGAAGATTGCTTTAAGTTTTAGTTGAAAATGAGTGATAATGAGTGTGACAATGACGACGGACCACCTACGCCGAAAAAGGTAAAGAGTAAACACATAAAACAGAAGTACAGAAAGCAATGGGAAAGTGGTGAACCGTTTAGGCATTGGATTGCCCCTGTCAATGGTGACCCCTACAGGGCAAAATCCACAATGTGCGACGTCAAACTTTCTTGCGAAATTTCAACTTTAAAGCGTTATATTTCAAATACCCAACACGTAAGAAAAGCATCAGCGAGCTCTTCTACAAGAGACGTTAGCACTTATTTTCAGAATTGACAAACGGATCACGTTCAATATCAACGTTTTTACATGATAATCTCCATTATCTGATTTTATTAATGCTTTTTAATTAAAATCAAAGAGTTCTGACAGTCGCATTCTTTTATGAACATGATGACCAAATTTATCTATATTCATTATTTGTGTGTACGGAAAGACAGTTCTGAGTAAAATGAAAACAATAATTGTTGATCGAGATATTTATTAACTTATAAAATTTCCTTCACGTAGTTCCTCTATGATAGATATTATTTCGTTATCTAATCCTGTATTTCCAGCATTTCGAGAAGCCATTTTTTCATTGATCAAGGCTCGTGTACCTCAGTGGAACCCATCGAAAATAAGTATGGATTTTGAAGTATCCGCCATTTTAGCATTGCGAAGCATTATCCCAGGTGTGAAGATACTAGGTTGTTTTTTCCATTTCACACGATGTTTATGGCGAAAAGCGAAGCAGTTGGGTGTAACCACATCTAAACTTGGAAAAGTACATGTAAAATTGTTTTCAGCACTTGCACATCTCCCGCAACATTTAACCAGTGAAGGATGGCTTTACATCATGGAAGATTGTCCGAGAACCAGTGAAATAACATCATTTAATGAATACCTCGGAATTGACGAATGAGTCCAGCTTATATGTATGTATTCAAATGTTAACCACATTTGATTTATTTATATAGGTATTGTATTTTTAATCTCCAATGAAAAATCTTTATCAATCTCCTTCACCTTCTTCTTCATAAGCATCTTCTTGATCAGAGTAGATATTCTCTAATGATACAGTTTTAGGAATAATTAGGCATTTAATATGTTTTAGATTCTGTTCATTATTTTATGTTTATTCATGTTTCTTATTTTGTGAAAACAATTAATAACGCTAGGTGGTAGGTTTAATAGCGGTAGACGGTAGGTTTCAATGCAAAAATCATACTTGAATATCGGTGATGTCATGCTTGAGTTTGTTTTTTGAGCACCCCCTTTCTTGCTACTTGATCGTTCACTTAAAACTTTCTAATTCTCTTATTACTGAATAGATTTATAAAATTCTTTCCATATTAGCTTTTGGATAATATGAAACTGGCCGCTGCGGTAGTGTTGCGCGCAAGGCTGTATCTTTAGGGATCAACACCTGCTTATATTTCAAAGTATATAATTCAGCCAACCCATCAGCTGTTATTTTATTTTACTACTAATCGCATTAATTATGCGGCACAACATTTACGATAAAACATTGTTTTTAGATGGCACGTAATTATGAAGACGTGAGACGCGACCTGAGCGAAATTTTTGGAGAAGATTTTGTAGAGGACATCGAGTCCGATGGCTCTAACAGCGAAAGCGTCTCCTCCAATGCGTCGGACAGGTAGGGGACCCAAGAATTAATATCTAATTATATAACCGTATTCTTATTGCAGTGTTTGTTGCAAGCATTAAACGGTTTTTTTAATTCGATATTTTTTCTCCTTTAAAGCTCAAGAGTTTCCTCTGTTGACTTCTTTCCGGAGAGTCCGGAAGAAGAGTGGACTGAGGAGACAGGAATTATTAACAATTTCCCATTTACTGGGACCCCCGAGATAAAGATCTCGGAGGCAGCTTCCAAAGGACCTACAGAATATTTTAAAGCTGTTTTTCAAAATGATTTTATGACCAGCTTGGCGCAAATGTCAAATATGCATGCACAAATTTTAATGTCCAGGCCACTTAAGCCTAACAGCCGCCTAACAAAGTGGAAAAACACAAATATTAATGAGTTGTGGACGTTTTTAGGAATCCTTTTTTTTATCGGCACCACTAGGCTAAGCACAATAGCAGGTTACTGGAAAAAAAATAATTATGTCACGTTTAAAATTAATAAATATATGTCTAGGGACAGATTTTTGTTAATATTAAGATGCTTATTTTTTAATACTGCATATGAAACTACAATTAAGTATTCCAAGATTGATTATTTATTAAATTATTTCAATGATACCATGAAAAATTTAGTTTACCCTGAAAGGGAATTAAGTATAGATGAGTCAATGGTTGGATTTAGAGGACGTTTAAATATTCGACAATATATTAAAAATAAAAGGCATAAGTATGGCATCAAATTATATGTTTTGGCTGATCCTAAAGGATTAGTACACAGGATTCATATGTATAAAGGTTCCCAAGATGTTGAAGTTGGTGGTAAAGGCCACGTCGATAAAGTTGTAATAACACTTTTAAAAGATTATTTATATAGCGGCCATTCCATTTACATGGACAATTTTTATAATAGTGTCCAGTTGGCAGAACTATTACTCACAAAAAAAACATATTGTACTGGGACTTTAGCTGCCAAAAGAAAAAACAACCCTAGAGCTGTTATTGCTAAAAAACTTTTGAAAGGTCGAAATATTTATAGGTATAATGGAAAAGGTGTTTGTGTATGTAAATGGAAAGACAAGAGAGACGTGCTCACTATTTCCACTGAGCATTCACCCCACTTGATGCCAGTGGAAAATAGGCGTGGTCGTGTCGTCAACAAACCAAATATGGTTGTATATTATAATAAATATATGAAAGGTGTTGATCGACACGACCAAATGCTAGCTTATTACCCTAGTGAGCACAAGGCAATGAGGTGGTACAAAAAAATTGGCATTCATATTTTACAAATGATGCTTTTAAATTCCTTTTTTTTGTTCAAGAAAGGCACAAGCAGTACTCTTTCCTTGGAGTCATTTAGGGAAAAAGTGCTGCTTGAACTTCTTTCCCCTATACAGGTATAGGGGAAAGAAGTTCAAGGCGCAAATGTATCAGGATACATTTGCGCCTCAAAAAGCAAGACACATGCCTAATGAATTAGACAGAAATGCCAATGGGTGTCTTAAAAGGCGCAAATGTGTCAGGTGCTGGGTTAAGGAAAAAAAAAGGAAAGACACTAAAATAATGTGCCCTGATTGTGATGTCGGTCTTTGTCTTCCATGTTACGGTCCACACGGTCACTATAAATTGTACCTGTATTTGTAATTAATGTGTAAATAAATGTTTTAATTATAAAAAATATTAGTTTTATTCTACTACTTACCTACAAATCAAACCAAATACAATCGTAAATTAAGTGTATTGGTCTGTTTCACCATGTCTGCGTAAGCACTACTTGCTAGGTAATTATAAATTGAAAAAGTTGTTAGATGTATAAAATATACGTAAATAAAAATATTCAGAACTTACTCAGACATGGCACAATCGCATGCGACTAAATGGCAACACTAAGATTTCAATTTCATTCATTCATTCATTCAGTCTATAAAATAACAGGTATCGCTAATTCTTGAGATAACATTACGGCCTAGTATTTACTTGAGAAAAAACTGCTACAAAAAATACTGTCATGTGAAACACCTTTATATGTACCGTTATTGTTTTATGACTGTCATAAAACTCGAAAATTTTCAAACTCACATAAGCGTCGTGCCGCACTTGGGCAAAGTATATAGCGCCGCACTAATGCGGCCAGCCGCACTGGGTAGATTTTCTTCGACGCACATACGCGTACATAGCATCACACGAAATATTTATCGAACGCGCTAGAGCGTTTGCCGCACAGGGTTATTGAACTAATTAATAAGCATATGCTTATTGTTTGCTAATAAATCAGCAGGCAACGTGTTAATGACTATTTCGTCAACACGTGGCTAGAAAACGATATTTTTTCAACTTTATGGTGTAGTTATGGCGAAGATCACATAACTAATAATATTGTCGAAGCTTGGAATAACCACGTAAAAAATAAAAAAAAAAACAAAACCAAATATTGTGCAATTTTTGGAGGGTATTAGAAAAGACAGTATCTTTTACTGGAAAAAACTTCAAACTTCTACAAATATTTCCAAAAGATCTCCGGAAAGTAAAATGATTAAAGAAAAAATCATACTGACATTACAGGAATTGTTAAATCACCAGATAAGTGTTGGTCACTGTCTTGAAAAATTTAGATTTTAAAGCTAATAAGTAACACAATTGTCAATACTTATGAGTTATGAGACTGATGCAAAATTATTTTATACTTACGAAATGTTTATTATTAAGTTCGAGGCTGTTGATTATATTCAAATAATTATTAGCATGTATGCGAGACTGATTTTATACATATTAATAGGTAGCGGTTTTATGTTGTTGTTTATTATGCTGTTGATTATTTTTAAGTTAAGACAATTATCATTATTTTATTAGAGCAAAGATTTAAAAGACTGCTTCCGTGTGCTAACTAAGGCTGTAAGTTGAATATTTTTTTAATATTTTATTTAGAGAGATTTTTCTAATAAGAAGGATGTGATTTTAAAAATAGAAGACATATTTTATAATGTTATAAAAATTGTTGTGAGACTGATTTTATTTATTATTAAGTGTATAAGAGCTTTCATGTTTTTGTCTGTCTTTTGGCTTTTAATAGTAATTGTTTTTAATATGTAAGTGTAGAGATTTTTATTACTGCTGCCATGTGCTTACTCATACTGTTTATTTTGAACGTTAAATTTAGGTAAGAGGTTGTTACGTGCAATTGCGTAGATGTAAGGGATAAAAACATTAAATTCTTGTATTTAATTTTAAAACATATTATATTTCTATAGTTATATAATTACAGTTCTTAATGAGTACCTACATATTTTTTTATTCGAGAAGAAAGCTGTGATTTTAGAAATAAAAGACAATTTATCATTTAATAAAAATAGTTTTATTTATACTAATTCAAAATTATTTGGTTGACCGTACTTTTTCGTAAGACTTTCTTTACTTTTTTATTTGAATAGGAAAACTGTTTCAACGATTAACCCATTAGTGCATAAAGTCCGATAAATCGAACTAAAATAAAACATCTTTTTTGTGATAATTCATTTTTTTTTCAAAGTTTTTCATTTTATAATATTAGTTTAACATATTTACTCAATTGTTAACACTGCTATTAAGATATGAATGCACCCGATCGCTCGTCAGTTGTCATTTACCAAAGAGGCGGTACCCGGTCAAAATTTTTCGCGGCAAAGGTAAGAGTTTATAAGGGTTTTTTTGTTTTAAGTTTACGATTATGCATAGTAAAACTGATATTTATATTCCTAAACTATAAGAGTATTGATATATAACGTTGTTTTTTCTAGACCACTGTAATTTTGAAAGCAGGGCTTGCGAATTTTGTACTGTCCGATTTATCGGACGCTATGCACAGCGGGTACTGCATGCAGTGTTTGTTGAATTGTTACAGTTTTCAAGTGTATGAAATATTGTCTGCTTTGGAGTGCGAGGATAATGATAATTATTCACTAAACATAATTTATGTTGAGCCCCCAATCGAGGATTAGACTCAAGTCACTGATGATATAGTGAAAAGTCTGATGAGGAGCATGGCGTAAACCTGAATAACTAAGGACGAAGATTGCTTCAAACTGGCTGCGAATTGCGTTGTTTACGAGGGGATGACGATTTTTCTACTCCATCCTTCCTGATGTCTCCATCCTACCTGATGTCTCCATCCTACCTGATGCCTGCATGCTTCCTGATGCCCCTATCCTGATGAGACATCTGAAGGAACTCTGCTTTTATACTATAGGAACTTTACGAGCTAATCGCACCGATAACTGTACCTACGATCAAAGATGGGAAGCCATTCAAGAGGTAGAGCGACGACATTGCGATACTAATCAGTTGATGATGTCTTTACATGCCGTTGGAACGACAACAACGTTGCGACAGTGGCCACTAACTTCCGAAACTTAGACATGACAACCGCTACTCGCTGATCTCACGAAAAAAAAGGAAAAGTATATGGGTGGAGTAGACAAATGCGATCAGGCTGTGGCAAATTTAAGTACTCGGATGCGTATAAAGAAGTGGTGTTGCCCATGTTTTCATATTTAGTAGACGTCTCACCCGCGCACCGCCGCGCGTCATTAGCCGCGTCCAGACCGGCCGAGCGCGGCTCGCGAGTCTCGCTCGCGCGCCAATAGTTCGGCCGGTGTGGACGGCGCTCGGGCTTCCTCGGGCGCACGTTGGCTCGCCCGAGCGCCGCTCGGCCCCGAGCCATGCGTTGAGATGTTGAAATTAAGTAACAAAAAAACACAATACATTTTTTAATGTCCCCTAGTTGGACGAGATTCGAAACATATTTTTTAATCAGAATTTTTGTACTAAACTTACTAGTTTTTTGTACCATAATTTAAAAAGCAATGTTTATTTTTTAAGTTGGATGGATAAACTATTTAAATTTACGTTAAATAAACTTAGAATGAACATTAAAAAAAATGTCCCCAATAATCGTAACAATTTCGTGACACTGATTTACTGACATAATAACCAACTTTTTGTATCACGAAGAGTAGGAATCTAACTTTAATCACTGGCAACACTGGTCATGTCACGAAAAGTAACATCACAATGACGCGCCGCCATTTTTTTTATCATTGAGACACGGCAGAAGTTCATTGTGTGGTGGTGAAAAAATTATCAATACATTTTCGTGACGAGATCTTCTCAACAAAAGTAAGTAGATTTTTAAGAATTCACCTAACACAATTATAATATACTTAAATTATGACAAGTACAATAGATTACGCTTTCAATCTACTAGTAAACGTGATTATGTTTTGTGTAAAAATATTTTTTAGGTTATGTTTTACATGTTAGTGACGAACAATTTCCTGACATTTACTGACGTCAGTAAATTGTAGACGATAAAGGTGTGGTCTCATGTGAAAAGTATGCTTTCATACTAAGGTATTAAAATAAGTTTTATATGTAACAAATAAAAATAAAGGAGAGAAACGGTATTATAAGTCAGGTACCGCGCGCAAAATTAAATTAATGGAAAATAACTTTTTCATGTATACATAATGCTTCATTTTAGGGTTCCGTAGCCAAACGGCAAAAAACGGAACCCTTATAGATTCGTCATGTCCGTCTGTCTGTCTGTCTGTCTGTCTGTCCGATCGTGTCACAGCCTTTTTTTTCGAAACTATAAGAACTATGCTGTTGAAACTTGGTAAGCAGATGTATTCTATGAACCGCATTAAGATTTTCACACAAAAATAGAAAAAAACAATTAATTTTGGGGGTTCCCCATACTTGGAACTGAAACTCAAATTTTTTTTTTTCATCAAATCCATACGTGTGGGGTATCTATGAATAGGTCTTCTAAAATGATATTGAGGTTTCTAATATCATTTTTTTCTAAACTGAACAGTTTGCGCGAGAAACACTTCCAAAGTGCTAAAAAGTGTTTTCCCCCCCCTGTAACTTCTAAAATAAAAGAACGATAAAACAAAAAAAAATATATGATGTACATTACCATGTAAACTTCCACCGAAAATTGGTTTGAACGAGATCTAGTAAATAGTTTTTTTTTAATACTTCATAAACTGAATATTTTGCGCGAGAGACACTTCCAGAGTGGTAAAATGTGTGTCCCCCCCCCCCTGTAACTTCTAAAATAAAGGACGATAAAACTAAAAAAAATATATGATGTAGATTACCATGTAAACTCCCACCGAAAATTGGTTTGGACGAGATCTAGTAAGAACCCTCCGTGCGCGAGTCTGACTCGCACTTGGCCGGTTTTTTATTTAATGCTACACAAAGTCTTTTAAGGTCAAATATTTATTATTTAATATTTGTTTTGATGGTGTAATGAAAAAACGCATTTATAACATAAACATAAATGTATTGAACATCTCAAAGCTAAAAACCGAAATCTAGTTACAGCCACAGATAACCAGCCTGTAGATAGCAATTTTCTTGAAGAAAAAGCAACTCCAATGTCAAAAGCAAGCAGTTTTGTCGAAGAGATTGTTATAAGAGAAGAGGATAAAGAAAAAGTAAGGCGAAAAGTTTTCGAATTAAATGTAATTTCAGAATCTTTAAAACTACAGTATACCAATGCAGACACAAACAATGAAAAAAGGGTACTCAAAAAGGTAGTTAACAACGATTTTGTAAAGAAATATAGTTTAACTACCAAACTATCAACAACTTTAGGGTTAAAGGGACGAATTAGAAATGACGATAAAGTGCAAGAGGCCAAAGAAAAAGACAATATTAAAAAAATTAAGGAATTCTTTTTACGCGACGACGTCAGCCGTGCCACAGCAGGTCGAAAAGAATGCAAAACTCTTAAAAAAGATAAACAACAGAAACGCTTTCTTTTAGATTCCATGATAAATCTGCACGCCAAATATAATTCGGAAGGTGGAAAAGACTCTTACACTACATTCACTCGGTATAACCCATTTTACATAGTAAATCCTACTCTCAACGATCGAAAACTTGTGCTTGTGTTAAACACAGTAATTTAATACTGAAGGCCGAAAAGCTTAAGCTTAAGCTTTAAAAATAATACCGAGTTGTAAAGTCACCGATTTAGTCACGGAAGTATCTTGCAGGCCTTGCAGCCCTGAGTCTAAACAATGTATGTATAATACATGCCCATCTTGTATGTCAAAGTCCATTCCAGTTTCTCTTGAAGATAATACTAATAACATCAATATCACTTGGCTTGAGTGGGGGTTAAAAAAGCATGAGTATATAAACATTTTAAAAAATGCTGAAAGAAAACCCATGACTACCAAAAAAATTGGAAAAGATATTAAAAGTGGTACCATTGGGGAGCTAATTCAAGATTTTGACAATTTAACAAAGAATTAAGCGTTTTCAAGAAACACTATTACAATATTGGTCATCAGCATAAGACTACAAAACTGCATACGGAACCTATCTGAGGATGAAATAGTCATAATTTGTGACTTCTCAGAAAATTATGCCGGCAAATTACATAAGGAAATACAATCTGTTCATTTCGGTGGAAATAGAGAACAAATTTCTCTCCATACGGGAGTAATTTATAGTAAGAACAACAATCCCACATCGTTTTGTTCTGTATCTCCATGTTGTGACCACGATCTTGGAGCGATTTGGGCTCACCTTTCACCAGTTTTTGAATACGCAAAACAAATAATTCCTTCCTTAAAAGTTGTACACATGTATTCTGATGGCCCCGCCACACAATACAAACAGAAAAAGAACTTTTATCTTTTTAGTAAAAATGTTGAAGAGAGAACTTTGGATTATGCTTCCTGGTCCTTTTTTGAAGCATCGCATGGGAAAGGGGCGGCCGATGGGGTTGGTGGAGCAGTTAAAAGAACTTTGGACGATCTTGTATCTCGCGGAACCGACATTCCTAATGCAACCATCGCTTTCAAGATGTTGAAGGAATCAGAAAAAAGGTGAAACATTTTTTTATATCAGAGGAAGAAATACGAGAAATGCAACAAAAAGTTCCCGATGAGTTAATTGCGTTGCCAGGTACAATGAGAATTCATCAGATTATCACAACTGCAAAGCAAGGTTCTGTCCTATATCGAGACTTAAGCTGCTTTTGTGGCCCAAAAAAGGGTTGTTGTGCATGTTATGAACCAAAAACACATGACTTAATATCAACCCATAAATCAGAGAACAGACAAAATAAAAGCGGAAGACCAAAAAAAACTTTTAAACGAATAAACAATAAAAGGTCTAGGTCAAACTCGTCTGACAGCTTTGATTATGATAGTGACGACATTCCCTATGCAGATTCAGATGACAGTACTTACTATGAAGAAGATGCTATTCTCGAAGAGATACTCGATATAGAAGAACTTGAAATAAATGCAGATAGTATTGAGAACATTGAAGAAATGGAAGATGAGCACATTGAAGCTTTTAATATTAAAGAAAATGACCTGGAAATAAACACCATTGATAAACTCGATCAGAATTTAGATAAAGACCTGATATTGAATGAAAAAACAGGCAAAATGCAAATAATACCCGTAAAAGCAGATAATGATCTAAAGAAAACAAGAAAAGATAAACAAAAAGCCAATGAAAGGCAACAAATTTACGATACACAATTATTGATGGACAGTCATGCAAAAGAGCTGAGAGTAGAAACAAGTGACTCGAGGATTATGAAAAGAAAAATGGTAGTAGAGGAAATTCTAGATGCGGATACTCCGTTGATAGCAAGTGAAGCAGTAAACCAAAAACAGAAACAGACATAAAGGAAACTAAAGAAGAAGTGAAGATGAATGTCGATGAAGAACCGGAAATGTCTGATGATGATAAGATGATGATAAATATAAAAAGTCAAAAAGAGAACTCACCTCCTTGTGCAAGCACTAGCATTAGTAACTCAACACCAAACTCCATACAAATAATACCCGTAAAAGAAGTTGAAACTGAACCTATCATTGGAAATCAGGGTAACTTTCAGGATGAGAAAACCGAGACAAACAAATGGGAAATAAATAATACTGTATTGATCAGATATTACGTTAAAAAAACCTGGAAATATTATATCGGTACAATTGAACAGATTGATAATACTAATAAAAGTTATAAGATTAATTACTTCAAAAGCATCCGTCAAAAAGGTAATTTGAAATTTACAAAGCCAAAAGTTAGCAAGGATGTTGATATAGTACCGCAAGATTGTATTGTAAAAAAAGTTAAATTGATACAAATATCGAAAGAACGTCAAGATTTTATACTAGCTAACGAGGAAGACAATATATATTTTTGACTTGTATTTCTTAATTTTTGTTTTCTAGTTACAGTTAACCCTATGGTTAATGTAGCAATGCAGCGTTTTTTAATAAAACAATGATTCATTTTCAAATTAATTTTTCTTCCTTCCAATGTTCCTAAGTGCTTAAGTTTTTAAAGATATTTCTCACAAATTATAGTCTGAAATTAAATATCTTGTACTACTACAATATTACCTAATTCTGAATACAGCCTTACTTCTACAATTTTCTGACATCCAATACAATTTCCTAACGAAACAATTTCGTTAGGAAATTGTATTGGATTTAGGACAACGCGGGTCCCTATGCTTCTTTTAGTTTGGCCTATGTATGAGAGACCGCAATCACAATCAAGCTTGTATACTCCTGTATCTTGTAGAGGTATGTGGCACTTGACAGGTGGTAGGAACACATACCGTAAAAGAACACATCGCCGATGTCAAACACTGCCGTTCCAGGAAGTCAGCAGTTTGTGAACATACACTTGACAAGACCCAGCACTACATCAGATTTGATAAACCACAAGTCCTTGCAAAAGAAAACCGATTCCTACCTAGGATGATTCGCGAGGCTATTGAAATTAAAAAACATCCAAATTTCAATACAGAAGATGGCTGGGTCTTACCATCTGCTTGGAACCCAATCATAGATTCCATTAAATCCAAGCACAAGACTGCGAGACCTAAGGATACGGTGAGCTCATTCTGCGTGACCGGCATAAATAATAATCAACAAAATGTAGGGTGGCTGTTGATAATTTTGACATTAGGACGACCAACACCTCAGTCCACCCGTGACCATGGATGCTGTAAGGATCCGAAACGTCGGGAATTTAAAAATATCAATATAACGCGATAAAATCCGTAAAAAGTAGTTTTATTTCAATGTCTAATATTCGCGTAAGTGTTAGAAACCAGTATCATACTTAATTATTTTTTGACGAAAATTTTAAATCATGGAATAAGTTACTTAGATTGCTATAATATATCATTGCAAATAAGTTAAATGAATTTCTTCAAGAGACATCTTTATATTATATGTAGTTTTATTTTATTAATATTTAATATTTTTAAACTTGTTCCAGATGGTACTATTCACATAGCTGGACAAGATTTGTTTGTTTTTCATAAGCCCCCACACCTGTTAAAAAGTATCAGAAATAACTTCCTTACTAAGAACATCCTATATGAAGGAAAAGTGGCATCATGGGGGGATATTGCATATATTTATGACCTAGACAGCAAATCTGGTCATACCAGGGCAATCCCAAAATTGACAGCACATCACGTCGACCCTAAGCATATAAACAAAATGAAGGTCAAAGCAGCCACCCAGGTGCTGAGTGCTCGTACAGCTGCAATGCTTAGTTACACTCATGCTCTTCGTAAGTACTCTTATTTATCACAGAACTCCATTTAACAAAATACAAGATGCTATTTACTACGGCATTCTAATTGTTTTTTTTTTTCGTTTAATAACATTTATACAACGAAATATGAAACTCGTGTTTCTTTTCGATAGTTAATTTATGACATGAATGTATAACTACATGTTCATTACTAAAAAAATTACAAACCGATTTATTAAAAGAAAAATTCATCTGCGAGCAGGATTTTTACCTGCAACCCTGTGTTTAGGTCATGTGATAGTGACATAAAGGAAAGGAAATAAGTGGCAATTGTGATTGACAACAAAATAAATATTTTTCAGATGAGCGGCTCAAAACTCCTATGGAGACAATGAAAACTACAGCAGCAGTGGTGGAGTTTTTCGACGACCTGTTTGATAGCGTCAATGGATCGCCTGGTGGATCAAAGGGCAAATTAAGATGTGCCGTGAAATCAAAATCACCTCACAAAGAATTTTGGAAAAAATCTATTAGGATTTTAAAAAAAAATGCAATTCATAGACTGTAATAGTAAATTTGCTAGGCAGACATGCAAACCCAGACATGTTCGCGTTCCATGCCTTGAACGGTGGAACACTACGCTGGAGAGTTTTCTTGGGTTGGCCAACTTATTATTCACAAAATTTGGGGTGGATTTTTTTTACCCCAGATTAATAAATCAAGATCCTCTTGAAAATTTTTTTGGTCGTATAAGAGCAATGAATTACAGAAATATAAATCCCGATGCAAATTCATTTATTGCCTTTAAATCTTTAGTGTTATCTGATATATTGAGCCCTCACTCAAAATGTTCAAATTGTGAAGAAGATGACGGGGATACATTAGTAGATTTAAATTACTTATTTAAAAGTACTAATGATGAGAATACCCCGCAATGTTCAAATGTTTGTATGCCGTCATCTTCTAAAAGTCATCCAGGGACGGGTGACACTCTCATTGAAAATGTTATTGCAGAAAAAGTGAGGGTTCAAACATCGGCGTACACAGCTGGATATATGTGCCGAAAAATATCTAAAAAAATTAACTGTAATTCATGTTCTAAAACATATTCGACAAATGAAATTAAAGGGATACATGCGTATATCCAACACAGGGAATTCAAAAGATTAAAACACAACCTACCCAAATTAGAAAATTCTCAGAATATACAGAGATCACAGCCAACTCATCCATAATTTTTTGAATGAAAATGCATTTAAAAATAATATAAAGAAAAATTTAAAGACCTTTATAGGCAAATGCAACATGTCCTGGTTTGGGTATAAGAAACACAACAGCGATGTTGTAAATTTTTATATGGCGCTGGTAATTCGCTTGCAAACTCACAATTGGTGCAACATCATTAATAAAATTTTATGTGGTAAAATAGAAGAAAAATATGCTGCGAAAATGGAAAACATGCAACAATTAGCACTTGTAAAATATAAGAGCCATAGATTAAGAAAAAAAAGCTAAATAAATGATTTTGATATTACATGATAGTTTGTTTGTTTTATTATTATTCCATTTATTTAATCTTAAAGCATATCATTACATTTTTAAATATTTTTATAAAATACAAGAGAGAATAAAAACATTTAAAAATATAAAAATAGTGATCCACCGGCATGGGGAACAGGGTTATTATTATTATTAATATGCCTTGAAACATGAAATAAAGGGTGACTGTCATATAATTTATCGATCGTGTCACATCACTACTATCTATCGATATCGATATCGTAATATGCAGTGAAATTGAAAGCCCTACTATAAACATTGCGTATGTGTGTGTAATGTCAAATCAACTTATGACGAGCGACAACAGCACCAAAACTGTTATAAGAGGAACTAAGCAAATCTGACTGTCACATATGTAGCTTGCTACATATATAGTAATCTGTGGCCATTAGAGAGTTAGTAGTCGCACGCAAGGTCATGCGCATTGTTTACCTGTCATATTATATATTTTATTGTTTTAGTGAATTTTACCCTGATAATAGTGAATAAACTGTGTTCTGCCTGACTGTAAGGAAAAGTGTGGTGTAAATCATGGATGACTTTGAAGACTTTGAAATTACAAATGACGATTTGACGCAGATTGAAAATATAGAAATTTCCTTGCTCAATAGTAGCTTTCAGCTAAGTTCGGAGTCCGAGGAAGAATATAACTTACAACCACCTTTACGAAAGCGGCGTCGACGAGTTCTGTCCATTAGTGACACGAGCGACATTGAATTTGAAAATACCGTGCCAAATACTTCTGGTCACACCGCGTCGCTAACTGCATCATCTACCATGTGGCACCAACCAAAAGGTAACAGCGTCGTATTATCCCCTACACTGAATTCCCAGGATTAGATACACGAGTTGTAAGAGAAATGATCGATAAGAGCCCGGCAGATTTCTACCATTTTTTAGTACCAGACGAAGTATTTGAAATGGTGGCCGATTATACGAATAGCTTTGCTATAAAAAAAGTCACAGGGTCTGACGCAGCATCTAAAGCTGCGCGGATTCGCCAGTGGAAACCTACATCTGCAGCAGAGATGAAACGATTTTTCAGACTGAATATTTTTATGGGGATCGTAAAATTACCCAAAATATCCTACTACTGGTCAAAAAATCCTATACTTGGACAGAATTTTCCACAAACAATAATGAGTCGAAACTGATTTGAGCTGCTGTTGCAAATGCTGCACTTTTCTAAGCAAGACGAAGACAATAAATCTAATAGATTACACAGAATTGAAAAATTACTCGAAGTTGTGAACAGGAACTTCCAAAGAAACTACACCCCATCCGAAGAGATCTGCATAGATGAAAGCGTGGTGCCTTTTCGCATTTTTCGACAATACAATAAACAAAAAAGGCATAAAAATGGCATAAAGGAGTTCAAGTTATGTACCATACCTGGATATACTTATAAAATAAATGTATACGCAGGAAAGAATAACGATGACATCAATACAACAACATTGAACGTCGTTATGTGTCTATGCAGCGATCTTCTATACAAGCGACATACGCTAGTGACCAACAACTGGTATACCAGTATAGATCTTGCCAAAAAACTTCTGGAAGCAGAGACTCATCTCGTAGGCACGATTCGGAAGAATCGGAAGCATCTGCCAAAGGATGTAGTAAATGCTAAACTGAAGCGAGGACCATTCATGGCGAAGGAAAGCAGTGAGGGCATAACTGTAATTAAGTGGAAGGATAAAAAGGATGTACTTTTGCTGTCCACAAAGCACTCGGTGCGATTCCAAAATGTCCGAAAACGCAACAAAACGATTTCCAAACCGAAAATAGTCATTGACTATAACGGCGCTAAAGGAGCTGTAGATATGTCCGATCAGAAGGCAGCTTATTCAACTCCACTGAGGAAATCGGTAAAATGGTACAAGAAGTATGCAATCAACGTTCTACTGAACACAGCAGTGGTCAATGCACTGATCTTGTATCAAAGCGTCACTGGCAAGAAAATACAAATGGCAGACTTCCGACTGGAATTACTGAAGTCGTTTTGCAGACAACAAGATGTTCCAGTTGCACGACCTAGAAGAATGGTACACAAACTGCAACAAAAAGAAGGGCAAGCCAGAACAAGCAGGCGTGCATGTGTGAACTGCTACAAAAATAACGCAGCTACTTACGGCAGAAAATTGGCTAAAAACAAAACTAAAAAGGTGAGAACGTTTTGACCACAATGCCCGGAGAAGCCTTTTCTTTGCATATCTTGCTTCAATGTGCTTCATCATTGAACAATTTTTTACCCGATTGCACGACGAAAGAAGGGAAATGTGTTTATTTTGTTGTTAAGACTGATTTTATTTATTTGCCAAATATTCATAACAAAGTTTTAATTTCTAATAAAACATAATTTTTAAATATTTTCTAATAAAACATATATTTTGTAAACCTTTTATTTTATTTAAAACCACATTATGTATATTTAGCTAAAAAATCAACAGTCTTTTTTTATACCTAGTGTCGAAACGAGCTAGTATGCGTAAACTGTTCTCCAGGGCCGCGCCGGGCACGCGGAATATAGTTTTGTACCGGCACTGTGTCCTCCAGCGAGAAAATTGAGTTCAAACACGAGCCCGTCGCGCGGACACCGGTGAGCCCCACGGCCTGAACGGGTAGTACTGCTATCGCTCACTGGTGAGCCCCACGGCCCAAAAGGAACAGTCACTAAATTTAAGTCGGCGTTTAATGTGTTAAAATACCAAAGGCATTTTCAACGACTCTGCGAGCTCTGCTAAGTCTGTAATTAAACACTGTTTCTTTGGAACCCGCCTCTGGATTATCTTCAAATGGTTTCATAGTATATTTGGTAAGCATAAAAGCTTTGTCGCCCAATATGAAATATGGTATTTTCATTATGTACGGTATTTGTAGTATCTGCGCATCAGGAATGTTCAGTTGACAGTTTTCTAATTTTCGATATAAAATCGTATTTTTAAAAACTCCGCCGTCTGAAGTACGCCCTTTACTTCCGACATTAACAAACAAGAATTTGTAATTAGCATCCACGAGAGCGAAGAGCACTATACTAGGAATATTCTTGTAGTTGCCATAATCAGTACTTATTTTGAAGAAATAGGGTCTTTGAAGAGTTACATGTTTCCCGTCCATAGCCCCTATAACATGTGGGAAGTTCCATTTTATTTCAAATTCATTTGAATTTGCTAGCCATTCTTCTTCTGTGGACGGTGTCTGCAAATAACAAAATAAACATTATTTTTACAGAGCAATCCTTCTCAAAAACCAGAACCATCACAACAGTCTACGCCATCGTCACAACAACCCGAGCCATCGCCACAACAACCCGAGCCATCCCCACAAGAACCCACGCCAACGCTACAAGAACCATCGCCATCGCCACAACAACCATTGCCATCGTCACAACAACCATCACCATCGCGAAAGAAAAGACGGCTGAATACGAATGCACAAAATGATTCTATTGACAATATATTGAAGGACACTTTTGCCATAATTGAGAAAACTTCAACTTCCATAAATGATCCATGTGTAGCATTCGGTAATCATATTGCATATGAACTCAGAAAATATGATCCTTACACTCAATCATGTGTAAAAAATGCTATTAATACTATTATTCACGAAGCGGACATGGGAAAATATCAGATGTATAGACCAGGATATTACACACAGCCACCCACTACCACATCAACCCTAACTTCCACTGAAAATCTGCAGAACACACAATTTAGTCCTACTACTACAGAAACATCAGACTTTAATTTTGGTGACAGCTCCGTCATTTAAATATGAGGCAGATAAATAAATAATTTGATTGCTTAGTTACCATGACTTTTTATTTACCTTAACGTAATCACTAAGGGGGTCTATAATTGCATCACACGTTTCTGGAACTATAGTTGAAATAGATTGTTTCGATACTCTAAAAAGATATTGAAGACTGCTATAGGAGTCTCCTGTTGCCAAATATCTCAATGTTATCAGCACTCTTTCGGATACAGTTATTGCTTCTCTGTAGTTAGTGTCACATTTTTGTATTTTCACAGCCACTAAGGAGCACAAATATTCAATGTCTCCCGCAGACATGCGTGTAAAATTTGAGACTGAATGGTCGATTGTTAGTTCCTTTAACAAACTGTTGCCGTATTGGTTTCGGTTTTGGTACAATTTTTTAATCCAGACTTTTCGTTTCTTTTTTCTTTTTTTTATTATATATCCAGACAACATAAGCGCCGTAGCACCTAATAATACGTGGTTTTCCATCGTTACACGGAGAGAAACTGAATGCTCAAACCGGCTCACCTTGGCTTGCGAGCCCGGCTCGGAACTTTTTACAAATTAGCTCGGCTGCCACGGCTCGCGAGCGGTGCTCAGCCGGTCTGGACACGGCTTATGATAAGTGGCGAGTTTACAACTGCGGTCGATTTTGAATGAAATATTTGTACACTACTACTATGAAACTCGAACAAATTGGATTTTTTTTTAATGCCAACTTATTTATTGTAAACAGTACAGTTCATTTAATATTTTTTATTAATACTACTAATTGGACCATAGCCTAATCCCTCTCGTTCTGAGAGGAGACCCGTGCCCAGCAGTGGGACAATGTAATGGGTTGATGAATACTAATTACCCTAAGTTACGACGTTTCGGTTCCACAACGACTATAATTTCACAGGCTTTTTCATTCTGTAAAATTAAGAAAATTCCAGACACTTTCAATGATGCCAAAAATGCCGCGGGGAAGAAATGCCTGAGGTTATTTCTCAAACGACACCCTGAACTCGCACGTCGTAAAGCACAGATGATAAATCCAGCTCGCGCTCATAAATTAAATAAAGATATTGTTGGCGATCACTTTTCCAAATACAAAAGCGTGCTGGATAGACTTGGAATTGAACATAAACCTGAAAGCCTTTACAACATCGTTGATAAAAATTGTCGCATAATATCTTTGCACCATCAGCAGAGAGTTCTGGCAGCCAAAGGGAGAACGACAGTTCATCAAATAGCGAATGAGCATGCTGAAAGTGTGACTGTGATAAGCCGCGGAAATGCTATAGGATCAGCTATGCCGCCAATGATATTGTTCAAAGGCAAGAGACTAAAGTCAGAATTCAAAGATAATTTACCTCCAGGCTCTTTTGTGGAGATGTCGCCAAAAGGAAGTATGACGACAGGAACATGACATTTGCCTAAATATAGAACATCAGGGCCATGTCTCCTCATATTTGATTCTGCAAAATGCCACCTGGACTTTACCATTGTCGAGGAAGCTAAGAACGTCATAATGGATGTCATGCAAAAGTTTCATGCAAAATACATGCCTGAGGAGGCAGAGCGTCCTATAGAAGTTTTACACGTCATGGACCATTTTATGTGGTATCACCTAGACTCCAACATAGAAACACATTTGGATGTATCAAAAACTCAACCATGAATGATTTTATCAAAAATATTACAAGTGCAGAATGTGATGACTGCATAAATTCTAAATGTACCAATTGCATCAATTTGGTTAAGGATCACGTTGGTTTGAATTCAAGCATTAACAAAGAGACTCCAGTACATTGGTGTGAGTGGAGTTTAAAAAATCACCAATTTACCAAAGTTACCAAGGGAAAATCAGAGATGAAAACAATAAGAAGATATATAAAAGAAATAGTTACAGGGACTGTCACTGAACTGACTAAAAAAATAATAAAAAAATTATAAAAGATTTGAAATATTTAAAATTCACATCTTTAATAAGATTTACAAGTACAAGGCTTACAGAAAGTATATTGAAAATCTGAACGAAGATGCAGCTGTTATAGTGTGTAACTTTTTCGAAAATTATACATACTTGTACTTTCTGAAGCATTCCAAGCTATTTCAAGCAAAGCAAATAACTTTAAAAAAATAAGGGCCGAAGCTTATCTGCTGTATTTCACCTATTAATGATCACGGGCCGGGTGCTATATGGGCTCATCTGGACCCCATTCTTAGAGACATCATTGATAATACACCTTACGTAAAAAAAAACACATATTTAGTGACGGGCCAATAACACAGAATCACCAAAAAACTATTTTTATTTATTTACAAAAAGACTTTCTGACTACGGGTTTGAAGTAGGGACGTGGAATTACTTTGAAGCCTCACATGGGAAAGGTGCGGTTGATGGTGTCGGGGGAGCCATTAAAAGAAAACTTGATTAGTACGTAGCTCACGGACAGGATATTACCAGTGCTGAAGATGCATTAACTTATTTGCAAGGAAATATTTAAGGTAAACTGTACATGGTAACTGCAAAAAATGTGTCAAATAATTCCTCAAAATGTTAGAGAGCTCCTCAGAAGATAATACTATTACTCCAAAAGTGCATCATCCAATGTGGTAGTTATGTGGGAGGTAGCTTTCTAACCCAGAAAGCTAAAGTTAGTATAAAAATGAAAAGCCTGCTGATCGGTCATAGGCTCTAGTGATATGAATCCCACATAATTACCACATTGGATGACAACAGATACTGCACTTTTGGAGTAATAGTATTTTCTTCTGCGGAGCTCTCTGTAATAGATATTTCTTTTTCAGTGCTCGTAAAGGGTTCTGGATTTCTTTCCTCCATAGTTGCCTGTGTAGAGGGTTCTGGAATACTTTCCTCTTCAGTTAGCTGTTAAGAGAGTTCTGGAATAGGTTCCTCCTCAGTTGGCTGTCTAAAATCAATTCTGCGTCTGATTCTTTCCAAATATCGAAGGCTACTTGATGTAGGTATTGTTGACACCCGGGTCGTCCAATATGCTTGGTTGGTTTGAGATGTCTACGTATTTGAAGATTTCCTAAAAGACAATTAAAATGAACAAATGTTCATAAATACAGATATACTTTAGGTAATGTATGTTGACATAAGCAGGTACACGAGATTAAGTGATTTACTCACCCGTATAAACTAAGTCTCCTACATAATTAGATTCTTGGAAATGATCTCGGTATAACCTGCTATGCTGTCTCGCTAGAATTTTTTTGCGACGTATAGCCTTTTCCCACTCTTTTTTTAGAGTTATATCTTTGGGAAATATGAACACCAGGGTCGGTAAATCATGGTACAGCACAGAGGCATTTTTTAACCTCTAAATTAACTGAATGTTATTTTACAAAATGTATGGAATTGACAGCTTTCAATAGCCATAGCGACAATGCGCCAGCTGTCGTGAAATAATGTCAGTTCACATCCCCGTTGTAAAAAGTCACCCACTGTAAAATATGCTACAAGCGCCATCATTCCTTACTCCATCTTATCAGTGAGTTTGAGAATAAAGGCCAGGATGTTCCAACAAAACCGGTTACCGATAGTGCTAGTTTTTCTGCTAGTGCCGCTCCAGTAGTTTCGTCCTTGTGTAAAGGTAGGATTCCGACGTTCCGACAGGTTTTATAGGCAACAGCACTAATAAAAGTCGAGTCAAGAGTAGGTCAGTAGATCAGACCATCAGAGCCTTACTTAACCAAAGTTCACAGGCCTGTTTCATAACAGAAGCTACAGTTAAATTTCTTAATGAAAAAAAATAATCCTTGTTTAAGGAGTTATTTCAGGGCTTGGAGATGACTGATCAACCATGGCAAGGTACACGACTCATGACGCAATCATGTGTAAATGATCATTTTACTAATACTACTTAATGACCTTCGTATTAAGTAAGATAACCTCGTACTTACCAGAGAGAAGTTTTAATAAAGTTAATTTTGATTGCTTAATTATCAACGGTCTGCATTAAGCAGATCCGGAGTTCAACACACCCAACAAAATAGATAATCTATTGGGTGCAGATGTGTCTATCATTAGGGAAGTTACTTTGAGGAGTCGTTCCGGTTCTCTGATCGCTCAAAGCACTACCTTAGGGTGGACTCTGTCAGGTACATTAGATCCTGTAACTAATGAAATGCCTAATAATTTATTAAATACTTTCAGTGTAATGCGCGCATAAGTAAAGGTCGATGATATCTTAAAGGGATTTATTTTATTTAAAAGCATGTAGTCATGTTGTTTCCTTGTGTATATTGGACGACACCTTATCATTCCATAAACAACATTTAACATGACCATTTTTAAACTGATCTGAATATTTCCATAGGCACTCTACTTATAATTTGCTTCAAAAAGCACTATTTACTTTTCTTATTTTATGAATCCTTATTTCTTTGTAAAATATACCAGATGAACAATCTGAGGATAGCAACCCGAGCAGCTCTAACAGCTTGACCAGTTCGGCCAGCTTAGCCAGTCCGGCAAGCACTGAGACCCTAGGCCACAGCCGTAGGTAGCCGTTCGCTTCGGACGATCAAAGTGCGCTTTTATAGACGCCTGACGCTGCCGGAGGCCAATGAACAGCGAGCGCCTCTCCTACAGCATGAGGTGGTACAATGCCAAGAGCGATGGAAGAGTCCACAAAATCCGCAGTCCGCAAAATTGAAAAGTGAATGAAAATTTAGTAATTAAAAACCTAAATATATTACGGCTTTCCCACTTATCTATTCTCAAGCATGCGTAACATATCTCCAGCTGATTTCTTCCAATGAATGGTGTCTGATAGTTATTTTCAAGCTATTTATGATCGAACAAACCAATTTACGATATACAAAATTGCTAATTCAGAACATATTCACGCTTTGCAAGGCTTCGCATATGGGTTCTACCGGATCTTGGAAATAAAAAAGTTTTTTGGATTTAATCTGTTTATGGGTATCGCAAACCTTCCTAGATTGTTGGGGAATATTGATCAACAAACAATATCGCAGGTCATTCGTTTTCATGCACAATAATGCCACGGAATTGTGTCGAGTTGGTTTTGAAAATGCTTAATTTTTCCACCGTATTCGCTACCTTTTGTACCTACTTAACACGTTAACTGCCATAGTAAAATTTTGAAAAGGTTTTTTTATTTTTGTTTTTTTGGTTGTATATTCAAGTAAATCACATTATATGACTATTTTAATTTGTTTCCGGTGATTATAATGTAAAATAAAGCAAAAAAATAAAATTATGTTTGACATATCGACATTCTGGAGCAATATCAACACTTGTGTATGTAGTGAATTTTTTTCCCCAAATATTATACGTAATGGTATAAATTTTACGTTCGATTAACAAAAGTGACAATGTTCCATCAAAACAGTAAGGTTTAATTTTTTATTTTGTATAAAAAGTAACCTAGTACAAGTAATGACGTTATCGCTTCATGAATGATGTTTATTTTGCATACAATTTTATTACGTGCGAGATCGTTTTCATCTAGCAACTCTAGTAGCAGTTCCAGTAGTACTTCCAGTGGCAGCTCAAGTAGCAGTTCCAGTGATTCTCCTGCTGAAAATATAACATAACATACCATCACGCCTGTATTCCCCGAAGGGTTAGGCAGAGGTGCACTTAATGTACACCCACTGTTCGCCGGTATGTTTGGGTCCCATGTAAAAGGGGGCGAGCCTATTGCCATTCACCGGGCACAAATCCAGACTCCGAGCTGCTACTGAGAATTTCATAGAAAAACTCAATAACACTTTGCTCGACCTGGGGATCGAACCCAAGACCTCTAGCGTAGCAGTCGCGATTGGGACCACTAGACCAACGAGGCAGTCGGCAGGAAGCCGAGAATATGCTAGGAAGATGAATTAATGAACTATCAAAGACTATTTTTGAACTCACCCATATTCCTTATGAAGAAATGTATCAGCGACTGGTGGAGGGCTTAACAAGCTTATTCCTCTAAATGGCAGCTCAAGTAGCAGTTCCAGTGATTCTCCTGCTGAAAATATTAATTCTAATAATGACAGCCTTGTTCACGAGAACAACCAACCTGCGCAACCTATAACAAAACCAAGAGGCAGAAAGCGAACTCGTAATCCAACAACCTGGAAAAAGAATGTTGCTAAGCGATTGAAGAATTATGGTCAAGCTTACTTATATCTCAGTAAAATCTAAAAAAGTATGTCAAGGTAAAATAATGGGACCTACATGTACACAAAACAAAACAGATCGGTTTACAGGGCACACCAACGTAGATGTTAGTGTGCGTAAACTCAATGCGTTCATTACTTCGCCTATTTACGAGTGTTAGCTTTACAATAACCCGTTGTCCACGCACACATTTGCAATTTCTTGTCATTTTAAAGTTGCAGGGAATATGATGCATAAATTTAGCTAATGAATCAGACTCCACTGTGGCGCATTAGTTGAGCGTGCGAACAATACTTCTTGTCGCCGGCACCATAAGATCGAATCTTATTACCAACGGCTCAACTTTTTGTATGTTTAAAAAAATATTTTACAATTGTTTGTTCAATTCATTGTATAGTATTAGCAAGTCTTCTTTATATTTGGTTTGGATTATATTAATGGTCTACCCTCTAAAAATGACAAATTATAATATGTTAGTAGTTTAATTTCATCGTCATAATGCTATTGACTATCGAGCTTTTGTTACGTTTTTAGACATTATACCCTGCGTATTTTGAGAAGTGCTATTATTTGTGAATCAATATGAATCACTTAACTACACTTTTAAGAGCTGAGATAATTATTTTGCATGAGCAAAACGTTTCAATTAGTGAAATTGCGAGGCGTTTAAAGATATCGGTGAGTAACAAAATATTATTATTACGTTTAGAAGTTTATTATGTTTCAATAATACACATCTTGTTTATTGATGTTTTATGTAACAATATTTAGTTATTGTTCACAGAGAAGAACTGTGCAATTGTGGGTCCATCGTTATGCAGATTCGGGAAGCATTGATCCTTGCCGACCGGGACCAAAGGCTGGATTTGCATACAGATACCAATGCACGGCACCGTGATATAGTTGCTACGCATTTGGCTGAGCCCTTCCTCACTACTCGTTCCACGGCGACTAAACATGACGTGACGTTACAAACTGTGCGGAACCACTTGCGTGCAGCTGGTGTGAAATGTCGTAGGCCAGCCAAGAAAATATTACTGTCTGATATTCACATGCAACACCGGGTTCGCTTCGCAAGAGAATATTTGGATTTTGATTGGTGCAATAATATAGTTATATTTAGCGATGAAAAATGTTTGAAGTCGGACAAGGACGGTCGTAAAATATTATGGCGAAAAGATGGTGAACGCTATAACAAAAAAAATATTATTCCATGCAGGTCTAGTGGCCGCATTACGTTGGGTTATTGGGGATGGATGTCATCAATGGGTCCCGGTGAATTAGTGCAGGTAGGGGGTCGCAATACCAGTCAAGGTTACTTGGATGTTTTACAAAACGTGATGCTACCAACTGTGCGTGTTGCATACCCGCAAGAACACATTTACTTCGTGCATGATAACTGCGCTGTGCATCGCGCGCGAGTCGTGCAAAGTTGGTTAAACGTCCAAGAAAACTTTACTGTTATTGCATGGCCATCAAAAAGTCCTGACCTGAACCCCATTGAAAACCTATGGGGTCACATGGTGCTAAACTGGGACTCATCTGAAGTCAGGTCCAAATTTAATTTAGACGATGTCGTTACCTCGTCATGGGAATCGTTTCGTGGCTCTGATTTGTGCTGGAATATGGTTGCTAGCATGAGGACACGTTTGCAACAAGTAATAGATAGTGATGGCGCACCAATCGGCTATTAAAAATATCAGGGGGTGGTAATTTGTATTACATGATTGATGTTATTGTTAGTGAGATTACAATTTAGGATCGCAAGTATCTTATTATCTAACTTACTAACATGTTTATTCATATCATTAATAAATAAATTACCCTCTTGAATATGAAAAACAAAGTGAATTCTTGTCCCACTTAGAATATTTGTCATGAACCATACTTTATAATTTATATTTATAATTAAAAAAAACCCTTTTCAATAAATATTGTTGTTATCATATTACACATTGTTTAATATTTTCTTGCATATATCATTTTTTCTGGAATAATGTTCTTATTATCAGGTAAATAACAAAAATAAAAATTCAACAAAACGAAAAAAAATAATGATAATAATGCAAAAAGTTAGCGTCGGGCCGGCGTGATTTGATCATAAGACTAATGTCACACCAGTTGCTTGCATATACACCTATGCCACGGTATCAGTTGATAAAACCTTTGAATTTATGCTTTTCTTTGTTTCATATATAATGTGAAGCAACAAGAAATTGCAAGTGTTTGCGTGGACAACGGGTTATTGTAAAGCTAACACTAGTAAATAGGCGAAGTAATAACGGGTTGAGTTTACGCACACCAACATCTACGTTGGTGTGCCCTGTAAACCGATCTGTTTTGTTTTGTGTACATCTAAATGTCAGTTGTCTTGTGTTTAAAATATTTACTGAACAACGGAGAACGGAAATATTTGAGTGTTACTGGAAATTGGGAACTGTAGAAAGGCAACGGGATTTTATGAATGCTTGTACAAGAACACTAAATTGCGCTTACCGCCGCATAAAAACCGACAAAAAATACGACAGAAAACAAAACACTGCATATTACTTACTTAATGAATATAAGGAAATTCGCGTCTGTAAAACTTTTCTGATTAACACTTTGGGTATCACACAACGGATTATACGGACTGTTATCGATGGCAAGGCACAGAATGATGGGTTTATTCCACTTGATAGACGAGGAAAACACGGAAAGCAGTGCAAATTGAATCCTGAAGTCATTCAAGCAGTTAAAGATCATATCGAATCCATTCCCAAGATCGAAAGTCATTACCTCAGGGCTAGTACTACCAGTCTTTATTGATGGTGGTTTGACAGTTGCTGAGTTACATAGAAATTATTCTGAAATTCAGAAGCAACAAAACAAGCCTGTTGTAAACTATGATGCCTACTCACGGATTTTCAACCAAGATTTTAATATCGGCTTTTTCAAACCGAAAAAAGATCGCTGCGATGAATGTGAAGCATACAAAAATGCCTCTGAAGAAGAAAATAATAAGTTGCGTGACAGCTTCAAGTTACACCAGGAAGAAAAAAGCTTAAGCAGACTCGAAAAAGACAGGGACATGAAAAAGTGCCATGAACCTGACACCAATACGATTGTATTTACTTATGATTTACAAGCAGTTTTACCCTGTCCTGTTGGCAAATCAAGTTCTTTTTTCTACAAATCAAGACTAAATTGTTATAATTTAACAATGTCTAATGCAAACAAGCAATAAACAACCTGTTACTTTTGGCACGAAGGCTTGGGTAATAGAGGAGCCATCGAAATAGGATCTTGTCTATATAAATACCTGGAGCAGATTGCAATTGAAAATCCTGGCTCCGATATAATTATATACTCGGACAATTGCTGTGGTCAGCAAAAGAACAGGTTTGTCTTCGCTATGTACTATTATGCAGTCACTAAGTTAAACATACATTCTATTCAACATAACTTTTTGATTCAAGGTCATACCCAAAACGAAGGGGACACAGCTCACTCAGTTATCGAGAAATCTATAACAAGAGCTAAAAATGCTGGATCTATTTATGTCCCCGACCAATATATTTCCCTGATTCGTGGGGCGAAAAAGACCGGTAAACCTTTTGTTGTAAAGGAAATGAATTACGATGATTTCTTTAATTTAAAGTCACTTGAGGAAGACATTAACTTCAATATAGCCAAAAATTTTAACGGAGATGTAATCAAAACTGGTGACATTAAAGGCATTAAATTTACAAAGAGTAGTGAAACTTACCAATATCGAATCTCTTACAAAACTGAAAACTGGGTGGAAGCAAAAGCTGTAGTTCAACCAAGAAGTAATTAACGCAGAAATAGAGACAATGTGTGTAATTAGTGTGCATTTGACTTTTGAGTTTATCTAATGTTAATTTAAACTGATGATATACCATGGAATTTCCGACATCAAGTAATATACAATCAACAAAGTGATGTTCCTGTGTATTGTTCGGACAGTGAACCCGAGTCACAAGAGGAGCCGTGTACCAAACGAACGAGAAAAGGTGGCCTAGACTGGATATTTGTCAAAAATTCGTAAATTTTGACGAAGCATAACAATTTCTTCGAGATGAAAAGATTTGGACTGCTAAATTTACTCACACGACAGAAGAAGGTAAAAAACAGTATTACCGTTCCAACAAAGTTAAATACCGAGGCCCTCAGTGTGCAGCACAAATTTATTTGCTTTTTGAGTCAAACTCCGATGCTGTCTTACTGTACCGCACAAGCAGCGATCATGATCATGAGATTATTGGGACCAAAAATGATTATGGCATAACCCAAGAGACAAAGGACGAAATAAATAAGCTATACGCATACGCCAGACGTGCTAAAATAGCTTTTGGCTTTAAATGCATTAAAGCCAAAAGCTATTTTAGCACGTCTGAGTGAAATAAATGGTATTAAAGTTCCCTCAAAAAAGCAATTAAATAATTATCTTTCTGACCGTCGCAGAGTTGTTTATGGCCCTTCTACAATCAGTCTGGGAGAGTTAGAACAATGGTTAATAAATAAATCCGAAATACCTGAGGACGATAATGAACCATATGTAATTTATTACTACGTGTACGAGGAGGATGAAAATACAACCTTTCGTTTTGCGATCGGAACAAAATCTTTGTTAAAATTAGCAATTTTAGCTACCAACTTGCATGCAGACGCCACGTACACACTTACATGGCAGGGGTTTCCAGTATTAGTGGTTGGCACAACTGATAAAGCAAAGCGATTCCATCCTCTTTGTATGGCGATTTCAAGTTCGGAGCGTAAAGAAGATTTTGTAGTGCTGTTCGATGCACTCAAAAGGGGCGCTTTAACTCTTTATGCTTTTAATATAGAACCAAAAGCAGTTATTTGCGACGCAGCAAAAAGCATTCAAAATGCTTTTCAAGAAGTGTTTGGCACAGAGGCTACTATTAAAATGTGTTGGGCACACGCAAAAAAAAAAACATATAAAAAAGTAGAATAATTGGACTGCCTCGTTGGTCTAGTGGTCCCAATCGCGACTGCTACGCTAGAGGTCTTGGGTTCGATCCCCAGGTCGAGCAAAGTGTTATTGAGTTTTTCTATGAAAATCTCAGTAGCAGCTCGGAGTCTGGATTTGTGCCCGGTTAATGGCAATAGGCTCGCCCCCTATTACATGGGACCCAAACATACTGTGGGAACTGTGGGTGTACATTAAGTACACCTCTGCCTAACCCTTCGGGGAATACAGGCGTGATGGTATGTTATGAATAATTGGTTGAGAAGAAAAAACAGAAAGAATTGTTGGATGATATAGATTTGTTGCATTCAGCTACCTCTCCTACATTATTTCAACGAGCGTTAACTGCGTTTTTACATAAACAGAAGAACAATTCATATCATATTTCAAACAGGAGTGGGTTTCGCTCAATCCAATTGGTATCTTGGATCAGCCGAAGGTTCTCCAGTGACAAAAAATGCACTAGAGTCATTCAATAGAAGTATAAAAGACAGCCACACGTTACGAGAACGATTTCCTTTGTCTAGATTCATCTCAGTCGCAACAAATATGGTCAAGGAATGGTCGAAAGATCACAAAACAGAGACATTTAAAACTTTACTTCCGATAGAACTGAAAGACTGGACTCTTGCGTATCAATGGGCGAAACTTGACAATAATGTAATATTTTTAGAATCTGATTCCGGACTAAATACTTATATAGTTTGAAGCTCAACAGCAGGTGACATGACATTTACTCAAGATTGAGACACTTTTGATGGTTACAAAAAAAACGCTTTCGCATATTGGAGAGTTGCTTTGCCCACCCAACAAACCGCCTGGGTCAACGGAAAATGCACCTGCCCCATTTTTTTTAAGAACTATATGTGCAAGCATATCATTGGACTTGCGATCCGACTCAAGTACGTGGCGCCACCTGCAGAAGCTAAAAATGTGCCTATTGGGCAAAAAAGGAAGCGTGGACGCCCCGCGAAAGCAAGACCCGCTTTAATAATTCAATAAATTACAATTTTGTATCAAATTTTTTTTGCTGATCTCATTTTGTGGTAATTAATAAATAATAAGACGACTGTGACTAATAAAATGCTGTTTTATTTAGAAAAACTGCTGTAAATAATATAAAAATAGAAGCTATATTTAAAAGAAAAAGAGTTAACATGTATAATGTGCCATTAAGATTATTAGCTGTGCATTGATGAAAAAGCTTTTGCTTTAGGAAAAATCGCTGTACGCTGCGAAAATAAATTGTAGAGTGTTTAGTGATATTTTGAGTTGAATATTTTGCTGTGCAATCAGTAATTTTAATGGGAATTTGGAATCTTGTTGTATAGAAAAAGGATATTTTTTGATTTGCGTTTAAATACTACCCTTTAGGTATTAGTGATAGTGATAGATAGATAGGGAACCGCAGCATTAAAAACTCCCTAACTTTTCTAGGAATGTGACAATTTTATTTAAATTTTTGATTTTTAAGAGTTTTTTAAAAAGTCTGAACATAATGATAATTAGAGATAAGCAAAAAAATAAGATTTTGATACTGTTTATTTTACGATTTTTTTTATTTTAAAGAGATTTTTTAAAACTGGTCACTTCTGGGAGGGTTTTAAATTTTAAACATTCATATTTATTTATTACAAAATTGTGAAATGTTTTCTATTACTTTAATATGAAGTTTAAAGTTGTAGTTTAAACATTACAAGTTCATTTCTTTAGGCAAGAAGAACCTATATATTATAATAGGACGTTAAATGTTCAAACAATTCTCCTGAAAAATTACATCATTTGCATAAGTGACGTTGTTGCACCGTGGGTGCTATATGTGCCTGACGAGGCCCAAACGAAACAAAACATAGCTATTGCGCCAAGTCAAGCATTTTGTCAGGCATCGTCCGCCGGCCGCCATTTTATTTGCGCGGGAAATCACTCGGTGCGGCGCTCGGTCGTTTGAACAAAAGTACCCACGCGTGTCGTAGTTCATTCCTTGCAGGTTGCAACCTGTTCGGCGCGTGCCATGCGTATGTACCTAAAGTCCATTTCACGAAAGAAGTCCCGCGGACAATTGTGGAACTAAATTTGACAGATGGGGAGATCGCCCATGTTGTCGTTTGTCGATGTTATCAAGGTGCGTTTGTTGTGGTAGATATTTTGTGAGTTTATTATTGGATTAGTGCGTTATAAGGTTTATTTACGATGACAAAAGTTGTAAAAAGTGCAGGTCGAGAAATGATATTAAAGGTGAAGGAGTTCTGTGAAGCGGAACACAAGAATCGCGGTGTTTTAATAACAATAAACAATTGAAATAAAACTACTTTTTACGGATTTTATCGCGTTATATTGATATTTTTAAATTCCCGACGATTCGGATCCTTTACAGCATCAGCCACGGGTGGACTGAAAAAAGGACGGTAAAAAGTAGTTTTATTTCAATGTCTAATATTCGCGTAAGTGTTAGAAACCAGTACCAATAAACAATGTTCGCAAAAGAGTCGCCGCCATGACAGGTAAATATACAGATTTTTTCCCGATTGATTTACAGATTTGAATTAAGTAATTTTTTTAATGCAAAATTTTTATTAAGTAAAATTTGAAAAGGAATTTCCACAACACAACAAAAATTTGTAAAGTCATATTCAACAATAATGTAATTAAATACGAAAATAATCATTGTTTGAATTTTTTTTTTATTGTTCATTTTATTGCAGGAGTGTCAGAGAAAACTGAAACGAGAGTTACAAAAGAAGGCGCAACAGCGGCGAGTACTTCTACAGTTATCGTCACCCCAGGGAAGAGTCGCCCGCATCCCAAAAAGTTCGACTTGGATGGATTTGATTTGTGCGCTATACCGCAAAAAATTCACAGTTTTTATGTTGTGAAGAAGGAATTACCTACATTGGCTAAATTACGTGCAACTTTGAGAGAAGACATAAATTATCAAGGAAGCATCACAACATTGCACCGTATATTGCATAGCATCGGTTTCAAGCATAAGCGATGCCAATCGAAACGTAAATTACTAATGGAACGTTATGATATTACTGCATGGCGTTCAAGATATTTGAAGAGAAACCGAAGAAATCGCAATGTGGAGAAAAAACCTGTAGTATATTTAGACGAGACCTATATACACAACACTTATCATGCCAAAAGTTGCTGGCAAAGTGAGGAGGAGCCTGGGATGTTCGTGTCAGTCATCAGGGAGTCGTTGGATAATTGCTCATGCGGGAACTGAAAAGGGTTTTGTTAATGGTGCATTGTTAATGTTCAAATCCCAATCAAAACCCTCAGATTACCACGATGACATGACAAATGGACAAGAGCTGTATTATTTGAATTAATTAAACAAAACAAAGGGCCACCTTTAAGCGGCGGTAGCCTAATGGCTAGGGCATCGGACTTGCGATCATGTGGTTGTTGGTTCGAACCCCACCCATTGCACTACCGACGTGAACCCACTCGTAACACAAGCATTTAGCTTAGCACGAGGGGTTAACAAGAATACTAGTAATGTGTGACCCACATTGCTAGTAAGCTTTTTATTATAAAAAA
This sequence comes from Subacronicta megacephala, assembly GCA_958496365.1. Lineage (NCBI taxonomy): Eukaryota > Metazoa > Arthropoda > Insecta > Lepidoptera > Noctuidae > Subacronicta > Subacronicta megacephala. The sequence goes on from OY292533.1 coordinate 10,730,559, forward strand.
AAAAAAAACAAAAAAAAAAACTACATATGCCGTGGATGCATTATTAAAATCTCACAATCATGAATTGCTAAGATTGCCGCCTTACCACTGCGATCTCAATCCGATCGAAAAAATGTGGAGCCTTGTAAAGAGACGGGTAGCGGATAAAAACGTGGGCCAAGATCCAAAAGAAATTGTACGCCTAACAGAAGGGGCTTTTGAGACTGTTATAGCGGAAGATTGGGCAGTTCAATGTAAACATGTACAGCATATGGAGGAAGGATATAATAAAAAATGATGGTTTTATGGATGAAGAAATGGATCGATTTATTATATCCACGGCTTGTGATAGTGAAAACGAATCTGATTCTGTTTCTATTCACTCTTCTGACAGTGATCATAGTATGAACGATCATAATTATTCAATAAAACTTTGAATTAAAGTTTTAAATGTTATTTTATTTTTCTAATTTAAAGTTGGTCGAACATCTCCATTTTATATTTTAGAAATTACAGGAAGATTTATTTTTCACTAATTTGACCGTAGCAGTATGGACACCAAATAGGTACCTCTGTTACTAACTATATAACTATATATATAACTATTCGAGTACCTAGTTAATAAAATGAAAGTAAATGAACTATAAATTATTTCCCCTGAATTCCCCATTTTTAAACGTGGCAAAATTATGTCGCGCGAACACAGCGCTGCGTCTGCGAGACTTCTGGTGTTTATTTAGTCGCTTCGAATTAGCTGCGGAAGTAAATGCGCGCATCCATTGCTCTAGATTTTTTGTGTCTTTGGAGTTTTTGTGTGACAATAGCTATTGTAATCATGTCGATTATTGATAATACGTGTGATTATAAATTATCATTAGTAGATCTGCAAGCAATTGACGAACTAGAAAAACAAATGACTCAAAGAGATTCCCCGCTGTTAGAAATTCCATGTTGTAGTGAAATATGTGACGATACAGAAGTATTTTTTTAGAAAGTGGCGACGAAGATGAAAACCCAGAACAGTAGATTAGCACAAGGCTTGAGACCGATTTATGGTATGAACCAGCGGGTAAACAAAGAAGAATTATACCTTTCACAGAGTGCCCTGGCTTGAAACCTTATAGTTTGAGAAATACGATGGCAAAATCCAAACCTGAAGATTTCTATTCTTTGTTAGTTCTGGATAGTGTGTTTCATGATATAGCTATCAAAACCAACCGATTTGCTGCTCAGACAATTACTAAACTTAGTTCAAAAAATTACTTTTAACAAAAAAGTTAAACCGCCTTCAAAAAATAATAAAATAATTTTGTCTAAAACAGTTTGGGAAGTCGGTGACTTCTATTTGAGTGGGTCTTCTGTTTTTGCCACCGACTTCCCAAACTGTTTTAGACAAAATTATTTTATTATTTTTTGAAGGCGGTTTAACTTTTTTGTTAAAAGTAATTTTATTTTGTAATTTTTAGTGGAAAGTTTTGTTTAGAAGTACTTGTTAGCCAACTAAACGCACTGCTCCAATAAGACAGCGATGTTTCAGAGTAAACGATAATATCATCGATGTAAACAATTTTTAGATTTTTGTTAATATTTTCAAAACTGCCAAACCGATTTCGATAAAATTTGAACGGGACCACCTCTGAAGTATGACCTACCAAACAAAAAAACAATAATAAAAATCGGTCCACAATTGGCGGAGATATCGCGTAACAAACATACAAAAAAAAAAAAAAAAAAACATACAGACGAATTGAGAACCTCCTCCTTTTTGAAGTCGGTTGAAAATCTAATAAAACGAGGATCGCGACTGCTTAGTTGGTCCCATACAAACCAAGACGAAATCAAATCAAAATTTGATATTATTTATGGGTATAGTTAGATTGCCTAAGCTACTCGTAGCTGATTATTGGTCAACAGACCCCCTGATTTGCCAATCGTTCCCGCGTATAGTTATGTCTCGTAACAGGTTTGAAATTTAGTTACGAAAGGTACATTTTTCTAACAACGATAACCAAAGATAACGCAACCGTCTGTTCAAAATACGTGATATGGTCGATACTTTGAATCTCAACTTTGAAACATATTACTATCCTCAAGAAAATCTCTGTATTGATGTCATAGATTCTAATTTTCTATAAAGAGTTTCAATCTCTAATTTAATTTTTTTTGTATTGTTTTTGTACACTCGCCAGCAGGTCAACGTACACAAAACTGTCAAATTTCTCCAAATGATTTTAAACCTTATACTGTTGTTGATAAAGTTCAAAATCAACTGAGAAAATTTGACATTTTGTGGTAACTTAATGTGCTGGCCACCGTACTTTATGGTGTTATTTTGTAATTTGGAAGAAAATATGTCTAGCTTTTTTAGTAACTGTAATGTTTCTCAGTTTAATTTTACATTTTTAATGAAATATTTTTGCCTATTCACTAATTTTTGGGTCTTTCTAATATATTTGTTAATTTTTACATATTTCTTGAACTTGGTCCTACTACATTTAACTTCCCTCACTGTGTTGTTCGGTGTGTTATTACAAATTAAGTCAATTGTAAGTGTGGGTTTGTTTTACATGTAGTAGAAACTAAGCTGGGAGCAGAACTAAACAACCAACTGATTGAAAAGACTCAGATTCAATGAGGCTGTGGTGTTATTTTGTTCGGTCTCCAGTTGTGAAATTTTACTGTTAGCCTCGTGTAGCTGCTGTTCAAGAAAGTATGCACGGTCAAGAGCATGTTCATACTCTATGCTACATTGCTTAAATCCATCAACAACAAGTTGGGGTCTGTCTCGGGCATCTATTGATTCGGTGTACTGTTCATGCAACTTAGACATATCAGATTTCAGGCTCTTATTTTTATTTAAAATGTCTAATAATTCCCTCTCATTGTCATCTCTTTCCCTATTCAATTGGTCACACAACTCCTTGGGAGCCTTTAGTTCACTCAAAGCCAGTTGGAGTTTAGACTCCTCCTGGCGAGCAGAGGCCTTACACGGGTTAGCATGATTAACCCATTAACCGCCAAAGTCGGATTAATCCGACAAATATTTTCGTGTCCATTTCGCCAGCGTCGTATATAAACGACCAAATACACCATCACTTTTAGTTTTAATTTTTTATTTAATTATGCTGTATTCTATGAAAAATATGTTTGTATAAGGTAAATAGTTATACAACTAGTAATATAATAATGTAATCAACATATGTCTTTTAATTATATGCCGTAATAACAGTTTTAAAAGTTCGATGAATTACTATAATATTTTTTCGGAATTTGCATTGACCTGCAGCGCCAGCGACGGTAAAATACGACATTAGGGACGGGACTCATACCAAAGTTTAGTAATACTAAAATAAATGTAATTAAAAATATTTCGCGCTAAACTGACTAATTAATCCCAAAACAAATGCAGTGATTTGAAAACGTGTCTTTGTAAATATTTATGAGTGTTTCATTTAATTCCTTTGAAATGGAGTAAATTTACACTAGATAAATATCAGCAACTGCATAGGTGGTCACATCCCTAGTGCATGCGTCTCGAATCAAATTTGGTCAGTACGCTCACCGCCACGGTCGGATATACACGACCACTGCTTACGTCATAAGCGTGTAGTGCATTCTGGAATTTTCCATTAGTGTTGTGAATAAGTATCGTTTATTCATCGATACATTGACTATATGAAAATTGTGTAATAATTATTATGACGACTGCTGAAGAGCTAATAAGAATTTTAGAAGGTGATGATGACGAAGAATTTGTATCAGGCGACGAGTTTGATGTTGAGGAAGAGGTAAATATTTAAGTTTTATTGATTTCTTACATAGTTTTATTTTAGTTTACTTATATTCACGCTATATCACTGACGGGCGAGACAGACGTGCATAAAGCACCCACCTATGAAGTTTTAAATAAATAAATAGTTGATAATTATTCCGGGACATCTATTTTCCTATTTTTGCTATCTAGCCCAAAGTAAACTCACTAAAGCCTGTATTATCCGATCTAGACAATGAATTAACCCATTTATTTACATTATTTCGTAAATACTTATATATATATATATAGTAATAGATAAGGAAGGCATCTTGTATGTTACAACATTCTTTTATCGTTTATGTTAATACACTATAAGCTGAATCGGTTACGATTCAGCTAACATTTGATCAGTTCAGGTTTAACTTACCAAAATAGTGTACTTAACATGTTCAGTCACTAACGCCACTATATGTAACGATTCTATCTGTTATCTTCTATTATGCCACTATATGTAATGATTCTATCTGTTATCTTCCATTATTGGTAGAAACTCAGCCTTATACGTATAATTAGATATACCAGGTTCTCTACTAATACTTACTTTGTTGTATCATTTTAGGTTCACGAAAGCGATGAGGTTAATTGGACAACGCAAATTACCCCGCCACAGCTAGAAGATTTCGACGATTTTGTTAGTGGGTTGTCGCCTGCTGTCGAATTAGACAGCACTTCTACAGAATTGCAGTTTTTTGAACATTTTTGTAGCAAAGACTTGTTACAGAACATTGCTAATTGCACGAATAACTATCATCAACATTTCTTAAGACATACTGATCTTAGAGTTTATTCAAGACTGCAACAATGGCAAGACGTCACTTTTAACGATATTTATATTTTAATAGCACTTACAATGCTTTTTACGCGAAACAAACGAATATCTATTGAAGAACACTGGTCCACCGACCCTTTATTGCATAGTGCGGTGTTCCATAACACTATGTCGCGAAATAGATATTGCACAATTTTATCAATGTTATCTTTTCATGAAGTGAGTGCAGGAACAACTAATGCAATGAGAATTCACAAAACAAAAATGTTAATTGATCATGCACGTAAAACATTTAAAAGCACATTTATCCCAAATAAAAAACTGTGCATTGATGAAAGCATTGTACCTTTTAAAGGTCGCTTGATTTTTAAACAATACTTACCAAAAAAGCGCAATAGATTCGGCATTAAATTATTCGTTTTATGTGATGTAGAAACCGGCTATATAGTAGATTTCATAGTATACTGTGGATCCGAAACGGAAATAGAAACCGTCCCAAATTTAGGCATAACTGGATCAGTTGTGGTGGAACTTTTAAAAGATTACTTTTTTTGCAACCGGGAATTGTACGTAGACAACTGGTATACTAGTCCTCGGCTTTTTAAATATTTAAAGGAAAAGGGCACTTACGCGTGTGGCACCGTAAAGTCAAATAGAAAACTCATGCCAAAATTTAAAAAACTAAAGCGTGGGGAAGTTGAGGCTTACATGTCTCCTCCTCTATTAGCTCTTAAATGGCAGGACAAAAAACCAGTATTAATGTTGTCTACAAAACATGATGATAAAATATTACCATCAGACAGTGTAGATTACTCAACTGGGCTACCTAAAATGAAACCACATTGTGTTATAGAATACAATAAAAATATGGGGACGGTGGACACTGCTGATATGATGACAAGCACTTTAGGCTGTATAAAAAAATCAAAAAAAATGGTACAAAAAGCTGGGATTTCATGTGATTGATATGTTCTTACTGAATGCATTTTATTTATTTAGAATGCTAAATGTTAACGGAAAATTTAGTTTAGCTGATTTCCAGTTGAACGTAATTAGACAGATAATAAATACGTATAAACATAGTAATTTAGCTCTACCCTCGACTTCGCGCGGAGTCCTTGACCCTCATCGTTTTTTACACAACGATGCCTTACAGCATTTTCCTGTTAGGATACCAACAGGCAAAAGTCAGCGATGTAAAGTGTGCGCAGCTAAAAATAAACGGTCAGACACTCGTTTCATGTGCCAAAAATGCAACGTTTATCTGTGCATAAATCCATGTTCTGTTGAATATCACAGTTCACTAAAACAATAGACATCGACTTTTCACATCACCATTTTACGGTCTTCATAGAACCATAGATCTCATGATATCTATGGTCGACATTCATTTTGTCAAAGTCAACAGTAGTCTTGTGCCTGCTCGGTCATTTTTGAGATCGCTCCGTACTAGTTCATTTCGGACAGTGAACTAGTTCATTCTATTAGGTCTAATAGCTCTATTCGGTCTTCGCTCTCGGTAAGCTTTCCCATAGAGCTATGACATTGAAATAACGCGCGTCTCATCTCATTCTTGCGAATTAGGTCGGTCAGGTTCGGTAGCATCGTCATTCGTCGGCTATAATCTCTCTCATTCTCATTCATTCACAGACATCAAATGAAAACGTATAAATGTTTCTGTCAAACAAGTCAGTCAGACAGATTTATAAATTATTATTTCAGTTTCTCATTCGGGCGATGTACGAGTTCGAAAAGAGCTATTTGACCTATTAGACCGGTTACAAGCCAGCGTTCGGAAACGTTTCTTTTAGTACAGTGCGAAGATATGGCTCCTTTTCGTTCATCGTTCACGAACTACACAAGACTAGTCAACAGTTCAACATCCAACGGCGACGAGGTTTCGACGTCTGTGAGAATTATCAGCAAACATTAATTTTACATTAACATTATTTCACAAAAACTAAATGGGTTCAAAAAGTTTGTAATTTTCGCAAGATAGTATTTGATGTAAGTACCTAATTACAAAAGTTCACGTTTTGTTTGTTTTGTAGGAAAATTTGAAGAAAGTCAATCAATTTTGGCTGGCTTTGACGATAGCCAAGATCAAAATGAGCAGGATTTTATAGACAGTAGCCAAGATGCTGCTGATCTATCTTCAACGCTGACCAACAGCGAGTATATGGTGTTTTTAAAAGAGGGTCACTCGCAAATCAGAAGCTCTGATAGTACGCCTGATTTATATAGGTCGACGGCGACACAGACCTCAATAAAAACCAAAAATTGTAGCACACAATATGAGGACACTGAAATTGATGATCCTGTTAAAGTAACAGCCTATACCCTGGCAAACAAATATTTTGCTAGCGATGAATTAAAAACAAAAAAATTTATCTCATGCTATATAAATGTCGTCTCGTCAATAATACGTCTCGCCGATATTGAGCATAAATAGTGATAAGACTGATTATACGTACTATTTTTATATTGTTAATGAGAAATGAGTCTGATAATTTGACTGATTATTTAAATACTTATTGAAACTAGTTAGTAAGTATGTTCTACTGAAATAACAAAACTATTGTTCTTATACTGTTAAAAAATATACCTATGATTGTAACTGATTAAGTATAGGTATTGTGATGAGAAATTTATCTGTGATTATTTTAATTATTTTGTTGAAACTTGTTAGTATGTTCTACTGAAATAACAAAACTATTGTTCTTATACTGTTAAAAAATATACCTATGATTGTAACTGATTAAGTATAGGTATTGTGATAGAAAATAAATCTGAATAATGCAAATACTGTAATAAATCTTCTAAATCTCTATAAACTTTGTTTTATTTCTTTTAAAAACCTGAAAAGTTTGCCGGAAGCCATAAACCGGGATATGATAGCGCTTAAAGACTTGTCAGGCAAATTTGGCTTGAAAGTAAATCCAGCAAAATGCCATGCTATTATTGTAGGGTCCTCGCGCATGGTAAACCGGATAGATACCTATGTGTACTCTCCCCGTGAAAGTGATGAATGCGGATGGCCCGAGACCAGGCGAGGTGGAAGCATCTGGGGGATGTCTATGTCTAGCTGTGCATTTTTTGTAGCAGATGTGATACGTTGGTGTATATGCAGGTGTTACTAACCATGATCACATAACATAGTTACGAACTATCGATGTTCAAAAAGTGCATAAAGCACATCCCTATTTTATGTAGGTATTTATTAATAGTTTACTGTGCCTGGCGCTAAGGGCACGAAAACTGATACGTCGCTTGGCGGTTAAAGGGTTAAAGAATACAAAGAGAGATGAAAATAAGTGAAAATGAGGTTATTAGATAGAAGTGCAGGTAAATCAGAGTTGATTAGAAAAACAACACGATTTTGAAATGTAATAGGTACGAGATTTATCTTACTAAGTTGTGTCACCAACTCGATAGGTTATGTTGTTGTTTTATTATAATTAAATCAATGAATCGCGCTCGTGATTGATTATTGACAATATACATTATAATAATTAACGAAAAGACGTATTAATTTGAATACATCCGTACCTGTAAACAATGAGATGACAATTTACAATCCTTGTACCGGTACCTGTCACACGTATTAATTAGTGATATTATATTTCCGCAATTTACCCTAGGATTTTGTTTAGAACACTTATAATATGCCTAGTGACTCAGTGATTCATACTAGTAGAGTAGTACTAAACTCAAGTGGCTTCCAATTCGCCTTCGTCGGAATGCTCATATTCTATCATTACTATATAGTATTTTATTTAATCCCGCTACACCCCCTTACCTCAAAGAACGTTTTAAGTTCCTTCATGACACACATACAAGATACTTGAGATCATCGGAAAATTTGAAGCTTGAAATGTCAATGCATTCCACAAAATTCTATGATAAATCATTTACTGTACAGGCTGTGCGGCTGTGGAATGCATTGCCTGTGTCCATACGACGTGCCCAGACACTAGCAACATTCAAAAAATTAGTACACGACCATTTCTTGTCACTTTAACTTACTTAGTCTGTTTCTTTCATAACATTATCGTTCTTCTATCTACACGGATATTGCTGCTCACGCTGTATTTCTAGCAACCTACGCTGCTATAATATTATTAAGATTTTTACCTGTATAATAATTTCATACAATTTATTTATTTATTTATAATGTTGCATATTTATTATATGAGTATATATATATATTTATATTACCTATATAGTATATAAGTATGTTTCTATAAATTTCGTATTTATTTGGTTATTTAAGTAAGTTTTTTAGTACACCACGGACTACCCCCCCTAATTTTTTTCACTTTTTCTCTGTCCATCCAAAGGTTGTCTGGAAGATATCGCTTGTAGCGATAAGACCGCCATTGTACCCTTATTTTATTTAAGTCCTTGTAAATTTTTCTTATTATGGTGTACAATAAAGATTATTCTATTCTATTCTATTCTATTCATTAGATTTGAATCATCATCATCATCATCATCATCAACCCATTACATTGTCCCAATGCTGGGCACGGGTCTCCTCTCATTACGAGAGGGATTAGGCTTTAGTCCGCCACGCTAGCCTACTGCGGGTTGGCAGACTTCACACGCCGTCAAGAAAATCTCTCAGGCATGCAGGTTTCCTCACGATGTTTTCCTTCACCGTTTAAGCGCGTGATAATTAATTATTAATACGGACATGACTTCGAAATGTCAGAGTCAGAGGCCTTGGATTCGAACTCGAGACCTTTGACTTGGCAGTCCAATGGTCATATCACTAGGCTATGGATTTGAATGCTTTATATTAATAAAAAAATATAAATTTTAATGTAAAGTTAGGGACCAGTTAAAATCAGCTGTTAGCCACTGTGTTGCCACAAGCGAAAAAAAAAGGAATTGAGAGTGAAGAATTGAGGAGTGTGAACGAACGTTGCGTCAAGACTGAAGACAAGACCCCCTCCGCCCCGCCCTTCCTCGCGTCGCTAGTGTCAATTTAAGGGTGACGTAAAGAAAGGGGAGGGCTACAAAGTTGTAAAAAAAAACGACATCTTGACATTCTCGAGCGTGGCTATTTTTTTTTTATTTTGAAGAGAATAACTTAGGTATTACGAAAAATATATAATCTGACGATTTCCACAAGCCTCAATAACAACAATTCATCGATAAAGTTTAATGCGTGCAGATACGTGATGCCTGTATTCCCCTCTCGCGTTTCTATTCTTCTCTCACTCTTTCTCTCTCATTCCGTCCCCACTTTGGTTTCTGTTGCCATGACGCCATGACAGCTGATCACAGAGACTTGTTTGCGTCATGTTGTTTACAACGTATTTAAATAAATACTTACTATGAGTGATATTAAGATGAAGTGTGTATTTTTCCAATATAACAATGCTTTCAGAATGTTATATATGTTATTAAGGCTACCGTGGCGTTGCAGTGCCTCCGGGATGTTTGCTGATGCCCACACGGACGGCTTCAAAGCCATAATTCGCAAAAAATCGGCTTCATTGATGCAGCGTCTGCGGTATGCTAAAAATGGCATTCTGCAAGTCATTGCAGGACGTTTCGACTGCCCCATTCAAAAACATTGGGTGAGGGTAGTGAATGGATTTTTATAATAATAATATACATGCAGATATCTACTAACAATACTAACATAATTATAAGCTAATATTGTATCTAACATATTAACAAGATATGGATTTATAATTATCTGAAATAAATTATTCTATTCTATTCTATTTTGTGGTGAAACTACTTTGCAAAAAACAATGAAAGAACAATGTTCAAAACGTCCCCACCCTTGTAGCACTTTAAAACCTATGTTAATCGAAGGGCCATAACCATCTTATCATTTTATTGTACGACGGCGAAACTGAAATGTACATCCGAAAAAAAAAATTATCGAAATGATGAAAACGGAATCAGTAACAATTATGTTGCCGTTTATTATACTTTTTCGACATGATGTAACCATACCTACTACAATTATAATTATATTTTGGTAAGTTTTTTCATTCAAAACACGTTCACAGTCACAGAAACCAGTGGATGTTCTTGAAATGCATGGATTTTTTGCTCTAGTGGGATAGATGGGCTTAGTACAATTACCGTGCATATGTATTACTGGCGTAATCACTACCCTTCGCTTGAATTACTCCTAAAGTTCGTACACTTTTCAGACAATGAACAGCTATCAACTGATTATCTGGCCAAAATAAAAACTGTTTTGGATATGCTAATCTTAAATTATCAGTCGGCGTACACGCCAGGGGAGAAAATTTGCATAGATGAGAGCCTAATACCCTTGCGTGGAAGGCTGCTTTTCCGACAGTACATCCCGAACAAAAGACACAAATACGGGATCAAGCTGTTCAAGTTGTGTACTGACAAAGGCTATACATGGAACATAATTGTATACTATGGAAAGTCAAAGACTAATGAAAAATATGTGTCTGAAAAAGGGGTTATAGATTAAGCTGAGAAATTGTTGGACAAGGGAAGGACTATCTATAACGACAATTATTATACGAGTATATACCGACTACGCCATAGAAAAACTTTCAAGAAAATACGAACAATTTAACAGAATCAGCACAGACAAAATCTTAACTTATTTTGAAATTTGAAGCGTTGATTTCACTCTATTTTCTTTAAAATTTCTAAAGTATTTCTTAGTGTTAAGTAAATATTAAAAATAAGCTGTATTATTAATGACTGATTATTAACTCAACTTACTTTAAACACACCGCTAAATTTTCTTTCGTACTGACACATTTTATTTAATTGGAAGACCAACAGCGTTAACAAATTGAATAATTCAAAACATTATGCAACATACAGCCAATTACAGGTCTTCAGTGATAGGAATGATATTATAATATCAAACCGTGAGTGTATGAACGAATATTACACAAAACTTACAAATACAAGAATACATATTTATAAAGAAATACTACACAGGTTGATACTTTAAGAAATATCCCGGCTTAGCAACCGTTTCACGATGTCAAGTTCGCGTCTTGTACATCAAAATCGTGTAGCTTGCTTGTTACATTCATAGTCATATTATCATTCATAGTCATAGGGGTAAATTAAGAGGCGTAATAGTGACGTGCCGATTTTACTGGAACACTAAAAACCCACCATGGAAAGTAATTCCGAACTATTGATCGAGTTGGATAATATTTTGAGTAAATATGTGATGTCGGCTATCTCTCGTCGCTTAGACAAAGGAAGATGAAATTTAGCGCAAATGCTTAAGTAAGTGTACTCATATTTGATAGAAGTTGCTAATAAGTATCCTGGCTGTGACGTAATTTTTTATTCAGACAATTGCTGCGGGCAGCAAAAAAACCGATTCGTATTTGCAATGTACAGTGGCCAGCACATCAAGTTACCACAAAATGTCAAATTTTCTCAATTGATTATGAACTTTATCTTCAAAAATTTCAGGTTTAAAATCATTTGGAGAAATTTGACAGTTTTGTATACCTTGACCTGCTGGCGACTGTACCATTTAGCAGTTACAAAATAAAACATAAATTCCATATAAATTAACTTTTTGATACGTGGGCACACACAAAACGAAGGCGACACTGCGCATTCAGTGATCGAAAAAGCCATCACTAGAGCCAAAAAAATCTGGGCCCATGTATATTCCTGAACAATACATATCCATAATACGAGGAGCGAAGAAGACAGGGAAACCATTTTTGGGGGGACCACCAGAGAATCATTTTTAAAGCGGAACATTTCTGTAATACTAGATTTTTCATAACTTTAACCGCTTACGCAGCGCACGCAACGGAAGCGCCCAAAAGGAATCTTATTTTCCGTTTTTGCAACATTTTTATTTACGTTCCGCTACTGTTTGCCGTAGCGTGATGTTATTGTAGCCTAAAGCTTTCCTCGATAAACGGACTATTTAACACAACATTTTTTTTTGTTCCAACCAGTAGTTTAGCGCGATCAAACAAACTAATTCGTCACCTTTATAATATAACTTAATAAAATTCATTGGAAAATTGACGCATAAATAATAATGAGCGATAGCGGGATAGCCACACTTGAAACCCGTTACCGACACGCAGTACCTACACGTAGGGCGGACAGGATGCCTGCGAATTAGGATCGAGGGGACGGACGCCGCTCTGCCCCGCACCGCACCTCATCGTTGACCTGTCTAGACGCGATCAACCAAACCAACTCAAGTTAAACTACTGATTGGAATTGAAAAAATATATTTGTGTCGGATAGTCCATTTCTCGACGAAAGCGTTAGGCTATATAACATCGCGCTACGACCAATAGAAGCGGAACAGTAATGAAAAATGTTGCAAAAACAGAATAAAATGGTTCCTTTTGAACGCTTCCGATGCATGCTCTGTGCAAAAACGTCGTATATAGGAAATGTTCCTGTTAGTATATTTTAGTTAGTCTATATTTTAAGGTTGACTTAAAATAATCCGTTTTTGCGGAGGAATGTCACAGCGCTCCCGTATTCCCTGCACTAAATACCTATGTCCTGAACGTATCAAACGAGATCCGAAATAATAAAAAACCTACAAAAAGAAGGGATTTTGCCTACGCAATGGCAGATGAATTTATGGCACCTTGGCTTCGTGAGCGATGCCACTGTGACTTTGCAGCGTATTATGAAGCAAATCATCGGCGAAATTCTAAATGACGAGTCGGAGGGTCTAGAGCAACCAAGAAACCGAAAAATTTGCAGTTATTGCCCAGCGAAAAACGTACTGTACGTAATGACTAAATACTTTTGCAAGGGCTGCAAGAGGGCCATTTGTGGCGAACATACAGTTTCTATGTGTAAATCCTGCACTGATAAGGATATTTCTATTTTTTTATAATTATACGAGTATGATACTTTAAAAGCTTACTGTGATTTGATTTACGAAAATTAAACAGACTTGCAAAAGTAATGTTTAGTAGTAGTAACGTAGTCTCAGAAACGAAAGCTTAGTTACAGCGTTACTCGAAAATAAAGTTAGTGAGCTAGGGTTAAAATGATAATACTTAAATGCCTACGAACTGCAGTCAAGTTGTACAAAATCAGACCGATAGTGGATGCGCTAACAAAAAAATTCAAGAGTGTTATCATGGAATTCGGGAATTGAGCGTGGATGAGTTAATGATAAAATTCAAGGGGTTATCTGTTCTGAAGCAATACCTACCCATAAATCCTATCAAAAGAGGATATAAGTTGTGGTGTTTGGCTGACCAGAAAGGCTTTAGGAAGAAATTTCAAATATGCCAGGGAAAGAACTCCCATTTTCTGCTTGAACTGTGTTAGTGATTGACGACTACTGAGTGTCCTGCTGGACTCCAATTGTCTTACGTTTGAAACACTGTTGTCATCCGATACTTTGTGACCTGTGCGTTGTCAACCGAACTCGAATTAAGCCTGCGATTTGGTGCTTTGTGTCAAAATAGAAAATTACACTGATGAAGTGCGCCAAAACCTGATGGACATCTTCAAGGAAGATTTTGTAGCGGCTCCTGAGACTTCAGCGAGTTCTGGCCATTCGGCTAATTCCGGCTCATCGGTCTGAGTGAGTGAGTGAGGGGAGAGTGATCCTGGCTAATGAGGAGGAGGACGCTGAAATTAACTCGGATGAAAAAATATAAAAGTTCATAGATATTCTGATTACTAGCGCAAACATTATTTGTCTAATATACAGGGTGGAAGGGACATCGTGGTAAAAAAAAACAGCTGTTCCATACATTTTGACCGTTTAGGCATTGCACTTTTGTATGAAAAAGCAGTTTTATTTTCATAACCGACAAAAAATATCAACGCAAGGGGGTCCAGAATCATGTACTGAATTCGTGGTAAGCGGATGTGCGTCGATGTCCCTTCTACCCTGTATTCGCGAATAATTTTGCGTGTAAAAATATTTTTCTACTTATATTTATATGCTTACGGTTTGGCCGTTAATTTAAATACTAATTGCCTATTTTGATAATAGAATGGAGGAAATATACAGGGTGTAAGGGAAACGCTTCCGAAAACGAAGACAGGTGATAGGGCTACTGATTCTCGTGTAATGACGTGTGTTGGGTGTCAATTGATACACAAGTGGTTTCGTTGAATATTATTATAATAATGCATCTCTTAAAAGCTAAGGTACAATATATAGGGTGGAGGCGCGTCACACACTACACCTCCCCCGTTTTTTAAAGAAAAAAAAACATAGATTATTAGTTTTTTTTTGTTAATACACACACAAGTTAAACATATGACAATAGATACACGAAACAATATTTTTTGGTTACACATTACATTTTAATATACTTAATTAACTGAACATAATTTGAGAAAATACATCAAATAAAATATTAAATTTTGTAAAAACAGTAAAATTACCCACTTTCATAAAAATGAAAGAAATTAATACAAAACTAATTACCTATTATAACATACTCGTTAATATTCGAAATCAATGGCAAGGGATGCTATGGAAACAGAAGAAGCACCCATCAATGACAAAGACAACCCCGTATACAACGTAACTGTTGGAAACCACATTGTAAGTATTATCTTTACTGCCCACAATGTGTGTCATCAAAAGGTGAAGAAAACAGAGACCAACACGATGAAAAAGACGGAGAAGACCTCTTTTAACGTGCACTACAAGGGGAAGGATTTTTCTGTTTCAAATGACGAAGTAATAAAATTGTGGAAAGCTGTCCTCAATGCAAATGATTTAGAATACAAAGATTTTGAACCTGAAGATGCACAAAATTGGTACGGTACGATGGGACCTTACTTAGACATGTTCTCGGCATACGCATTGAGGGTGCCTATCACCAAGACAGAAGGCGTCCATCGTAGCTTTCCAGTGGCAAAATACGGACTATCTGGTGCTCATCATGTTTTATTGGAAGGGGCATCTTTTCCTCCGGAGAGAAGGTCGTCCATTGTGCAGAGTATTGGGCCCATGACAGCCTGGCTTTGTATGATCCGCAGTGAGGGGATGTATAGGCGAAAATATGCGATGGCTGTTAATAGAGCAATGTCCCATATTCCATGCATCGATGACATCATAGAACTGACTAAGAATACAAAGCAGGCATCGGAAATCTCATCGTTGACAACCTTAGTAGCAGAAATCTTGCTAATTACTACCTCAAGGCAAGCTACAATAATGTTTTTCCCACTTACAATATTTTCCCATGTCTGGACACTACACTCCGATAAGAAGAAATTTTGTGGATTTTTCAGTACTACAGGTGCCGGAGGATGGTATACCTATAAAATAGCTTCAAATTGCAAGCAATCATTTTTTGTAAGTGGGAGCATTGAAGAAGAGATGGTATCCCAAATTGTTTTTCATGGAATTTTTGGTACATTCAAAGAAGATCTATCTGTATTAAGCCAAATAACCTCGGTCGTTAATTGGTATACCAGAGAACAAATGGGTGGCTGCTTCCGTCAATCCGGCAAAGGTGAGGTCTGCTCAAAAGTCACACTACCTTTACTACACAAATATGCTAAGATGTCCTGTGCTAATCAGAGTGGCCTTCTCTCTGGAATGTACAATCAAGTTGTCACTGTCCCATGTTTTAGTGGCCACCGCATGCACCTGTTTGATGCCACGTTCTTCGAACACATTGAGAAGAAAAGAATCATAAGCAATACTGGTAAGACCCTTGCACAGATAATCAACATTCTTACTAGTACTCTTGAGGAACTACATAATAAACTAAATAAGGAAAATGGTAAAGTAGAAATGGGAACTACCCAATGGAGAGATATGGAGCCTCTTGACTAACCCTGGCAAAGAAATCGACATTAGAATTGTTGGCACTAATAAGATGTTCCTTGGAAAGAATTAAACATTTTATATTAATAGCCTCAAATCCATTTTTTTGTACACATGTGTCTATTGTATAAGCCTCTATATTGTAATTGATTTGGATGCCTGTTTTATATTTTATCTTTATTAACTAAATGATTTTTTAGAAAAAAAAAATAAAAAAAACACCGAACACATCACAAAGGCAGGCAGGGCAGGGCAGCGCTCAACGCTGCTCCCTGGACGCAGGCAGGGCAAGGCAGTCCATACTGCTCCTTGGACGCAGGCAGGGCAGGGCAGTCCATACTGCTCCTTGGACGCGAACATCTCCCGGCAGCACATCACACATGGGCGCGGACAACACCCGGCACGCAGCAATTTTTTTTTCTCATCACCATCGCCCCAGACATTCAGGTCCAGCAGTTACAAACATGTGTTCTAATTGCTCAGCGCTGCCGACGTGGCAGCACTGGCAGGGTCGCCATGCAATGACGTGTGTTGGGTGTCAATTGATACACAAGTGGTTTCGTTGAATATTATTATAATAATGCATCTCTTACAAGCTAAGGTACAATATATAGGGTGGAGGCGCGTCACACACTACATTCGATACAATACCATCAAAAAATCTGAAAAGAAAAAAGGAACATTTTTACCTATTTTTTTTGAGTTTTTTGTACACTATGCTGTGAGAACGGTTAAATGAAACCATTATACAACTCTAACACGCAATGTAATTCGTAAATAAAATCATCTGACGCTCGCGCATGACCTCGAGTTCAAAGTGCGAGCGCGCTCACCGACAGCCGCGCGGTCGACGACCCCAAGTACACGCGACGCTACGCGCGGCGGCTGGCTAACAAAAATGTCGTGCGGCGGTACCATGTGATCCTATCCTCCTAAAAATGTCTTTTCAGTTCACTTCTACCTAGTTGTGGGCCTGTGGGATATCTGCTTTCGGATTCCATTCATGCAAGGATCGTAATGATTTTCCCCTTGAACAGGGTAACAATTTCGATCCGAATGTTCGCAAATTTTGCTTACAAATCAGAAAAATCCAGTTACTTCGCTTACCCTTGAGACCCATATCGAATAGAGGTACTTAGATACCTACTGTGATTGGGAAAGAAAAGTAAAAAAAGTTGATTAAGTACATGCAAAGACATTGACTTATCAAGCAATTTTGTTAATTCGTTCATTAAAATTTTGCACAGCAACAAAATTGAAAAAAAATATTTCGTATAATGTAACGCACCAACTTGTAAACCATAGATGAAGTAGAAGCGCCACGAAAAGAAACATCAAACAGAATTCAACCAAATGCAACCTTATATTAAAGGTTTTTAATGTCTAAAATCGTTAGTTCCTCATTCTGGTTGGTTCTTCACTTTTATTCGGATTGATTCTAGGATGTGTGGGAATCCCCGGAATAATGTTTATTGTATTGTACCATTGTTATTCTCTCATTGCTTCTTTGTTTTGCTGCATGTTACGTTACGATCTATCAGTGAAAGCTATTTTACGAAGATTGCTTTAAGTTTTAGTTGAAAATGAGTGATAATGAGTGTGACAATGACGACGGACCACCTACGCCGAAAAAGGTAAAGAGTAAACACATAAAACAGAAGTACAGAAAGCAATGGGAAAGTGGTGAACCGTTTAGGCATTGGATTGCCCCTGTCAATGGTGACCCCTACAGGGCAAAATTTCAACTTTAAAGCGTCATATTTAAAATACCCAACACGTAAGAAAAGCATCAGCGAGCTCTTCTACAAGAGACGTTAGCACTTATTTTCAGAATTGACAAACGGATCACGTTCAATCTCAACGTTTTTACATCATAATCTCCATTATCTGATTTTATTAATGCTTTTTAATTAATATCAAAGAGTTCTGACAGTCGCATTCTTTTATGAACATGATGACCAAATTTATCTATATTCATTATTTGTGTGTACGGAAAGACAGTTCTGAGTAAAATGAAAACAATAATTGTTGATCGAGATATTTATTAACTTATAAAATTTCCTTCACGTAGTTCCTCTATGATAGATATTATTTCGTTATCTAATCCTGTATTTCAAGCATTTCGAGAAGCCATTTTTTCATTGATCAAGGCTCGTGTACCTCAGTGGAACCCATCGAAAATAAGTATGGATTTTGAAGTATCCGCCATATTAGCATTGCGAAGTGGCATTATCCCAGGTGTGAAGATACTACGTTGTTTTTTACATTTCACACGATGTTTATGGCGAAAAGCGAAGCAGTTGGGTGTAACCACATCTAAACTTGGAAAAGTACATGTAAAATTGTGTTCAGCACTTGCACATCTCCCGCAACATTTAACCAGTGAAGGATGGCTTTACATCATGGAAGATTGTCCGAGAACCAGTGAAATAACATCATTTAATGACTATTTCGTCAACACGTGGCTAGAAAACGATATTTTTTCAACTTTATGGTGTAGTTATGGCGAAGATCACATAACTAATAATATTGTCGAAGCTTGGAATAACCACGTAAATTTTTTTAAAAAAAACAGAACCAAATATTGTGCAATTTTTGGAGGGTATTAGAAAAGACAGTATCTTTTACTGGAAAAAACTTCAAACTTCTACAAATATTTCCAAAAGATCAGAAAGTAAAATGATTAAAGAAAAAATCATACTGATATTACAGGAATTGTTAAATCACCAGATAAGTGTTGGTCACTGTCTTGAAAAATTTAGATTTTAAAGCTAATAAGTAACATAATTGTCAATACTTATGAGTTATGAGACTGATGCAAAATTATTTTATACTGTCGAAATGTTTATTATTAAGTTCGAGGCCGTTGATTATATTCAAATAATTATTAGCATGTATGCGAGACTGATTTTATACATATTAATAGGTAGCGGTTTTATGTTGTTGTTTATTATGCTGTTGATTATTTTTAAGTTAAGACAATTATCATTATTTTATTAGAGCAAAGATTTAAAAGACTGCTTCCGCTAACTAAGGCTGTAAGTTGATTATTTTTTTAATATTTTATTTAGAGAGATTTTTCTAATAAGAAGGATGTGATTTTAAAAATAGAAGACATATTTTATAATGTTATAAAAAATGTTGTGAGACTGATTTTATTTATTATTAAGTGTATAAGAGCTTTCATGTTTTTGTCTGTCTTTTGGCTTTTAATAGTAATTGTTTTTAATATGTAAGTGTAGAGATTTTTATTACTGCTACCATGTGCTTACTAAGATACTGTTTATTTTGAACGTTAAATTTAGGTAAGAGGTTGTTACGTGCAATTGCGTAGATGTAAGGGATAAAAACATTAAATTCTTGTATTTAATTTTAAAACATTATATTTCTATAGTTATATAATTACAGTTCTTAATGAGTACCTACATATTTTTTTATTCGAATAGAAAGCTGTTATTTTAGAAATAAAAGACAATCATTTAATAAAAATAGTTTTATTTATACTAATTTAAAATTATTTGGTTGACCGTACTTTTTCGTAAGACTTACTTTACTTTTTTATTTGAATAGGAAAACTGTTTCAACGATTAAGTCGCTGCGATATCGCTACGATTTTAATTACGTGAATCGGGCTACAGGTCGTTGCCGCGCCACCCCCCCCAACAAGCCGCGCGCCGCTCCACCTGCGCACCGCCGCGCGTCATTAGCCGCGTCCAGACCGGCCGAGCGCGGCTCGCGAGTCTCGCTCGCGCGCCAATAGTTCGGCCGGTGTGGACGGCGCTCGGGCTTCCTCGGGCGCACGTTGGCTCGCCCGAGCGCCGCTCGGCCCCGAGCCATGCGTTGTTGAGATGTTGAAATTAAGTAACAAAAAAACACCATACATTTTTTAATGGACGGAATGGAATTTTAGTTGGACGAGATTCGAAACATATTTTTTATCAGAATTTTTGTACTAAACTTACTAGTTTTTTGTACCATAATTTAAAAAGCAATGTTTATTTTTTAAGTTGGATGGATAAACTATTTAAATTTACGTTAAATAAACTAAGAATGAACGTTTAAAAAAATGTCCCCAACAATCGTAACAATTTCGTGACACTGATTTACTGACATAATAACCTACTTTTTGTATCACGAAGAGTAGGAATCTAACTTTAATCACTGGCAACACTGGTCATGTCACGAAAAGTAACATCACAATGACGCGCCGCCATTTTTTTTTTGAAGTTCTGTGTGTGGTGGAGAAAAAATTGATAATTTTTTCACCACCACACATTGAACTTCTGCCGTGTCTCATACATTTTCGTGACGAGATCTTCTCAACAAAAGTAAGTAGATTTTTAAGAATTCACCTACCGCAATTATAATATACTTAAATTATGACAAGTACAATAGATTACGCTTTCAATCTCCTAGTAAACGTGATTATGTTTTGTGTAAAAATATTTTTTAGGTTATGTTTTACATGTTAGTGACGAACAATTTCCTGACATTTACTGACGTCAGTAAATTGTAGACGATAAAGGTGTGGTCTCATGTGTAAAGTATACTTTCATACTAAGGTATTAAAATGAGTTTTATATGTAACGAATAAAAATAAAGGAGAGAAACGTCGGTAAAACGTCGAAAGAAAGAAAAGAAAAAAAGAAATGAAGCGTCCGTAGCCTAATGGCTAGGGCGTCGGACTTGCGATCATATGGTTGCCGGTTCGAACCCCACCCATTGCACTACCGACGTGAACCCACTCGTAACACAAGCATTTAGCTTAGCACGAGGGGTTAATAAGAATACTAGTAATGTGTGACCCACATTGCTAGAAAGCTTATAAGTCAGGTTCCGCGCGCAAAATTAAATTAAATAGAAAATAACTTTTTCATGTATACATAATGCTTCATTTTTAGGGTTCCGTAGCCAAATGGCAAAAAACGGAACCCTTATAGATTCGTCATGTCCGTCTGTCTGTCTGTCTGTCTGTCTGTCCGATCGTGTCACAGCCTTTTTTTTCGAAACTATAAGAACTATGCTGTTGAAACTTGGTAAGCAGATGTATTCTATGAACCGCATTAAGATTTTCACACAAAAATAGAAAAAAAAACAATACATTTTGGGGGTACCCCATACTTGGAACTGAAACTCAAAATATTTTTTTTCATCAAATCCATACGTGTGGGGTATCTATGAATAGGTCTTCAAAAATGATATTGAGGTTTCTAATATAATTTTTTTCTAAACTGAACAGTTTGCGCGAGAAACACTTCCAAAGTGCTAAAAAGTGTTTCCCCCCCTGTAACTTCTAAAATAAGAGAACGATAAAACTAAAAAAAATATATGATGTAGATTACTATGTAAACTCCCACCGAAAATTGGTTTGGACGAGATCTAGTAAATAGTTTTTTTTAATACGTCATAAATCGTAATGATACGGAACCCTCCGTGCGCGAGTCCGACTCGCACTTGGCCGGTTTTTTATTTAATGCTACACAAAGTCTTCTAAAGTCAAATATTTATTATTTAATATTTGTTTTGATTTTATTTTCTCTAATAAATATCAGACTTTGCGTGTAACAAAAATTTGATTTGTCTAGAAAATAATAATGAACGCTTACCTTATTGCATTTAGTGTTGATCGCTTTCCCACCCACACTAGCGATACTTACTTTTGTTTTTAGTTTTATTCAAAAGATATCCAATAGCTTTTTTGGTATCAGAATGCCACTGACCGGTGCCGTGCAAAAAAAATATGTAGAAAAACTTAAAAAGCAAAGTTTTGTTGTGGTAGGGCCACGCTGTTCGCAGCATGAATGGGCCGGCTCGACCGGGGAAGTACCACACTCTCGCAGAAGACCGACGTCCGAGTAGTAGCGGTACTGCGCTTCGTTCGGTGAGCGAGAGGGCCGGAGGCCCAATTCCTCCCCCAATCCCCTTCCTTCTCCTTTTCTCCTTCCCCTCCCTTTCCCTAAATAGGCTCGGCAACGCATCTGCAACTCCTTTGGTTTTGCAGATGTCCATGGGCGGCGATGACTACTTACCATCAGGTAGCTCGCCTGCTCGTTTGCAGCGTTATCCCATAAAAAAAAAGCAAAACCCTGAAAAATATGAAGAAAAAAGAAAAAAACACCTGGAGAAAGTGAAACAAAAAAAAAAAAATATCAACTCTTACTGATAGTGAAAAAGAAGCTCTAAGACAAAAATGGAAAGAAGCTAATGATAGAAAGAAAAGAAAAAGCAAGCAGAAAACCTAAAAAGGAAGAAGATTTAAGGCAAAAAAGAGCAATCTATGCAGCTAAACGAGTATTATACATAAAAGCACAAAATACAAAACTTAAGCAAGAAAATAAAAAGCTTCACGAAAAGGTGAGCAGAATGATGAAAATAATGGTTGTAATGAAAAAACGCATTTATAACATAAACATAAATGTATTGAACATCTCAAAGCTAAAAACCGAAATCTAGTTACAGTCACAGATAACCAGCCTGTAGATAGCAATTTTCTTGAAGAAAAAGCAACTCCAATGTCAAAAGCAAGCAGTTTTGTCGAAAGATTGTTATAAGAGAAGAGGATAAAGAAAAAGTAAGCCGAAAAGTTTTCGAATTAAACGTAATTTCAGAATCTTTAAAACTACAGTATACCAATGCAGACACAAACAATGAAAAAAGGGTACTCAAAAAGGTAGTTAACAACGATTTTGTAAAGAAATATAGTTTAACTACCAAACTATCAACAACTTTAGGGTTAAAGGGACGAATTAGAAATGATGATAAAGTGCAAGAGGCCAAAGAAAAAGACAATATTAAAAAAAATAAGGAATTCTTTTTACGCGACGACGTCAGCCGTGCCACAGCAGGTCGAAAAGAATGCAAAACTCTTAAAAAAGATAAACAACAGAAACGCTTTCTTTTAGATTCCATGATAAATCTGCACGCCAAATATAAATCGGAAGGTGGAAAAGACTCTTACACTACATTTACTCGGTATAACCCATTTTACATAGTAAATCCTACTCTCAACGATCGAAAACTTGTGCTTGTGTTAAACACAGTAATTTAATACTGAAAGCCAAAAAGCTAGTGTTGTCAATGACTCAGTTGTTTAAGTCCTTTAAAATATGACTTAAACAACTAGTTCAGACTAAAAAGACTATCTTTAGACTAATAAAACTATCTTTAGACTAATAAGACTAGCTTGAAGACTTAAACAGCTTAACGACTCAGTCCTTTAATAAAATGCTTACACCTTAGTCGGTTAATAAAATCTTATACAGCTAGCCTTTTAAGTCTTTGTCCCATTGATAATAACTATCCAGCAATATTCGTGGTTAATAAATCGCAATAAACCTTTTTCTCGGTTTCCTGCCGGCCCTGTCGGACATACAACATGTTTATTATATTAAACAAGTAAATTTTATTTTATATCGAGTATTTTATGCTAAACAAGACTCTGAAACGTCGCTTATATAATTTTAAAGTTTAAAATAGTTGTACGCTCTTGCACGTTACATCTACATTGTAAATACACTTGTCATGAGAAGATAGCTGTTTTGCAGACCTTTTGATGAATGATAAGTTCAAAGTGTACTTATTTAATAAATTTAAAAATCCTTATAACTAAAAGATAGTTTTACAATAATATAAATATCTTCTTATAATGAGCTGTTTTAATCCACGCGGACCGACGTCGCGGGGACCACCCACGAAGGCAATGACAGTTGACGTCAATTTGAAAAAATGGCCGTGCCAATGTAAGGGATATTCATTTTGTTGTTGTTTTCCTCTTTGGTGTTGATTACTTCTTGATCATATAATTATAACTATTTAACGCGGGACATAATGAATTCAAGCAAGAGGAACAGAAAGTCATTAGTTCTAGAACAGTTTGAAAAAAGTGATACATTTGTAAAATGTAAATTATGCACTAAACAATATTCAATCAAAACTTCACATTCTATGCTGAAGCAGCATTACAAAAAACACGAACATGGTGCTCATCATAATGCTTTGCGGAACGAGGCTGCTGGTAATAAACAATATTATGACAATTTGGTGTTGAATTTTGTTATCCACGGAAATCATCCATTTTCAGTTGTTGACGAAGAACATTTCGAGAAACTTACTAATGGACTAAATCCAAATTATTCTGGACTAAGTCGCACACAATTAAATTTGAACATGCAAAAAGTTTTTAAAGAAAAACAGAACCAAATCATGGAGTGTTTGAAGACAGTTCCAGGTAAGATTGCGTTGACGTTGGACTTCTGGACGTCCGTCACAAATAAACCATATTTGGTCGTCACTGCGCACTTTATTCTTGAATCAAAATTGACTGCAATAATTTTAGAATTCGACTTAATGCCATATCCGCATAAAAGCGAAAATATTTTGGACAAACTAATAGAAATATTGCAAAATTATGGTATTGAAAACAAAATTATGTCAATTACAACTAACTGACAACGAAGCTACTAATGTAAAATTATTGCAATTATTGACATTATTTCACAGTAATTACGAAAATGTCATTCATACGAGGTGCCTTGCACATGTATTAAACTTAGTTGTGAAGAATGGATTGAAAACGATTGAGAAGCCTATTGATGATGTTTCAAAATTAGTGAAAGTAATAAATTTTTCGGCAAAGAAGAAGCAAATGTACTTTGAAACTTGCAAATTACTGGGTGCTCCTCAACTGAGTCTTCTTCAGGAAATGCCCATTCGATGGAACACCGTGTACTTGATGCTAGAACGTGCATATAGTAGGCGTAATGTTTTGGATCACATATGTCAGCAGAAAAGGGAATTCAACCAGTATCTGATAGAAAGCTGGGATCAAGTAAAAGATTTGATACGATTTCTTCAACCTTTTTACGATGCAACTTTGTTGCTTTCAAAGTCTAAGTACCCTAGCCTATTTTACGTTATTCCCATAATCGATGTCATAAGGGAACGTTTTGAATCAAACTGACAACGAGCTATTACAAAAGGTGTGTTGAAGTTATGATAAAAAAAATTAACGAATTTAAACCGCATTTGTATACTAATTTTGCAAAATTTGCCGTGCTATTAGACCCACGTTTAAAAAATACTTATTTTACTGGAGACGAAAACGAAGAAACACTGTTATGTTTTAAAACTTATTTTTTACTTGTATTACGCAAACGGCACACACGAACAGATTACACAACGCGAGTCAGAAAATATACAGTCACAGAATACCTATATAATTTACAAGCACACTTTCAGTGTCCAAAATGAAATAGAAAAGTACTTTTCATTACCACTTGAGACAGAAGACATAGATGTTTTGTCTTGGTGGTCAAATCAAAAGTATCACTTACTATATATGCATATGATGTATTTTGTGTGCCAGCATCAAGTGTTCCAAGCGAACAAGCTTTTTCCAAAACTGGTAATTTAATTACAAAAAAAACGAAATCGCTTGGAAACGCAAAACATAAGAGCGTCAATGTGTCTATCATCATGGATGAAAATCCTTTAACTTTCTATGTTCAATTTAAAACAGCTACAAATTATTGTACAAATAAATAAATGATTATTTACAACTTCATATGGCTATTTTTTTTTACTTCTAATGAATGATACAAAAGATGTAGGATTTCTGTTTATATTGGCTGTCCAGTATTTCTTTTAGAGTTTAGCTAGTGCTTAGTAGTAGTTACTGCAATGGGGATTAGTCTTTATGATCATTCTTAAAAGATGGAGTAAATTTAAGTCTTTTTCATAACTAATCAATCATACACGAGTTACACGACTCCCTAGGCGAGTCTTTTTAGTTCAAACTTAAAAGCATTAAAAGACTTACAAGCTTTATAAGACTAACACGCCTTATAAGCCTTAAAGCACTAGAGACTATGCTTATTCTACGCAAACCTTAGTCGAGAACTAAAAAGACTTAAGAGACTAAAAGCTGAGGGTTTAAAGGGCTAAGTCAGTCTTTAGCTGTCAAAATGTAGTCTAGTCGCTTCTTACACGACTTAAACGACTGAGTCTCTTTCATCACTACTTGCAGCCCTGAGTCTAAACAATGTATGTATAATACATGCCCATCTTGTATGTCAAAGTCCATTCCAGTTTCTCTTGAAGATAATACTAATAACATCAATATCACTTGGCTTGAGTGGGGGTTAAAAAAGCATGAGTATATAAACATTTTAAAAAATGCTGAAAGAAAACCCATGACTACCAAAAAAATTGGAAAAGATATTAAAAGTGGTACCATTGGGGAGCTAATTCAAGATTTTGACAATTTAACAAAGAATTAAGCGTTTTCAAGAAACACTATTACATTATTGGTCATCAGCATAAGACTCTACAAAACTGCATACGGAACCTATCTGAGGATGAAGTAGTCATAATTTGTGACTTCTCAGAAAATTATGCCGGCAAATTACATAAGGAAATACAATCCGTTCATTTCGGTGGAAATAGAGAACAAATTTCTCTCCATACTGAGGGGAGTAATTTATAGTAAGAACAACAATCCC
This sequence comes from Subacronicta megacephala, assembly GCA_958496365.1. Lineage (NCBI taxonomy): Eukaryota > Metazoa > Arthropoda > Insecta > Lepidoptera > Noctuidae > Subacronicta > Subacronicta megacephala. Next base: position 10,757,402 of record OY292533.1, read on the forward strand.
ACATCGTTTTGTTCTGTATCTCCATGTTGTGAACACGATCCTGGAGCGATTTGGGCTCACCTTACACCAGTTTTTGAATATGCAAAACAAATAATTCCTTCCTTAAAAGTTGTACACATGTATTCTGATGGCCCCGCCACACAATACAAACAGAAAAAGAACTTTTATCTTTTTAGTAAAAATGTTGAAGAGAGAACTTTGGATTATGCTTCCTGGTCCTTTTTTGAAGCATCGCATGGGAAAGGAACGGCCGATGGGGTTGGTGGAGCAGTTAAAAGAACTTTGGACGATCTTGTATCTCGCGGAACCGACATTCCTAATGCAACCATCGCTTTCAAGATGTTGAAGGAATCAGAAAAAAAGGTGAAACATTTTTTTATATCAGAGGAAGAAATACGAGAAATGCAACAAAAAGTTCCCGATGAGTTAATTGCGTTGCCAGGTACAATGAGAATTCATCAGATTATCACAACTGCAAAGCAAGGTTCTGTCCTATATCGAGACTTAACTTACTTTTTGTGGCCCAAAAAAGGGTTGTTGTGCATGTTATGAACCAAAAACACATGACTTAATATCAACCCATAAATCAGAGAACAGGCAAAATAAAAGCGGAAGACCAAAAAAAACTTTTAAACGAATAAACAATAAAAGATCTAGGTCAAACTCGTCTGACAGCGATGATTATGATAGTGACGACATTCCCTATGCAGATTCAGATGACAGTACTTACTATGAAGAAGATGCTATGCTTGAAGAGATACTCGATATAGAAGAACTTGAAATAAATGCAGATAGTATTGAGAACATTGAAGAAATGGAAGATGAGCACATTGAAGCTTTTAATATTAAAGAAAATGACCTGGAAATAAACACCATTGATAAATTCGATCAGAATTTAGATAAAGACCTGACGAAAACAAGAAAAGAACAGAAACCATAAGCAAATGAAGGGCAAATGTACCATACTCAATTGATAAACAGTCATGCAAAAGAGCTGAGAGTAAAAACTAACGGTGAAGTGAAGATGAATGTTGACATGCCAAGTAACTGAAACTTCGGTGAAAATATTGACTCAAGTAGCAGTAAACATGATATTAAATGAAAAAACAGGCAAAATGCAAATAATACCCGTAAAAGAAGATAATGATCTAAAGAAAACAAGAAAAGATAAACAAAAAGCCAATGAAAGGCAACAAATTTACGATACACAATTATTGATGGACAGTCATGCAAAAGAGCTGAGAGTAGAAACTCAAGTACTAAGTAAAAGTGACTCGAGGATTATGAAAAGAAAAATGGTAGTAGAGGAAATTCTAGATGCGGATACTCCGTTGATAGCAAGTGAAGCAGTAAACCAAAAACAGAAACAGACATAAAGGAAACTAAAGAAGAAGTGAAGATGAATGTCGACGAAGAACCGGAAATGTCTGATGATGATAAGATAATGATAAATATAATAAGTCAAAAAGAGAACTCACCTCCTTGTGCAAGCACTAGCATTAGTAACTCAACACCAAACTCCATACAAATAATACCCGTAAAAGAAGTTGAAACTGAACCTATCATTGGAAATCAGGGTAACTTTCAGGACGAGAAAACCGAGACAAACAAATGGGAAATAAATAATACTGTATTGATCAGATATTACGTTAAAAAAACCTGGAAATATTATATCGGTACAATTGAACAGATTGATAATATGTACTAATAAAAGTTATAAGATTAATTACTTCAAAAGCATCCGTCAAAAAGGTAATTTGAAATTTACAAAGCCAAAAGTTAGCAAGGATGTTGATATAGTACCGCAAGATTGTATTGTAAAAAAAGTTAAATTGATACAAATATCGAAAGAACGTCAGGATTTTATACTAGCCAACGAGGAAGACAATATATATTTTTGACTTGTATTTCTTAATTTTTGTTTTCTAGTTACAGTTGACCCTATGGTTAATGTAGCAATGCAGCTTTTTTTAATAAAACAATGATTCATTTTGAAATTCATTTTTCTATCTTCCAATGTTCCTAAGTGCTTAAGTTTTTAAAGATATTTCTCACAAATTATAGTCTGAAATTAAATATCTTGTACTACTACAATCTTACCTAATTCTGAATACAGCCTTACTTCTACAATTTTCTGACATCCAATACAATTTCCTAATAAAACAATTTCGCTAGGAAATTGTATTGGATTTAGGACAACGCGGGTCCCTATGCTTCTTTTAGTTTGGCCTATGTATGAGAGACCGCAATCACAATCAAGCTTGTATACTCCTGCATCTTGTAGAGGTATGTGGCACTTGACAGGTGGTAGGAACACATACCGTAAAAGAACACATCGCCGATGTCAAACACTGCCGTTCCAGGAAGTCAGCAGTTTGTGAACATACACTTGACAAGACCCAGCACTACATCAGATTTGATAAACCACAAGTCCTTGCAAAAGAAAACCGATTCCTACCTAGGATGATTCGCGAGGCTATTGAAATTAAAAAACATCCAAATTTCAATAGAGAAGGTGGCTGGGTCTTACCATCTGCTTGGAACCCAATCATAGATTCCATTAAATCCAAGCACAAGACTGCGAGACCTAAGGATACGGTGAGCTCATTCTGCGTGACCGGCATAAATAATAATCAACAAAATGTAGGGTAGCTGTTGATAATTTTGACATTAGGATGACCAACACCTCAGTCCACCCGTGACCATGGATGCTGTAAAGGATCCGAAACGTCGGGAATTTAAAAATATCAATATAACGCGATAAAATCCGTAAAAAGTAGTTTTATTTCAATGTCTAATATTCGCGTAAGTGTTAGAAACCAGTATCATACTTAATTATTTTTTGACGAAAATTTAAATCATGGAATAAGTTACTAAGATTACTATAATATATCATTCTTCAAGAGACATCTTTATATTATATGTAGTTTTATTTTATTAATATTTAATATTTTTAAACTTGTTCCAGATGGTACTATTTGTTTGTTTTTCATGATCCCCCACACCTGTTAAAAAGTATCAGAAATAACTTCCTTACTAAGAACATCCTATATAAAGGAAAAGTGGCATCATGGGGGGATATTGCATATATTTATGACCTAGACAGCAAATCTGGTCATACCAGGGCAATCCCAAAATTGACAGCACATCACGTCGACCCTAAGCATATAAACAAAATGAAGGTCAAAGCAGCCACCCAGGTGCTGAGTGCTCGTACAGCTGCAAATGCAATGCTTAGTTACACTCATGCTCTTCGTAAGTACTCTTATTTATCACAGAACTCCTTTTTACAAAATACAAGATGCTATTTACTACGGCATTCTAATTGGTTTTTTTTTACCTTTAATAACATTTATACAACGAAATATGAAGCTCATGTTTCTTTTCGATAGTTAATTTATGACATGAATGTATAACTACATGTTCATTACTAAAAAAATTACAAACCGATTTATTAAAAGAAAAATTCATCTGCGAGCAGGATTTTAACCTGCAACCCTGTGATTAGGTCATGTTTTAGTGACATAAAGGAAAGGAAATAAGTGGCAATTGTGATTCACAACAAAATAAATATTTTTCAGATGAGCGGCTCAAAACTCCTATGGAGACAATGAAAACTACAGCAGCAGTGGTGGAGTTTTTCGACGACCTGTTTGATAGCGTCAATGGATCGCCTGGTGGATCAAAGGGCAAATTAAGATGTGCCGTGAAATCAAAATCACCTCACACAGAATTTTGGAAAAAATCTATTAGGATTTAAAAAAATATGCAATTTATAGACTGTAATAGTAAATTTGCTAGGCAGACATGCAAACCCAGACATGTTCGCGTTCCATGCCTTGAACGGTGGAACACTACGCTGGAGAGTTTTCTTGGGTTGGCCAACTTATTATTCACAAAATTTGGGGTGGATTTTTTTTACCCCAGATTAATAAATCAAGATCCTCTTGAAAATTTTTTTGGTCGTATAAGAGCAATGAATTACAGAAATATAAATCCCGATGCAAATTCATTTATGAACGCCTTTAAATCTTTAGTGTTATCTGGTATATTGAGCCCTCACTCAAAATGTTCAAATTGTGAAGAAGATGACGGGGATACATTAGTAGATTTAAATTACTTATTTAAAAGTACTAATGATGAGAATACCCCGCAATACCAAAATGTTTGTATGCCGCCATCTTCTAAAAGTCATCCAGGGACGGGTGACACTCTCATTGAAAATGTTATTGCAGAAAAAGTGAGGGTTCAAACATCGGCGTACACAGCTGGATATATTTGCCGAAAAATATCTAAAAAATTTAACTGTAATTCATGTTCTAAAACATATTCGAAAAATGAAATTAAAGGGATACATGCGTATATCCAACACAGGGAATTCAAAAGATTAAAACACAATAATTTGGCCTACCCAAATGAGAAAATTCTCAGAATATACAGAGATCACAGCCAAATCATCCATAATTTATTGAATGAAAATGCATTTAAAAATAATATTAAGAAAAATTTAAAGACCTTTATAGGCAAATGCAACATGTCCTGGTTTGGGTGTAAGAAACACAACAGCGATGTTGTAAATTTTTATATGGCGCTGGTAATTCGCTTGCAAACTCACAATTGGTACAACATCATTAATAAAATTTTATGTGGTAAAATAGAAGAAAAATATGCTGCGAAAATGGAAAAATATAAGAGCCATAGATTAAGAAAAAAAAAGCTTAATAAATGATTTTGATATTACATGATTGTTTGTTTTATTATTATTATTAATATGCCTTGAAACATGAAATAAAGGGTGACTGTCATATAATTTATCGATCGTGTCACATCACTACTATCTATCGATATCGATATCGTAATATGCAGTGAAATTGAAAGCCCTACTATAAACATTGCGTATGTGTGTGTAATGTCAAATCAACTTATGACGAGCGACAACAGCGCCATAACTGTTATAAGAGGAACTAAGCAAATCTGACTGTCACATCTGTAGCTTGCTACATATAGTAATCTGTGGCCATTAGAGAGTTAGTAGTCGCACGCAAGGTCATGCGCATTGTTTACCTGTCATATTATATATTTTATTGTTTTAGTGAGTTTTACACTGATATAAGTGAATAAACTGTGTTCTGCCGGACTGTAAGGAAAAGTGTGGTGTAAATCATGGATGAGTTTGAAGACTTTGAAATTACAAATGACGATTTGACGCAGATTGAAAATATAGAAATTTCCTTGCTCAATAGTAGCTTCAAAATCAAAATCAAAAATCAAAATTATTTATTTGTGATTCACAGGTTACACACAAGGTCTTCATTAAGTTGTATAGATCAGTTCATTCTGTGATCAGCCTCATAGGCATACAAATTTCTTAAAAATATACTTATATAAGTATATTTTTAAGAAATTTGTATACCTATATAGGTATAAAATTACAAACTAAAAAAAAAATTCATTCATTTAATATTCATTACGATTATCCTGATTTGCTATTAAAAAATTCATCAACGGTGTAAAAAGAATGTTTAATGAGGAATTGGAAAAGTTTACTTTTGAATACATTAATGTTTCCACACTCCTTAATATTATTAGGGATCTTATTATAAATCTTAGGTGCCATAGCAAACACACTATTCTCATACAACGCAGTTTTATATTGCCTATTAAGGTTGTTATATAATATACATCTGTTGCGAGATCTTTGTTCAAATATAAATAAAGATGGGTGTTGCCTGATAAAAAGAGCTATTTCAAATATGTATAGTGACGGTACGGTAAGTAATTTTAAGTTTATAAAGAACTCTCTACAGCTATCGGTTCTTTTTAGAGCACACATAGCACGGATGCACCTCTTTTGACATTTGAATACCTTGTCCCAATTAGTGGCATTACCCCAGAAAATAATTGCATATCTCAGTCTACAGGCTACAGAACCATTATAAGCAACAAGTAACGTCGGGAGACTGACCTTTTTTGCTAGCATGTATAAGTTGTACGATGACTGTGACAATTTTTTACAGACAAATTCTATATGGGTTTGCCATTTTAGGTTGTCATTAATATGTACACCAAGAAATTTTGTAACTGTGGTTAATTTAACTTCTTTGTCATTATATTGTATTTTTGTATTAAACTGGTGGTTTGTTCTCTGTTTAAATTGCATTATTTTAGTTTTATCTATATTTATCAATAAATTATTATTTTGTAACCAGTCAATGATTGAATTTAGGCTATTATTAATGGTGTTTTCATTATCATATATAACAGTACAGTCATCTGCAAACATGATCATCCGATCTTTTGTTGATCTAGGTAAATCGTTAATATACACAAGAAAGAGGAGGGGTCCCAAAACACTCCCCTGTGGAACACCAAATTTAACAATTCTTGGATTAGATCTAATAATTATTTCATTATTTGTATTGGGACAAATTTTGCTTATACTTGTAATGTGAGTTCTGTTGCTGAGATATGATTTTAATAAATCTAGAGTATTACCCCTGATACCGTATATCTCGTTTTTTTAATAAGGTTGTATGATCTACGAAGTCAAAAGCCTTTGACATATCCATATATAAGGCATATGTAGGCTGTCTTGCATCAACTCTAGGATATATCATACTTAAAAACTCATAGATGGCTAGGTTTATTGACATATTTTTACGAAAACCTTTTTGTTCCTTAGAAAAGATATTATTTTTTTCAAAGTAATTATACAAATTGTTATAAATAGCCTTTTCAAATATTTTAGAAAATGTTGGAGTTAAAGCTATTGGTCTATAGTTTTCTAATAAAAGTTTCGAGTCTTTTTTATGTAGAGGTTTAATAATTGTAGTCTTCAATACTGATGGAAATGTGCCCTGTTCGAAACACAAGTTAATAATGTAACTGAGTATGGGTGCAATAGTATTGGAAACACACTTTATTACTGATATACATATCTCATCAAAACCAGTACTTTTTGTATTTTTTAAATTTCTGATAATAGAACAAATGTCTGAAGCAACAGTTGGACATAAAAAAAAGGAATTTATAGAGTTGTGTGAGCATATTTGATGTTTAGGATTTGGTGTGTTGTGTGGTTTAACCAAATCAGCGAAATAATTATTAAAAGATTCTGCTATTTGTCGAGCATCGGTAACTTTATAATCATCTATTAACAATTCACTAATAGTTACGGGAGAAAATTTTTGTTTACTGCCTTGAATAACTTTCCAAGAGGCTTTGGATTTATTAATAGCATTTAATATAAAGTAATTGTTTTGAGATTTTTGAGTTAACTTTATAATTTTATTTAACCTCATAGAATAATTTTTAAATAATAGTTTATCCATATTTTTCTTGGTTAATCTATATTTCCATAGAAGAGAACGTTTGTGTCTTAGCTTTCAGCTAAGTTCGGAGTCCGAGGAAGAATATAACTTACAACCAACTTTACGAAAGCGGCGTCGACGAGTTCTGTCCATTAGTGACACGAGCGACATTGAATTTTAAAATACCGTGCCAAGTACTTCTGGTCACACCGCGTCGCTAACTGCATCATCTACCATGTGGCACCAACCAAAAGGTAATCAGCGTCGTATTATCCCCTACACTGAATTCCCAGGATTAGATACACGAGTTGTAAGAGAAATGATCGATAAGAGCCCGGCAGATTTCTACCATTTTTTAGTACCAGACGAAGTATTTGAAATGGTGGCCGATTATACGAATAGCTTTGCTATAAAAAAATTCACAGGGTCTGACGCAGCATCTAAAGCTGCGCGGATTCGCCAGTGGAAACCTACATCCGCAGCAGAGATGAAACGATTTTTCGGACTGATTATTTTCATGGGGATCGTAAAATTACCCAAAATATCCTACTACTGGTCAAAAAATCCTGTACTTGGACAGAATTTTCCACAAACAATAATGAGTCGAAACAGATTTGAGCAAATGCTGCACTTTTCTAAGCAAGACGAAGACAATAAATCTAATAGATTACACAGAATTGAAAAATCACTCGAAGTTGTGAACAGGAACTTCCAAAGAAACTACACCCCATCCGAAGAGATCTCCATAGATGAAAGCGTGGTGCCTTTTCGCGGTCGAATCACTTTTCGACAATACAATAAACAAAAAAGGCATATATATGGCATAAAGGAGTTCAAGTTATGTACCATACCTGGATATACTTATAAAATAAATGTATACGCAGGAAAGAATAACGATGACATCAATACAACACCATTGAACGTCGTTATGTCTCTATGCAGCGATTTTCTATACAAGGGACATACGCTAGTGACCGACAACTGGTATACCAGTATAGATCTTGCCAAAAAACTTCTGGATGCAGAGACTCATCTCGTAGGCACGATTCGGAAGAACCGGAAGCATCTGCCAAAGGATGAAGTAAATGCTAAACTGAAGCGAGGACAATTCATGGCGAAGGAAAGCAGTGAGGGCATAACTGTAATGAAGTGGAAGGATAAAGGGGACGTACTTTTGCTGTCCACAAAGCACTCGGTGCGATTCCAAAATGTCCGAAAACGCAACAAAACGATTTCCAAACCGAAAGTTGTCATTGACTATAACGGCGCTAAAGGAGCTGTAGATATGTCCGATCAGCGTTCAATCAACGTTCTCCTGAACACAGCAGTGGTCAATGTACTGATCTTGTATCAAAGCGTCACTGGCAAGAAAATACAAATGGCAGACTTCCGACTGGAATTACTGAAGTCGTTTTGCAGACAACAAGATGTTCCAGTTGCACGACCTAGAAGAATGGTACACAAACTGCAACAAAAAAAAGTGCAAGCCAGAACAAGCAAATAACGCAGCTACTTACGGCAGAAAATTGGCTAAAAACAAAACTAAAAAGGTGAGAACGTTTTGTCCACAATGCCCGGAAAAGCCTTTTCGTTGCATATCTTGCTTCAATGTGCTTCATCATTGACCAATTTTTTACCCGATTGCACGACGAAAAGAAGGGAAATGTGTTTATTTTGTTGTTAAGACTGATTTCATTTATTTGCCATAAAACATAATTTTTAAATATTTTCTAATAAAACATATATTTTGTAAACCTTTTATTTTATTTAAAACCAAATTGTGTATATTTAGCTAAAAAATCAAGTCTTTTTTTATACCTAGTGTCGAAACGAGCTAGTATGCGTAAACTGTTCTCCAGGGCCGCGCCGGGCACGCGGAATATAGTTTTGTACCGGCACTGTGTCCTCCAGCGAGAAAATTGAGTTCAAACACGAGCCCGTCGCGCGGACACCGGTGAGCCCCACGGCCTGAACGGGTAGTACTGCTGTCGCTCACTGGTGAGCCCCACGGCCCAAACGGAACAGTCACTAAATTTAAGTCGGCGTTTAATGTGTTAAAATACCAAAGGCATTTTTAACGACTCTGCGAGATGTATTTATTTATTACTACGTACTTACAATTTTTCTTTTGTTTTATATTTATAAAATATTTGTTTGTTTGACGCCATCATAAGATGAACGAAATGAACACTCGTCTCGCTTCACTTGTCTTTGTCATAGACAAATAAAGTGGAGGCGTGAATGAGTTGCTGCGCGTGCGGCACAGACTAAATCATTTCATTTGTATTAATAAGTAATTTTATCTGTATACAATTTATCTATTGCAATTGCATGCAGGTGCATTCTTAATGCACCTGTATTTTTGCATCTTCGGTACCCTGTTTTTTACGAGTATTTATAGTATATTATTTTTTATTTATAAATTTCTTATTTTTGGTTTTATTTCTTTTCTTATCATTATTTATACAGACTGTCCCTGGCGTCATCAGCGGGCCCTATCAGAATATCAGCGCTGCAGCTTGATGTGCTTGCTGCAGCATAGTGCTGAGATAGGGACCCATTCTGACATCGCACAATTTTTGATTTGATAAGTTAAATTGATTGTTTTGTATTCTTTATTGTGTTTGACTGTCAGAATAAACTTTCTTTCTTCTTTCTTTCTTTCTCTGCTAAGTCTGTAATTAAACACTCTTTCTTTGGAACCCGCCTCTGGATTATCTTCAAATGGTTTCATAGTATATTTGGTAAGCATAAAAGCTTTGTCGCCCAATATGAAATATGGTATTTTCATTATGTACGGTATTTGTAGTATCTGCGCTTCAGGAATGTTCAGTTGACAGTTTTCTAATTTTCGATATAAAATCGTATTTTTAAAAACTCCGCCGTCGGAAATACGCCCTTTACTTCCGACATTAACAAACAAGAATTTGTAATTAGCATCCACGAGAGCGAAGAGCACTATACTAGGAAAATTCTTGTAGTTGTCATAATCAGTACTTATTTTGATGGGTCTTTGAAGAGTTACGTATTTCCCGTCCATAGCCCCTATAACATGTGGGAAGTTCCATTTTATTTCAAATTCATTTGATACTGGTAGCCATTTTTCTTCTGTGGACGGTGTCTGCAAATAACAAAATAAACATTATTTTTACAGAGCAATCCTTCTCAAAAACCAGAACCATCACAACAGTCTACGCCATCACCACAACAACCCGAGCCATCGCCACAACAACCCGAGCCATCCCCACATCAACCCCACATCCCCATATCAACCATAACTTCCGCTGAAAATCTGCAGAACACACAATTTAGTCCTGCTACTACTACAGAAACATCAGACTTTAATTTTGGTGACAGCTCCGTCATTTAAATATGAGGCAGATAAATAAATAATTTGATTGCTTAGTTACCATGACTTTTTATTTACCTTAACGTAATCACTAAGGGGTTCTATAATTGCATCACACGTTTCTGGAACTATAGTTGATATAGATTGTTTCGATACTCTAAAAAGATATTGAAGACTGCTATAGAAGTCTCCTGTTGCCAAATATCTCAATGTTATCAGCACTCTTTCGGATACAGTTATTGCTTCTCTGTAGTTAGTGTCACATTTTTGTATTTTCACAGCCACTAAGGAGCACAAATATTCAATGTCTCCCGCAGACATGCGTGTAAAATTTGAGACTGAATGGTCGATTGTTAGTTCCTTTAACAAACTGTTGCCGTATTGGTTTCGGTTTTGGTACAATTTTTAATCCAGACTTTTAGTTTCTTTTTTCTTTTTTTTATTATATATCCAGACAACATAAGCGCCGTAGCACCTAATGGACTACATGGATGAATGTCTGGACGCGGCTTATGATAAGTGGCGAGTTTACAACTGCGGCCGATTTTGAATGAAATATTTGTATACTACTACTATCAAACTCGAACAAATTGGATTGTTTTTTAATGCCAACTTATTTATTGTAAAAAATACAGTTCATTTAATATTTTTTATTAATACTACTAATTGGACCATAGCCTAATCCCTCTCGTTCTGAGAGGAGACCCGTGCCCAGCAGTGGGACAATGTAATGGGTTGATGACTACTAATTCCCCTAAGTTACAACGTTTCGGTTCCACAACGACTATAATTTCACAGGCTTTTTCATTCTGTGTAATTAAGAAAATTCCAGACACTTTCAATGATGCCAAAAATGCTTCGGGGAAGAAATGCTTGAGGTTATTTCTCAAACGACACCCTGAACTAGCACGTCGTAAAGCACAGATAATAAATCCAGCTCGCGCTCATAAATTAAATAAAGATATTGCTGGCGATCACTTTTCCAAATACAAAAGCGTGCTGGATAGACTTGGAATTGAACATAAACCTGAAAGCCTTTACAACATCGTTGATAAAAATTGTCGCATAATATCTTTGCACCATCAGCAGGGAGTTCTGGCAGCCAAAGGGAGAACGACAGTTCATCAAATAGCGAATGAGCATGCTGAAAGTGTGACTGTGATAAGCCGCGGAAATGCTATAGGATCAGCTATGCCGCCAATGATATTGTTCAAAGGCAAGAGACTAAAGTCAGAATTTAAAGATAATTTACCTCCAGGCTCTCTTGTGGAGATGACGCCAAAAGGAAGTATGACGACAGGAACTTTCATGGAGTTAATTAATCATTTGCCTACATATAGAACATCAGGGCCATGTCTCCTCATATTTGATTCTGCAAAATGCCACCTGGACTTTAGCATTGTCGAGGAAGCTAAGAACGTCATAATGGATGTCATGCAAAAGTTTCATGCAAAATACATGCCTGAGGGGGTAGAGCGTCCTATAGAAGTTTTACACGTCAGGGACCATTTTATGTGGTATCACCTAGACTCCAACATTTGGAAACACATTTGGATGTATCAAAAACTCAACCATGAATTTTTGATACATCATGAAATACATCATCATACATGAAATGTTATGACTGCATAAATTCTAAATGTACCAATTGCATCAATTTGGTTAAGGATCACGTTGGTTTGAATTCAAGCATTAACAAAGAGACTCCAGTACATTGGTGTGAGTGGAGATTAAAAAATCACCAATTTACCAAAGTTACCCAGGGAAAATCAGAGATGAAAACAGTAAGAAGATATATAAAAGAAATAGTTACAGGGACTGTCACTGAACTGACTAAAAATTTTATAAAAAAATTATAAAAGATTTGAAATATTTAAAATTCACATCTTTAATAAGATTTACAAGTACAAGGCTTACAGAAAGTATATTGAAAATCTGAACGAAGATGCAGTTGTTATAGTGTGTAACTTTTCCGAAAATTATACATACTTGTACTTTCTGAAGAATTCCAAGCTATTTCAAGCAAAGCAAATAACTTTACATACGTTTGCATTATACCAAAAAAATTAAGGGCCGAAGCTTATCTGCTGTATTTCACCTATTAATGATCACGGGCCGGATGCTATATGGGCTCATCTGGACCCCATTCTTAGAGACATCGTTGATAATACACCTTACGTAAAAAAAACACATATTTAGTGACGGGCCAAAAACACAGAATCACCAAAAAACTATTTTTATTTATTTACAAAAAGACTTTCTGACTACGGGTTTGAAGTAGGGACGTGGAATTACTTTGAAGCCTCACATGGGAAAGGTGCGGTTGATGCTGTCGGGGGAGCCATTAAAAGAAAACTTGATTACTACGTAGCTCACGGACAGGATATTACCAGTGCTGAAGATGCATTAACTTATTTGCAAGGAAATATTTAAGGTAAACTGTACATGGTAACTGCAAAAAATGTTAAAGATATGTATAATTCCTCAAAATGTTAGAGAGCTCCTCAGAAGATAATACTATTACTCCAAAAGTGCATCATCCAATGTGGTAGTTATGTGGGAGGTAGCTTTCTAACCCAGAAAGCTAAAGTTAGTATAAAAATGAAAAGCCTGCTGATCGGTCATAGGCTCTAGTGATATGAATCCCACATAACTACCACATTGGATGACAACAGATACTGCACTTTTGGAGTAATAGTATTTTCTTCTGCGGAGCTCTCTGTAATAGATATTTCTTTTTCAGTGCTCGTAAAGGGTTCTGGATTTCTTTCCTCCATAGTTGCCTGTGTAGAGGGTTCTGGAATACTTTCCTCTTCAGTTAGCTGTTAAGAGAGTTCTGGAATAGGTTCCTCCTCAGTTGGCTGTCTAAAATCAATTCTGCGTCTGATTCTTTCCAAATATCGAAGGCTACTTGATGTAGGTGTTGTTGACACCCGGGTCGTCCAATATGCTTGGTTGGTTTGAGATGTCTACGTATTTGAAGATTTCCTGAAAGACAATTAAAATGAACAAATGTTCATAAATACAGATATACTTTAGGTTATGTATGTTGACATAAGCAGGTACACGAGATTAAGTGATTTACTCACCCGTATAAACTAAGTCTCCTACATAATTAGATTCTTGGAAATGATCTCGGTATAACCTGCTATGCTGTCTCGCTAGAATTTTTTTGCGACGTATAGCCTTTTCCCACTCTTTTTTTAGAGTTATATCTTTGGGAAATATGAACACCAGGGTTGGTAAATCATGGTACAGCACAGAGGCATTTTTTAACATCTAAATTAACTGAATGTTATTTTACAAAATGTATGGAATTGATAGCTTTCAATAGCCATAGCGACAATGCGCCAGCTGTCGTGAAATAATGTCAGTTCACATCCCCGTTGTAAAAAGTCACCCACTGTAAAATATGCTACAAGCGCCATCATTCCTTACTCCATCTTATCAGTGAGTTTGAGAATAAAGGCCAGGATGTTCCAACAAAACCGGTTACCGATAGTGCTAGTTTTTCTGCTAGTGCCGCTCCAGTAGTTTCGTCCTTGTCTAAAGGTAGGATTCCGACGTTCCGACAGGTTTTATAGGCAACAGCACTAATAAAAGTCGAGTCAAGAGTAGGTCAGTAGATCAGACCATCAGAGCCTTACTTAACCAAAGTTCACAGGCCTGTTTCATAACAGAAGCTACAGTTAAATTTCTTAATAAAAAAAAATAATCCTTGTTTAAGGAGTTATTTCAGGGCTTGGAGATGACTGATCAACCATGGCAAGGTACACGACTCATGACGCAATCATGTGTAAATGATCATTTTACTACTACTACTTAATGACCTTCGTATTAAGTAAGATAACCTCGTACTTACCAGAGAGAAGTTTTAATAAAGTTAATTTTGATTGCTTAATTATCATCCGGAGTTCAACACACCCAACAAAATAGATAATCTATTGGGTGCAGATGTGTCTATCATTAGGGAAGTTACTTTGAGGAGTCGTTCCGGTTCTCTGATCGCTCAAAGCACTACCTTAGGGTGGACTCTGTCAGGTACATTAGATCCTGTAACTAATGAAATGCCTAATAATTTATTAAATACTTTCAGTGTAATGCGCGCATAAGTAAAGGTCGATGATATCTTAAAGGGATTTATTTTATTTAAAAGCATGTAGTCATGTTGTTTCCTTGTGTATATTGGACGACACCTTATCATTCCATAAACAACATTTAACATGACCATTTTTAAACTGATCTGAATATTTCCATAGGCACTCTACTTATAATTTGCTTCAAAAAGCACTATTTACTTTTCTTATTTTATGAATCCTTATTTCTTTGTAAAATATACCAGATGAACAATCTGAGGATAGCAACCCGAGCAGCTCTAACAGCTTGACCAGTTCGGCCAGCTTAGCCAGTGCGGCAAGCACTGAGACCCTAGGCCACAGCCGTAGGTAGCCGTTCGCTTCGGACGATCAAAGTGCGCTTTTATAGACGCCTGACGCTGCCGGAGGCCAATGTACAGCGAGCGCCTCTCCTACAGCATGAGGTGGTACAATGCCAAGAGCGATGGAAGAGCACAGTCCGCAAAATTGAAAAGTGAATGAAAATTTAGTAATTAAAAACCTAAATATATTACGGCCTTCCCACTTATCTATTCTCAAGCCTGCGTAACATATCTCCAGCTGATTTCTTCCAATGAATGGTGTCTGATAGTTATTTTCAAGCTATTTATGATCGAACAAACCAATTTACGATATACAAAATTGCTAATTCAGAACATATTCACGCTTTGCAAGGCTTCGCATATGGGTTCTACCGGATCTTGGAAATAAAAAAGTTTTTTGGATTTAATCTGTTTATGGGTATCGCAAACCTTCCTAGATTGTTGGGGAATATTGATCAACAAACAATATCGCAGGTCATTCGTTTTCATGCACAATAATGCCACGGAATTGTGTCGAGTTGGTTTTGAAAATGCTTAATTTTTCCACCGTATTCGCTACCTTTTGTACCTACTTAACACGTAAAATTTTGAAAAGGTTTTTTTATTTTTGTTTTTTGGTTGTATATTCAAGTAAATCACATTATATGACATTATATTTTAATTTGTTTCCGGTGATTATAATGTAAAATAAAGCAAAAAAATAAAAAATGTTTGACATATCGCACCTCCGGTGCAAAAACGTCACTTATGCAATTTTTGACAAAATTGATTTGAGTATGAGAAAAATACGCTAACGTACATGTTTACATGGTGCGTCATTGTCACTTGTGTAGTGCGTATACTTTTCGCGTGAGGGCAGCTGTGTCGTTATAGTTTTGGCGCGAATCTAACCGCCACTGGGAGAAAGAACGTTTGATTGGTCAGTTGCGCGCGGCACCCCGCACGATTAAGAGACTTTTGGAGCTACATCGACACTAAGGTAATTATGACAAATTATTTTTATGTTTCTGGAGCAGTATCAACACTTGTGTATGTAGTGACATTTTTTCCCCAAATATTATACGTAATGGTATAAATTTTACGTTCGATTAACAAAAGTGACAATGTTCCATCAAAACAGTAAGGTTTAATTTTTTATTTTGTATAAAAAGTAACCTAGTACAAGTAATGACGTTATCGCTTCATGAATGATGTTTATTTTGCATACAATTTTATTACGTGCGAGATCGTTTTCATCTAGCAACTCTAGTAGCAGTTCCAGTAGTACTTCCAGTGGCAGCTCAAGTAGCAGTTCCAGTGATTCTCCTGCTGAAAATATAACATAACATACCATCACGTCTGTATTCCTCGAAGGGTTAGGCAGAGGTGCACTTAATGTACACCCACTGTTCGCCGGTATGTTTGGGTCCCATGTAAAAGGGGGCGAGCCTATTGCCATTCACCGGGCACAAATCCAGACTCCGAGCTGCTACTGAGAATTTCATAGAAAAACTCAATAACACTTTGCTCGACCTGGGGATCGAACCCAAGACCTCTAGCGTAGCAATCGCGACTGGGACCACTAGACCAACGAGGCAGTCATTATTTAGCCTTCATTTAATAAGTAAACCCAATCAATTTAAAGTGCTTAATTAAATTAATTTAATCTAAGAAACCCGTTAAATCTTATTTAAAAGTTAGAAAATGAACTGTTTGTAAAATAAAGCATAAGTACAATTTCCTAACAATTGAAATTCTTTTCACATTTCGCCTCTGTAATTTGTTGATCTTTGCACATCAAAAGACACCGCTTTACTTGTTTCACTCTTTGGCAAGTCTACGTGCAAGCATGAATGGGTCGGCACGACCGGGGAAGAAGGTACTACCCTCCTACAGAATACCGACGAAAAGCCGCAGAATGTATGCTGCGTTTCGTACGGTGTGTGTGGAGCGCCGGAGACCCAGTTCCGCCCGCAGTTCCCTTCTACTTTTCGCCTTCCAGTCCCTTTTTAGGGTTCCGTAGCCAAATGGCAAAAAAAGGAACCCTTATAGATTCGTCATGTCTGTCTGTCTGTCCGTCCGTATGTCACAGTTTTTTTTTCTCTAAAACTATAAGAGCTATGCTGATGAAACTTGGTAAGTAGATGTATTCTGTGAACCGCATTAAGATTTTTACACAAAAATAGAAAAAAAGGGGGTTTTTTCATCAACCCCCTACGTGTGAGGTATCTATGGATAGGTCTTCAAGAATGATATTGAGGTTTCTAATATCATTTTTTTCTAAACCGAATAGTTTGTGCGAGGGACACTTCCAAAGTGGTAAAATGTGGTTCCCCAGTTGGCAGGAAGCCGAGAATATGCTAGGAAGATGAATTAATGAACTATCAAAGACTATTTTTGAACTCACCCATATTCCTTATGAAGAAATGTATCAGCGACTGGTGGAGGGCTTAACAAGCTTATTCCTCTAAATGGTAGCTCAAGTAGCAGTTCCAGTGATTCTCCTGCTGAAAATATTAATTCTAATAATGACAGCCTTGTTCACGAGAACAACCAACCTGCGCAACCTATAACAAAACCAAGAGGCAGAAAGCGAACTCGTAATCCAACAACCTGGAAAAAGAATGTTGCTAAGCGATTGAAGAATTATGGTCAAGCTTACTTATATCTCAGTAAAATCTAAAAAAGTATGTCAAGGTAAAATAATGGGACCTACATGTACACAAAACAAAACAGATCGGTTTACAGGGCACACCAACGTAGATGTTAGTGTGCGTAAACTCAATGCGTTCATTACTTCGCCTATTTACTAGTGTTAGCTTTACAATAACCCGTTGTCCACGCACACATTTGCAATTTCTTGTCATTTTAAAGTTGCAGGGAATATGATGCATAAATTTAGCTAATGAATCAGACTCCACTGTGGCGCATAAGTTGAGCGTGCGAACAATACTTCTTGTCGCCGGCACCATAAGATCGAATCTTATTACCAACGGCTCAACTTTTTGTATGTTTTAAAAAATATTTTACATTTGTTTGTTCAATTCATTGTATAGTATTAGCAAGTCTTCTTTATATTTGGTTTGGATTATATTCATGGTCTACCCTCTAAAAATGACAAATTATAATATGTTAGTAGTTTAATTTCATCGTCATAATGCTATTGACTATCGAGCTTTTGTTACGTTTTTAGACATTATACCCTGCGTATTTTGAGAAGTGCTATTATTTGTGAATCAATATGAATCACTTAACTACACTTTTAAGAGCTGAGATAATTATTTTGCATGAGCAAAACGTTTCAATTAGTGAAATTGCGAGGCGTTTAAAGATATCGGTGAGTAACAAAATATTATTATTACGTTTAGAAGTTTATTATGTTTCAATAATACACATCTTGTTTATTGATGTTTTATGTAACAATATTTAATTATTGTTCATAGAGAAGAACTGTGCAATTGTGGGTCCATCGTTATGCAGATTCGGGAAGCATTGATCCTTGCCAACCGGGACCAAAGGCTGGATTTGCATATACAGATACCAATGCACGGCACCGTGATATAGTTGCTACGCATTTGGCTGAGCCCTTCCTCACTACTCGTTCCACGGCGACTAAACATGACGTGACGTTACAAACTGTGCGGAACCACTTGCGTGCAGCTGGTGTGAAATGTCGTAGGCCAGCCAAGAAAATATTACTGTCTGATATTCACATGCAACACCGGGTTCGCTTCGCAAGAGAATATTTGGATTTTGATTGGTGCAATAATACAGTTATATTTAGCGATGAAAAATGTTTGAAGTCGGACAAGGACGGTCGTAAAATATTATGGCGAAAAGATGGTGAACGCTATAACAAAAAAAATATTATTCCATGCAGGTCTAGTGGCCGCATTACGTTGGGTTATTGGGGATGGATGTCATCAATGGGTCCCGGTGAATTAGTGCAGGTAGGGGGTCGCAATACCAGTCAAGGTT
The DNA here is from genome assembly GCA_958496365.1 of Subacronicta megacephala. NCBI lineage: Eukaryota > Metazoa > Arthropoda > Insecta > Lepidoptera > Noctuidae > Subacronicta > Subacronicta megacephala. The sequence continues at coordinate 10,776,456 of OY292533.1, forward strand.
ACTTGGATGTTTTACAAAACGTGATGCTACCAACTGTGCGTGTTGCATACCCGCAAGAACACATTTACTTCGTGCATGATAACTGCGCTGTGCATCGCGCGCGACTCGTGCAAAGTTGGTTAAACGTCCAAGAAAACTTTACTGTTATTGAATGGCCATCAAAAAGTCCTGACCTGAACCCCATTGAAAACCTATGGGGTCACATGGTGCTAAACTGGGACTCATCTGAAGTCAGGTCCAAAATTAATTTAGACGATGTCGTTACCTCGTCATGGGAATCGTTTCGTGGCTCTGATTTGTGCTGGAATATGGTTGCTAGCATGAGGACACGATTGCAACAAGTAATAGATAGTGATGGCGCACCAATCGGCTATTAAAAATATCAGGGGGTGGTAATTTGTATTACATGATTGATGTTATTGTTAGTGAGATTACAATTTAGGATCGCAAGTATCTTATTATCTAACTTACTAACATGTTTATTCATATCATTAATAAATAAATTACCCTCTTGAATATGAAAAACAAAGTGAATTCTTGTCCCACTTAGAATATTTGTCATGAACCATACTTTATAATTTGTATTTATAATTTAAAAAAACCCTTTTCAATAAATATTGTTGTTATCATATTACACATTGTTTAATATTTTCTTGCATATATCATTTTTTCTGGAATAATGTTCTTATTATCAGGTAAATAACAAAAATAAAAATTCAACAAAACGAAAAAAAATAATGATAATAATGTAAAAAGTTAGCGTCGGGCCGGCGTGATTTGATCATAAGACTAATGTCACACCAGCTGCTTGCATATACACCTATGCCACGGTATCAGTTGATAAAACCTTTGAATTTATGCTTTTCTTTGTTTCATATATAATGTGAAGCAACAAGAAATTGCAAGTGTTTGCGTGGACAACGGGTTATTGTAAAGCTAACACTAGTAAATAGGCGAAGTAATAACGGGTTGAGTTTACGCACACCAACATCTACGTTGGTGTGCCCTGTAAACCGATCTGTTTTGTTTTGTGTACATCTAAATGTCGGTTGTCTTGTGTTTAAAATATTTACTGAACAACGGAGAACGGAAATATTTGAGTGTTACTGGAAATTGGGAACTGTAGAAAGGCAACGGGATTTTATGAATGCTTGTACAAGAACACTAAATTGCGCTTACCGCCGCATAAAAACCGACAAAATATACGACAGAAAACAAAACACTGCATATTACTTACTTAATGAATATAAGGAAATTCGCGTCTGTAAAACTTTTCTGATTAACACTTTGGGTATCACACAACAGATTATACGGACTGTTATCGATGGCAAGGCACAGAATGATGGGTTTATTCCACTTGATAGACGAGGAAAACACGGAAAGCAGTGCAAATTGAATCCTGAAGTCATTAGAGCAGTTAAAGATCATATCGAATCCATTCCCAAGATCGAAAGTCATTACCTCAGGACTAGTACTACCAGTCTTTATTGATGGTGGTTTGACAGTTGCTGAGTTACATAGAAATTATTCTGAAATTCAGAAGCAACAAAACAAGCCTGTTGTAAACTATGATGCCTACTCACGGATTTTCAACCAAGATTTTAATATCGGCTTTTTCAAACCGAAAAAAGATCGCTGCGATGAATGTGAAGCATACAAAAATGCCTCTGAAGAAGAAAATAATAAGTTGCGTGACAGCTTCAAGTTACACCAGGAAGAAAAAAGCTTAAGCAGACTCGAAAAAGACAGGGACATGAAAAAGTGCCATGAACCTGACACCAATACGATTGTATTTACTTATGATTTACAAGCAGTTTTACCCTGTCCTGTTGGCAAATCAAGTTCTTTTTTCTACAAATCAAGACTAAATTGTTATAATTTAACAATGTCTAATGCAAACAAGCAATAAACAACCTGTTACTTTTGGCACGAAGGCTTGGGTAATAGAGGAGCCATCGAAATAGGATCATGTCTATATAAATACCTGGAGCAGATTGCAATTGAAAATCCTGGCTCCGATATAATTATATACTCGGACAATTGCTGTGGTCAGCAAAAGAACAGGTTTGTCTTCGCTATGTACTATTATGCAGTCACTAAGTTAAACATACATTCTATTCAACATAACTTTTTGATTCGAGGTCATACCCAAAACGAAGGGGACACAGCTCACTCAGTTATCGAGAAATCTATAACAAGAGCTAAAAATGCTGGATCTATTTATGTCCCCGACCAATATATTTCCCTGATTCGTGGCGCGAAAAAGACCGGTAAACCTTTTGTTGTAAGGGAAATGAATTACGATGATTTCTTTAATTTAAAGTCACTTGAGGAAGACATTAACTTCAATATAGCCAAAAATTTTAACGGAGATGTAATCAAAACTGGTGACATTAAAGGCATTAAATTTACTAAGAGTAGTGAAACTTACCAATATCGAATCTGTTACAAAACTGAAAACTGGGTGGAAGCAAAAGCTGTAGTTCAACCAAGAAGTAATTAACGCAGAAATAGAGACAATGTGTGTAATTAGTGTGCATTTGACTTTTGAGTTTATCTAATGTTAATTTAAACTGATGATATACCATGGAATTTCCGACATCAAGTAATATACAATCAACAAAGTGATGTTCCTGTGTATTGTTCGGACAGTGAACCCGAGTCACAAGAGGAGCCATGTACCAAACGAACGAGAAAAGGTGGCCTAGACTGGATATTTGTCAAAAATTCGTAAATTTTGACGAAGCATAACAATTTCTTCGAGATGAAAAGATTTGGACTGCTAAATTTACTCACACGACAGAAGAAGGTAAAAAACAGTATTACCGTTCCAACAAAGTTAAATACCGAGGTACTCAGTGTGCAGCACAAATTTATTTGCTTTTTGAGTCAAACTCCGATGCTGTCTTACTGTACCGCACAAGCAGCGATCATGATCATGAGATTATTGGGACCAAAAATGATTATGGCATAACCCAAGAGACAAAGGACGAAATAAATAAGCTATACGCATACGCCAGACGTGCTAAAATAGCTTTTGGCTTTAAATGCATTAAAGCCAAAAGCTATTTTAGCACGTCTGAGTGAAATAAATGGTATTAAAGTTCCCTCAAAAAAGCAATTAAATAATTATCTTTCTGACCGTCGCAGAGTTGTTTATGGCCCTTCTACAATCAGTCTGGGAGAGTTAGAACAATGGTTAATAAATAAAAAATCCGAAATACCTGAGGACGATAATGAACCATATGTAATTTATTACTACGTGTACGAGGAGGATGAAAATACAACCTTTCGTTTTGCGATCGGAACAAAATCTTTGTTAAAATTAGAAATTTTAGCTACCAACTTGCATGCAGACACCACGTACACACTTACATGGCAGGGGTTTCCAGTATTAGTGGTTGGCACAACTGATAAAGCAAAGCGATTCCATCCTCTTTGTATGGCGATTTCAAGTTCGGAGCGTAAAGAAGATTTTGTAGTGCTGTTCGATGCACTCAAAAGGGGCGCTTTAACTCTTTATGCTTTTAATATAGAACCAAAAGCAGTTATTTGCGACGCAGCAAAAAGCATTCAAAATGCTTTTCAAGAAGTGTTTGGCACAGAGGCTACTATTAAAATGTGTTGGGCACACGCAAAAAAAAAAACATATAAAAAAGTAGAATAATTGGTTGAGAAGAAAAAACAGAAAAAATTGTTGGATGATATAGATTTGTTGCATTCAGCTACCTCTCCTACATTATTTCAACGAGCGTTAACTGCGTTTTTACATAAACAGAAGAACAATTCATATCATATTTCAAACAGGAGTGGGTTTCGCTCAATCCAATTGGTATCTTGGATCAGCCGAAGTGACAAAAAATGCACTAGAGTCATTCAATAGAAGTATAAAAGACAGCCACACGTTACGAGAACGATTTCCTTTGTCTAGATTCATCTCAGTCGCAACAAATATGGTCAAGGAATGGTCGAAAGATCACAATCCAGAGACATTTAAAACTTTACTTCCGATAGAACTGAAAGACTGGACTCTTGCGTATCAATGGGCGAAACTTGACAATAATGTAATATTTTTAGAATCTGATTCCGGACTAAATACTTATATAGTTTGAAGCTCAACAGCAGGTGACATGACATTTACTCAAGATTGAGACACTTTTGATGGTTACAAAAAAAACGCTTTCGCATATTGGAGAGTTGCTTTGCCCACCCAACAAACCGCCTGGGTCAACGGAAAATGCACCTGCCCCATTTTTTTTAAGAACTATATGTGCAAGCATATCATTGGACTTGCGATCCGACTCAAGTACGTGGCGCCACCTGCAGAAGCTAAAAATGTGCCTATTGGGCAAAAAAGGAAGCGTGGACGCCCCGCGAAAGCAAGACCCGCTTTAATAATTCAATAAATTACAATTTTGTATCAAATTTTTTTTGCTGATCTCATTTTGTGGTAATTAATAAATAATAAGACGACTGTGACTAATAAAATGCTGTTTTATTTAGAAAAACTGCTGTAAATAATATAAAAATAGAAGCTATATTTAAAAGAAAAAGAGTTGTGCCATTAAGATTATTAGCTGTGCATTGATGAAAAAGCTTTTGCTTTAGAAAAAATCGCTGTACGCTGCGAAAATAAATTGTAGAGTGTTTAGTGATATTTTGAGTTGAATATTTTGCTGTGCAATCAGTAATTTTAATGGGAATTTGGAATCTTATTGTATAGAAAAAGGATATTTTTTGATTTGCGTTTAAATACTACCCTTTAGGTATTAGTGATAGTGATAGATAGATAGGGAACCGCAGCATTAAAAACTCCCTAACTTTTCTAGGAATGTGACAATTTTATTTAAATTTTTGATTTTTAAGAGTTTTTTAAAAAGTCTGAACATAATGATAATTAGAGATAAGCAAAAGAATAAGATTTTGATACTGTTTATTTTACGATTTTTTTATTTTAAAGAGATTTTTTAAAACTGGTCACTTCTGGGAGGGTTTTAAATTTTAAACATTCATATTTATTTATTACAAAATTGTGAAATGTTTTCTATTACTTTAATATGAAGTTTAAAGTTGTAGTTTAAACATTACAAGTTCATTTCTTTAGGCAAGAAGAACCTATATATTATAATAGGACGTTAAATGTTCAAACAATTCTCCTGAAAAATTACATCATTTGCATAAGTGACGTTGTTGCACCGTGGGTGCTATATGTGCCTGACGAGGCCCAAACGAAACAAAACATAGCTATTGCGCCAAGTCAAGCATTTTGTCAGGCACCGTCCGCCGGCCGCCAATTTATTTGCGCGGGAAATCACTCGGTGCGGCGCTCGGTCGTTTGAACAAAAGTACCCACGCGTGTCGTAGTTCATTCCTTGCAGGTTGCAACCTGTTCGGCGCGTGCCATGCGTATGTACCTAAAGTCCATTTCACGAAAGAAGTCCCGCGGACAATTGTGGAACTAAATTTGACAGATGGGGAGATCGCCCATGTTGTCGTTTGTCGATGTTATCAAGGTGCGTTTGTTGTGGTAGATATTTTGTGAGTTTATTATTGGATTAGTGCGTTATAAGGTTTATTTACGATGACAAAAGTTGTAAAAAGTGCAGGTCGAGAAATGATATTAAAGGTGAAGGAGTTCTGTGAAGCGGAACACAAGAATCGCGGTGTTTTAATACCAATAAACAATTGAAATAAAACTACTTTTTACGGATTTTATCGCGTTATATTGATATTTTTAAATTCCCGACGTTTCGGATCCTTTACAGCATCAGCCACGGGTGGACTGAAAAAAGGACGGTAAAAAGTAGTTTTATTTCAATGTCTAATATTCGCGTAAGTGTTAGAAACCAGTACCAATAAACAATGTTCGCAAAAGAGTCGCCGCCATGACAGGTAAATATACAGATTTTTTCCCGATTGATTTACAGATTTGAATTAAGTTATTTTTTTAATGCAAAATTTTTATTAAGTAAAATTTGAAAAGGAATTTCCACAACACAACAAAAATTTGTAAAGTCATATTCAACAATAATGTAATTAAATACGAAAATAATCATTGTTTGAATTTTTTTTTTATTGTTCATTTTATTGCAGGAGTGTCAGAGAAAACTGAAACGAGAGTTACAAAAGAAGGCGCAACAGCGGCGAGTACTTCTACAGTTATCGTCACCCCAGGGAAGAGTCGCCCGCATCCCAAAAAGTTCGACTTGGATGGATTTGATTTGTGCGCTATAACGCAAAAAATTCACAGTTTTTATGTTGTGAAGAAGGAATTACCTACATTGGCTAAATTACGTGCAACTTTGAGAGAAGACATAAATTATCAATGAAGCATCACAACATTGCACCGTATATTGCATAGCATCGGTTTCAAGCATAAGCGATGCCAATCGAAACGTAAATTACTAATGGAACGTTATGATATTACTGCATGGCGTTCAAGATATTTGAAGAGAAACCGAAGAAATCGCAATGTGGAGAAAAAACCTGTATAATGAGTATATTTAGACGAGACCTATATACACAACACTTATCATGCCAAAAGTTGCTGGCAAAGTGAGGAGGAGCCTGGGATGTTCGTGTCAGTCATCAGGGAGTCGTTGGATAATTGCTCATGCGGGAACTGAAAAGGGTTTTGTTAATGGTGCATTGTTAATGTTCAAATCCCAATCAAAACCCTCAGATTACCACGATGACATGACAAATGGACAAAAGCTGTATTATTTGAATTAATTAAACAAAACAAAGGGCCACCTTTAAGCGGCGGTAGCCTAATGGCTAGGGCATCGGACTTGCGATCATGTGGTTGTTGGTTCGAACCCCACCCATTGCACTACCGACGTGAACCCACTCGTAACACAAGCATTTAGCTTAGCACGAGGGGTTAACAAGAATACTAGTAATGTGTGACCCACATTGCTAGTAAGCTTTTTATTATAAAAAAAAAAAAAAACAAAAAAAAAAACTACATATGCCGTGGATGCATTATTAAAATCTCACAATCATGAATTGCTAAGATTGCCGCCTTACCACTGCGATCTCAATCCGATCGAAAAAATGTGGAGCCTTGTAAAGAGACGGGTAGCGGATAAAAACGTGGGCCAAGATCCAAAAGAAATTGTACGCCTAACAGAAGGGGCTTTTGAGACTGTTATAGCGGAAGATTGGGCAGTTCAATGTAAACATGTACAGCATATGGAGGAAGAATATAATAAAAAATGATGGTTTTATGGATGAAGAAATGGATCGATTTATTATATCCACGGCTTGTGATAGTGAAAACGAATCTGATTCTGTTTCTATTCACTCTTCTGACAGTGATCATAGTATGAACGATCATAATTATTCAATAAAACTTTGAATTAAAGTTTTAAATGTTATTTTATTTTTCTAATTTAAAGTTGGTCGAACATCTCCATTTTATATTTTAGAAATTACAGGAAGATTTATTTTTCACTAATTTGACCGTAGCAGTATGGACACCAAATAGGTACCTCTGTTACTAACTATATAACTATATATATAACTATTCGAGTACCTAGTTAATAAAATGAAAGTAAATGAACTATAAATTATTTCCCCTGATTTCCCCATTTTTAAACGTGGCAACATTATGTCGCGCGAACACAGCGCTGCGTCTGCGAGACTTCTGGTGTTTATTTAGTCGCTTCGAATTAGCTGCGGAAGTAAATGCGCGCATCCATTGCTCTAGATTTTTTGTGTCTTTGGAGTTTTTGTGTGACAATAGCTATTGTAATCATGTCGATTATTGATAATACGTGTGATTATAAATTATCATTAGTAGATCTGCAAGCAATTGACGAACTAGAAAAACAAATGACTCAAAGAGATTCCCCGCTGTTAGAAATTCCATGTTGTAGTGAAATATGTGACGATACAGAAGTATTTTTTTAGAAAGTGGCGACGAAGATGAAAACCCAGAACAGTAGATTAGCACAAGGCTTGAGACCGATTTATGGTATGAACCAGCGGGTAAACAAAGAAGAATTATACCTTTCACAGAGTGCCCTGGCTTGAAACCTTATAGTTTGAGAAATACGATGGCAAAATCCAAACCTGAAGATTTCTATTCTTTGTTAGTTCCGGATAGTGTGTTTCATGATATAGCTATCAAAACCAACCGATTTGCTGCTCAGACAATTACTAAACTTAGTTCAAAAAATCTAATAAAACGAGGATCGCGACTGCTTAGTTGGTCCCATACAAACCAAGACGAAATCAAATCAAAATTTGATATTATTTATGGGTATAGTTAGATTGCCTAAGCTACTCGTAGCTGATTATTGGTCAACAGACCCCCTGATTTGCCAATCGTTCCCGCGTATAGTTATGTCTCGTAACAGGTTTGAAATTTAGTTACGAAAGGTACATTTTTCTAACAACGATAACCAAAGATAACGCAACCGTCTGTTCAAAATACGTGATATGGTCGATACTTTGAATCTCAACTTTGAAACATATTACTATCCTCAAGAAAATCTCTGTATTGATGTCATAGATTCTAATTTTCTATAAAGAGTTTCAATCTCTAATTTAATTTTTTTTGTATTGTTTTTGTACACTCGCCAGCAGGTCAACGTATACAAAACTGTCAAATTTCTCCAAATGATTTTAAACCTTATACTGTTGTTGATAAAGTTCAAAATCAACTGAGAAAATTTGACATTTTGTGGTAACTTAATGTGCTGGCCACCGTACTTTATGGTGTTATTTTGTAATTTGGAAGAAAATATGTCTAGCTTTTTTAGTAACTGTAATGTTTCTCAGTTTAATTTTACATTTTTAATGAAATATTTTTGCCTATTCACTAATTTTTGGGTCTTTCTAATATATTTGTTAATTTTTACATATTTCTTGAACTTGTTCCTACTACATTTAACTTCCCTCACTGTGTTGTTCGGTGTGTTATTACAAATTAAGTCAATTGTAAATGTGGGTTTGTTTTACATGTAGTAGAAACTAAGCTGAGAGCAGAAACAACCAACTGATTGAAAAGACTCAGATTCAATGAGGCTGTGGTGTTATTTTGTTCGGTCTCTAGTTGTGAAATTTTACTGTTAGCCTCGTGTAGCTGCTGTTCAAGAAAGTATGCACGGTCAAGAGCATGTTCATACTCTATGCTACATTGCTTAAATCCATCAACAACAAGTTGGGGTCTGTCTCGGGCATCTATTGATTCGGTGTACTGTTCATGCAACTTAGACATATCAGATTTCAGGCTCTTATTTTTATTTAAAATGTCTAATAATTCCCTCTCATTGTCATCTCTTTCCCTATTCAATTGGTCACACAACTCCTTGGGAGCCTATAGTTCACTCAAAGCCAGTTGGAGTTTAGACTCCTCCTGGCGAGCAGAGGCCTTACACGGGTTAGCATGATTAAAGAATACAAAGAGAGATGAAAATAAGTGAAAATGAGGTTATTAGATAGAAGTGTAGGTAAATCAGAGTTGATTAGAAAAACAACACGATTTTGAAATGTAATAGGTACGAGATTTATCTTACTAAGTTGTGTCACCAACTCGATAGGTTATGTTGTTGTTTTATTATAATTAAATCAATGAATCGCGCTCGTGATTGATTATTGACAATATACATTATAATAATTAACGAAAAGACGTATTAATTTGAATACATCCGTACCTGTAAACAATGAGATGACAATTTACAATCCTTGTACCGGTACCTGTCACACGTATTAGTTAGTCCCTTACATGTGGTATTACATATTGATCCTTCTCTACCTACCTACGTAAATAACACACTGTTTCTTAAGTAATAAAAAGTAAAGCAGTAGATTTTCTTCCCTTCCTGCTTTCAACGAACAAACAAAGTGAACTGTAATAAATACCGTTTATATCAAACAACCGCCAACTAAATACATAATTCGTCGTAGTGCTAACGCGGCCAAGTTTAAGGTTGTAATACGTGAAATAGGTACAAAGTTAGTGTACTTTCAGAACAAAGTCGGTAGGATACTCTCTCCCTTACACCACAGAGAATTATGAGAATAGAGTGACAACATTCTTAGCACAAACAGGGTCTAAGGTGGAGCACACAATTTAAGTTTTTACTCCATTCTGATTCTCGATATCCCACAATACTCAGCTGAACACTGTAAAAATGTGCTAGCTAAGCAAATCATCACATCCGAACAAAGTTTGTTGACTTTTGCAACACGCGTTTCTTCCCAACGTACCGAGAAGAGCTTTTGTATTCTTAGCCACCCCCTCTACGGACAATAGGTGTTAATTTCCCCACAAATAAGGTAAGTTTGGCAAAGGCCGGACGAGAATTAAATCAAGAGAACAGAAAGACAGCGAAGATTGATTGATTGTGTGCGAGAGTTCCATTTATTAAACATTCTTTGTTATACCGATTTACGACTCCTGTTTTTCCTAACAAACAAAATAACTTGCACGTTTAATGCTGTGTTCTTCCAGCTGTTTTTGATCCTTGAAAAATATCTTAGAATATTTAAACACACACATACGACAACTGTGATATTATATTTCCGCAATTTACCCTAGGATTTTGTTTAGAACACTTATAATATGCCTAGTGACTCAGTGATTCATTAGATTTGAATCATCATCATCATCATCATCATCAACCCATTACATTGTCCCAATGCTGGGCACGGGTCTCCTCTCATTACGAGAGGGATTAGGCTTTAGTCCGCCACGCTAGCCTACTGCGGGTTGGCAGACTTCACACGCCGTCAAGAAAATCTCTCAGGCATGCAGGTTTCCTCACGATGTTTTCCTTCACCGTTTAAGCGCGTGATAATTAATTATTAATACGGACATGACTTCGAAATGTCAGAGTCAGAGGCCTTGGATTCGAACTCGAGACCTTTGACTTGGCAGTCCAATGGTCATATCACTAGGCTATGGATTTGAATGCTTTATATTAATAAAAAAATATAAATTTTAATGTAAAGTTAGGGACCAGTTAAAATCAGCTGTTAGCCACTGTGTTGCCACAAGCGAAAAAAAAAGGAATTGAGAGTGAAGAATTGAGGAGTGTGAACGAACGTTGCGTCAAGACTGAAGACAAGACCCCCTCCGCCCCGCCCTTCCTCGCGTCGTTAGTGTCAATTTAAGGGTGACGTAAAGAAAGGGGAGGGCTACAAAGTTGTAAAAAAAAACGACATCTTGACATTCTCGAGCGTGGCTATTTTTTTTTTATTTTGAAGAGAATAACTTAGGTATTACGAAAAATATATAATCTGACGATTTCCACAAGCCTCAATAACAACAATTCATCGATAAAGTTTAATGCGTGCAGATACGTGATGCCTGTATTCCCCTCTCGCGTTTCTATTCTTCTCTCACTCTTTCTCTCTCATTCCGTCCCCACTTTGGTTTCTGTTGCCATGACGCCATGACAGCTGATCACAGAGACTTGTTTGCGTCATGTTGTTTACAACGTATTTAAATAAATACTTACTATGAGTGATATTAAGATGAAGTGTGTATTTTTCCAATATAACAATGCTTTCAGAATGTTATATATGTTATTAAGGCTACCTTGGCGTTGCAGTGCCTCCGGGATGTTTGCTGATGCCCACACGGACGGCTTCAAAGCCATAATTCGCAAAAAATCGGCTTCATTGATGCAGCGTCTGCGGTATGCTAAAAATGGCATTCTGCAAGTCATTGCAGGACGTTTCGACTGCCCCATTCAAAAACATTGGGTGAGGGTAGTGAATGGATTTTTATAATAATAATATACATGCAGATATCTACTAACAATACTAACATAATTATAAGCTAATATTGTATCTAACATATTAACAAGATATGGATTTATAATTATCTGAAATAAATTATTCTATTCTATTCTATTTTGTGGTGAAACTACTTTGCAAAAAACAATGAAAGAACAATGTTCAAAACGTCCCCACCCTTGTAGCACTTTAAAACCTATGTTAATCGAAGGGCCATAACCATCTTATCATTTTATTGTACGACGGCGAAACTGAAATGTACATCCGAAAAAAAAAAATATCGAAATGATGAAAACGGAATCAGTAACAATTATGTTGCCGTTTATTATACTTTTTCGACATGATGTAACCATACCTACTACAATTATAATTATATTTTGGTAAGTTTTTTCATTCAAAACACGTTCACAGTCACAGAAACCAGTGGATGTTCTTGAAATGCATGGATTTTTTGCTCTAGTGGGATAGATGGGCTTAGTACAATTACCGTGCATATGTATTACTGGCGTAATCACTACCCTTCGCTTGAATTACTCCTAAAGTTCGTACACTTTTCAGACAATGAACAGCTATCAACTGATTATCTGGCCAAAATAAAAACTGTTTTGGATATGCTAATCAAAAATTATCAGTCGGCGTACACGCCAGGGGAGAAAATTTGCATAGATGAGAGCCTAATACCCTTGCGTGGAAGGCTGCTTTTCCGACAGTACATCCCGAACAAAAGACACAAATACGGGATCAAGCTGTTCAAGTTGTGTACTGACAAAGGCTATACATGGAACATAATTGTATACTATGGAAAGTCAAAGACTAATGAAAAATATGTGTCTGAAAAAGGGGTTATAGATTAAGCTGAGAAATTGTTGGACAAGGGAAGGACTATCTATAACGACAATTATTATACGAGTATATACCGACTACGCCATAGAAAAACTTTCAAGAAAATACGAACAATTTAACAGAATCAGCACAGACAAAATCTTAACTTATTTTGAAATTTGAAGCGTTGATTTCACTCTATTTTCTTTAAAATTTCTAAAGTATTTCTTAGTGTTAAGTAAATATTAAAAATAAGCTGTATTATTAATGACTGATTATTAACTCAACTTACTTTAAACACACCGCTAAATTTTCTTTCGTACTGACACATTTTATTTAATTGGAAGACCAACAGCGTTAACAAATTGAATAATTCAAAACATTATGCAACATACAGCCAATTACAGGTCTTCAGTGATAGGAATGATATTATAATATCAAACCGTGAGTGTATGAACGAATATTACACAAAACTTACAAATACAAGAATACATATTTATAAAGAAATACTACACAGGTTGATACTTTAAGAAATATCCCGGCTTAGCAACCGTTTCACGATGTCAAGTTCGCGTCTTGTACATCAAAATCGTGTAGCTTGCTTGTTACATTCATAGTCATATTATCATTCATAGTCATAGGGGTAAATTAAGAGGCGTAATAGTGACGTGCCGATTTTACTGGAACACTAAAAACCCACCATGGAAAGTAATTCCGAACTATTGATCGAGTTGGATAATATTTTGAGTAAATATGTGATGTCGGCTATCTCTCGTCGCTTAGACAAAGGAAGATGAAATTTAGCGCAAATGCTTAAGTAAGTGTACTCATATTTGATAGAAGTTGCTAATAAGTATCCTGGCTGTGACGTAATTTTTTATTCAGACAGTTGCTGCGGGCAGCAAAAAAACCGATTCGTATTTGCAATGTACAGTGGCCAGCACATCAAGTTACTACAAAATGTCAAATTTTCTCAATTGATTATGAACTTTATCTTCAAAAAAGTCAGGTTTAAAATCATTTGGAGAAATTTGACAGTTTTGTATACCTTGACCTGCTGGCGACTGTACCATTTAGCAGTTACAAAATAAAACATAAATTCCATATAACATAACTTTTTGATACGTGGGCAACACACAAAACGAAGGCGACACTGCGCATTCAGTGATCAAAAAAGCCATCACTTGAGCCAAAAAAATCTGGGCCCATCTATATTCCTGAACAATACATATCCATAATACGAGGAGCAAAGAAGACAGGGAAACCATTTTTAGGGGGACCACCAGAGAATCATTTTTAAAGCGGAACATTTCTGTAATACTAGATTTTTCATAACTTTAACCGCTTAGAGCCAGTCCACACGGCGCGTTGCGTTGCGTTGCGTCGTCGCAGCGCTGTCCTTGCGTTGTTTTACATACAAATAACCAAGGTGTTCACACGGCGCGTTGCGTCGTCGCAACGCACACATGACGGACAGCAGCCCCCGAGACGAAGCGAGAGGGGGTGTACTCGTGCGACGTCGGAGCGGCAGCGCTCAGTTGCTTGTGCGTTGACAGAGAGGATACACGGAAGCCCATTTCGTTTTACGTTTACGTTTTTGTATTTAGTTTTATTTGCAGGGTAAGATGAATACCATTGAAGAACTTGACATAGATTACTTGATTACATTGATACAGGAAAGGGGAAATTATATGGGACAAGTCAAACGTAGATTTTAAAAATAAAAAATTAAAAACAAAAGCCTGGGAAGACATATCAAAAGTTTGATTTCCTGATTACGAGATTTTCACAGCTGAACGAAAAAACAAAGTTGGTGAGTTCACAGTACAGATATTTATGTTTTTTTTTTTATTTAAGAGGGCTTTCAAGATTTTCTTGCACCGCCAATTCCGCGATCAGTACAAAATTAATATCTCGACACTCTAAAATTTTAAAACTAAGGGAATCTAGATTAGCGTGAGTACTATTTTATTACTTAGCTCAAAACTAACCTAGACTACGCTGAGTAGGTATAAAATATTATTTTTTTACTGATCGCGGAATTGGCGGTGCAAGAAAATCTTGAAAACCCTAATAATACAATTATACCTTATTTAGCTGCCAAGGCAGAGTTCCTCTAGTCATAAAATAGCATGCATTATTAGTTATCGCATATTGCTGTCTTATGACATTCGGTGCTGTCTGTTCTTCATGTGCGGGTTGTATTGGGAGAAATTCATCAACACTTATAGCAAATTTATCTCTTTGTCTAAAACCATCTCGATCAGCTACAAAATTGTGTAATACACAACATGCTTTTATAATGTCAGTAGCGAAGTCATAGGACACGTCTATCGGTCTGTGAAAAATGCGCCATTTGTTAGCCATAATCCCAAAAGCGCATTCGACATATCTTCTGGCTCTGCTTAGACGGTAATTGAAAACCTTTTGTTGTAAGTCGAGATTTTGACCGCCATATGGACGCATAATATGTTTGCTCAGTCCAAAAGCTTCGTCACCCACAAATACATACGGGGTTGGTATATTGCTACCAGAGAGTGGCTGGGGTTGAGGTAGTGGTAAGTTGTTGTTAATCATTAGCTCGTACAGTTTAGAATTTTGTAATATGGTTGAAACGCATTCTTTTCCGTATGCACCGACGTCGACAAATACGAATTTGTAATTTGAATCCACAATAGCTAGCAACACAATCGAAAAAAAGGCTTTATAATTAAAAAAAGTGAGCCACTATTTGCAGGATTACACACGCGGATGTGTTTGCCGTCGATGGCACCAACACAGTGAGGAAAATTTGCCTTTACATCAAAACCCCTCGCTATTGTTTGGAAACTTTCAGTTGTCAGTTCAGGGATGTTGTCTCGAAGAAGATTGGTCCATATAGCACGACAAACTCTTTGTATCATATATGCAATAGTAGATTTTCCCCGTTTGAATTTGAAATGTAAATCAGTTATTGAATTTCCACTTCCTAGGTATCTGAAACGAAAATAATTATTATAATATGCATTTATGAGATAGATAGATACCCGAAAAAAAATACTGACATATTCAGACATCGATAGCAAATAACTTTCTCTATGTAACCAATTAATTCTGGAATCGCGAAAAAAATAACAGCTGTTGCATACATTTTCATTCAGTAGGTATTGCTTTTTGTATGTAACAGCTGTTATATTTTCACGATTCCAGAGTTGGCCACATAGTGTTTGTTAACGATATCTGAATATGTCATTAAATTTTATCGAGTAATTCACTATGTATAAATTATTAAATCATGTTTACTATTGGTTTTGCAGGTAATGATTTAATAAAGAAATGGAGAAGCGTAAAAGATAATTACTTCAGATATTCAAAAACATTAAAAGAAGCATCAAAATCGGGCTCGGGCGCTACGAAACTGAAGAAGTATCATTTATATAATCAACTTCTTTTTTTGAGAAAAGTGGAACAAAATGCCACCGAATCTAGCTTAGACTCGCCTAGAGAAATCAACAATGAATCTACGTCTACAAATGATGACATTACCACAGACAACACTCCGCGCTGTGTTCCAGTCGCGCGCAAAATGGCAATGCAAATGTATGAGTTTGAAAGAGAAGGACTAAAACTTCTCAAGGAGCCGGAAAATCGCCATATGTCCTTTTTCAGAGCTATATTGCCATCTATTCAAGAATTTTCCGACCGAGACACTCTCCGTTTCCAAAGTAAAGTTATACAAATTATAGATGAAATGCGGTATGGACAAACATCATCATATGCGAGTGGCCCATCAACGTCTCACCAACCATCATATGGGTATCAAACAGCAAATTTTCAAAGTACATACATTTCTGATTATAATAATTCAATTACATCTCCAGAAACATCTCAAGCAAGTGAAGAAACTGAATACGATTTTTCTAATTTGTAATTACTGGATGATATCTCTCTTAAATAATGTCTAAACTTAATATTATGACAATTGCTGATTATTTGTGAGTTGATTACTAATTAAACAAACCAAAAAAACTGTTATATTTTTATTACTTAAATATATTTATATAGTTACCTTAAAGTAATTCCCAGCATTTCTATTGGTTCCACTGGATTCCTCATATTAGTATAGTTTTTTCGTATGTGTGGTTCTAAGGACTTCAATAAACATTCGAAGCTGGATACACTCATTCTAAAAAAATTATAAAACTTATTTTCGTCTAATAGCAACTCCCGTAATTCTAAAAAAAAAACTGTCCATCACGATTTCTTAATGAAATGAAAGGACTGATCCAGTACCGTCTTGTGATCTTGCGTCGATTTCGGCGGTGACGTAGTAATAGGAGCAATGCTAGACGTCTTTTCCGATCCATGATTTGCTATAGACTGACTGCGAAATTTTTTCGAAATGCTTGCCGCAACTGTGCGTCGCCGCTGCGCCGACGGAACGTTAAGACTGCGTCATAGTAACGCTGCGATGGCGCAGCGCCCGTGTGGCCGGCTATGCGTCAAAATATTTGCGTTGCGACGACGCAACGCAACGCAACGCGCCGTGTGGACTGGCTCTTACGCAGCGCACGCAACGGAAGCGCCCAAATGGAATCTTATTTTCCGTTTTTGCAACATTTTTATTTACGTTCCGCTACTGTTTGCCGTTGCGTGATGTTATTATAGCCTAAGGGCCAGGCCACAACAGTGCGTTGCGGCGTCGCATCGCAAAAATCAACGACGCCGCACAACGCATCGTGGAAATTTCCGATGCGCTGCCGCAGCGTACAAATCTGCGATGCGACAACGCTTTGCCGTTTAGTCGGTGTCCATACTTTGAACGACCTGCACGTGTTTTTTAAGCGATATGGCGCAGTACGATGTCGACCACCTGATATCTTTAATTTACGAACGTCCCGTCCTTTGGGACAAAACTATATCACAATTCAAAGACAAATTTTTAAAAACAGAAGCATGGAGGGAAGTGTGTACAAGTTTATATTCAAATTTTGAGGAGTTAAATAGTGTTGAAAAAACAAAACTCGGTAAGTACTTATAAACATTTATATTTTTGTTAACTGCCAACTAAGACCTCCAATGTTACTATTAAAATAATTACAAAATTCGTTTCTGATTATGTTAGCTCCTGTTCTACTTTCATGTGTTGTTTCGTGTAAAATTTGCAAAGAATCGTCAATAATCATTTCTTCAAACGTTTGTGCGCCATCTCGATTCAATACAAAGTTGTGTAATACACAGCATGCTTTTATAATGTCTATTGTGAAATCGTAAGAAACATTAATGGGTCGATGAAATATGCGCCATTTATTTGCGAGTATGCCAAAAGCGCTCTCAACATATCGTCTGGCTCGGCTCAAACGATAATTAAAAACTCGTTTTTCTATCGATAAAAACTTCCCAGAATATGGGCGCATTATATTATTTGTCAGTGGTAATCCTTCATCCGCCACGAAGACAAAAGGAATTTCTTTTTGAAAGCCAGGTAACGGTTTTGGCGGAGGTATAGATAATTGACCTTTTTTTAATAAGTCGTATAGATTTGAGTTCTGAAAAACAGTGGAGTCACATTCCTTACCATATGCACCTATATCGACATATATAAATTTGTAATTCGTATCAACAAGTGCTAATAGAACAATGGAATTATAATTTTTATAATTGAAAAATAGGGATCCACTGTGATCCGGGCTCAATATACGAATGTGTTTTCCATCTAGCGCTCCTATACAATTAGGAAAGTTGGTCTTTCTTTCATACTCTTGAGCAATTTGTTCCATCAGCTCTGTTGTAATTTTTGGTAATTCCAACCTTTTAAGAATGTTCCATACAATACGACAAACAAATTTTATTATTCCTGTTATTGTAGATTTTCCACGATAATATGTGAAATGCATATCTTTAAAAGTATTTCCCGTCGCCAGGTACCTGAAAGAAAACAAAATAAATCATTATTCGTCATATTTTTTTAGGTAACGATGTCATAAAGAAATGGAGAGGAATCAAGGATAATTTTACAAAATACGAAAAAAAATTAAACGAGCAATGTAAATCCGGAGCTGGGGCCAAAAAAATTAAACAATATCATCTATACGACCAGCTCCTATTTCTGAAAAAGAATTCTCAAAATAAAACAACATCAAGTCTTGACGATGAAGAAATAAGACCAAGCACCTCAACCCAACAAAGCCAGCAACCTGTCATGCCACGTTACCAGCCTGCATCGCGTAAAAGAAAAATTGACGAAGACGAATTTGAGAAGAATATTATAGCTGCTTTAAAAACACCTGAAAGTAGACATTTATCTTTTTTTAAAGGAATTTTGCCATCATTGGAAAAATTGAATGATAATCAAACAATAATTTTCCAAAGTCGTGTCCTACAGATATTAAGTGATTTACACCAACCATCATACTATCCCAGCCACTATCAAACTTCACAAACATCCGTCCAAGCAAACTATCAAACATCTCAAACAACTGTTCAGACTGGCTATCAAACAGCTCAAATGTCTATGCAGAGTGGCTACCAATCAGCTCAAATGCCTATGCAGAGTGGCTATCAAACATCCATTCAACGCAGTGCCTTCCAAAGCGGATGCGAAACATCACCGGCACCTATGCAATCGTCTCCACAAACGCCAAGGAATGATGATGTAAATGAGCCAGAACAAATTCATTTCGATGAGGAACTAACAAATTTGACGAATGACACACAATCGGAATACGAGTTTTGAATAACACTAAATTATGAAAATGATTAAACAGTATGATTATAGTAAAAATAGTTT
Source organism: Subacronicta megacephala (assembly GCA_958496365.1). Lineage (NCBI taxonomy): Eukaryota > Metazoa > Arthropoda > Insecta > Lepidoptera > Noctuidae > Subacronicta > Subacronicta megacephala. Next base: position 10,795,798 of record OY292533.1, read on the forward strand.
ATTTTTTTCTTACCTTACAGTTAATCCCAGCATCTCCAGAGGTTCGATGGGTTTTCTAAATATGTATTTCTTTTGTAAATGAGGCTTTATCAAACTAAGAAGTTCTTCAAAACTTACTACACTCATCCTAAAGTAATCGAAAAATTTAACCTCGTCCGCTTTTAGCGCCTCATATTTCCTTTTGAAGTGGTTTCCATCTTTATTTATAATTGTCAGTAATGGGTGCACCCAGTACTTTCTTTTCTGTTTCTTTTTCTTAATACGCCTTAACGCAAGCAGAAGTAGAACACGCGCAGTGCGGTCCATGTCTCACTAGAAACTGAACTGACGGTTAGCGTCTTGTCGTACGATGTCGTATCCGATGAAATTTTTGCGTTGCGACATCGCATCGCATAGCTGTGCAATGTTGTTTTTGCGATGCGACGCCGCAACGCACTGTTGTGGCCTGGCCCTAAAGCTTTCCTCGATAAACGGACTACTTAACACAACATTTTTTTTTGTTCCAACCAGTAGTTTAGCGCGGTCAAACAAACTAACTCGTCACCTTTATAATATTACTTATATAAAAATATAAATAAAAGATTCAAATAAAATTCATTGGAAAATTGACGCATAAATAATAATGAGCGATAGCGGGATAGCCACACTTGAAACCCAGTATCGACACGCAGTACCTACACGTCGGGCGGACAGGATGCCTGCGAATTAGGATCGAGGGGACGGACGCCGCTCTGCCCCGCACCGCACCTCATCGTTGACCTGTCTAGACGCGATCAACCAAACAAACTCAAGTTAAACTACTGATTGGAATTGAAAAAATATATTTGTGTCGGATAGTCCATTTGTCGAGTAAAGCGTTAGGCTATATAACATCACGCTACGACCAATAGAAGCGGAACAGTAATGAAAAATGATGCAAAAACGGAATAAAATGGTTCCTTTTGAACGCTTCCGATGCATGCTCTGCGCAAAAACGTCGTATATAGGAAATGTTCCGCTTCAAACGTTCTAAAAAAATCCGCGGCAGTATATTTTAGTTAGTCTATATTTTAAGGTTGACTTAAAATAATCCGTTTTTGCGGAGGAATGTCACAGCGCTCCCGTATTCCCTGCACTAAATACCTATGTCCGTACGTATCAAACGAGATCCGAAATAATAAATAACCTACAAAAAGAAGGGATTTTGCCTACGCAATGGCAGATGAATTTATGGCACCTTGGCTTCGTGAGCGATGCCACTGTGACTTTGCAGCGTATTATGAAGCAAATCATCGGCGAAATTCTAAATGACGAGTCGGAGGGTCTAGAGCAACCAAGAAACCGAAAAATTTGCAGTTATTGCCCAGCGAAAAACGTACTGTACGTAATGACTAAATACTTTTGCAAGGGCTGCAAGAGGGCCATTTGTGGCGAACATACAGTTTCTATGTGTAAATCCTGCACTGATAAGGAAATTTCTACTTTTTTATTACTATACGAGTATGATACTTTAAAAGCTTACTGTGATTTGATTTACGAAAATTAAACAGACTTGCAAAAGTAATGTTTAGTAGTAGTAACGTAGTCTCAGAAACGAAAGCTTAGTTACAGCGTTACTCGAAAATAAAGTTAGTGAGCTAGGGTTAAAATGATAATACTTAAATGCCTACGAACTGCAGTCAAGTTGTACAAAATCAGACCAATAGTGGATGCGCTAACAAAAAAATCGGATCATGGAATTCGGGAATTGAGCGTGGATGAGTTAATGATAAAATTCAAGGGGTTATCTGTTCTGAAGCAATACCTACCCATAAATCCTATCAAAAGAGGATATAAGTTGTGGTGTTTGGCTGACCAGAAAGGCTTTAGGAAGAAATTTCAAATATGCCAGGGAAAGAACTCCCATTTTCTGCTTGAACTGTGTTAGTGATTGACGACTACTGAGTGTCCTGCTGGACTCCGATTGTCTTACGTTTGAAACATTGTTGTTATCCGATACTTTGTGACCTGTGCGTTGTTAAACGAACTCGAATTAAGCCTGCGATTTGGTGCTTTGTGTCAAAATAGAAAATAACACTGATGAAGTGCGCCAAAACCTGATGGACATCTTCAAGGAAGATTTTGTAGCGGCTCCTGAGAGTTCAGCGAGTTCTGGCCATTCGGCTAATTCCGGCTCATCGGTCTGAGTGAGTGAGTGACGGGAGAGTGATCGGGGTGAGTCTGCTCCGGACCTGCCGCATATTCTAGCCCTTCAACAAACTCAAGTTACCCGCCTGCGGAACTCATGCAAATCCAGCTATGAGAATGCCATGAATCCTGGCTAATGAGGAGGAGGACGCTGAAATTAACTCGGATGAAAAAATATAAAAGTTAATAGATATTCTGATTACTAGCGAAAACATTATTTGTATAATATACGGGGTGGAAGGCACATCGTGGTAAAAAAAACAGGATGAAAAAAATCAGCTGTTCCATACATTTTGACCGTGTAGGTATTGCACTATTGTATGAAAAAGCAGTTTTTTTTTTCATAACCGACAAAAATATCAACGCAAGGGGGTCCAGAATCATGTACTGAATTCGTGGTAAGCGGATGTGCGTCGATGTCCCTTCTACCCTGTATTCGCGAATAATTTTGCGTGTAAAAATATTTTTCTACTTATATTTATATGTTTGGCCGTTAATTTAAATACTAATTGCCTATTTTAATAATAGAATGGAGGAAATATACAGGGTGTAAGGGAAACGCTTCCGAAAACGAAGAAAGGTGATAGGGCTAGTGATTCTCGTGTAATGACGTGTGTTGGGTGTCAATTGATACACAAGTGGTTTCGTTGAATATTATTATAATAATGCATCTCTTACAAGCTAAGGCACAATATATAGGGTGGAGGCGCGTCACACACTACACCTCCCCCGTTTTTTAAAGAAAAAAAATATAGAATATTCGTTTTTCTTGTTAATACACACACAAGTTAAACATATTATGACAATAGATACACGAAAAAATATTTTTTGGTTACACATTACATTTTAGTATACTTAATTAACTGAACATAATTTGAGAAAATACATCAAATAAAATATTAAATTTTGTAAAAACAATAAAATTACCCACTTTCATAAAAATCAAAGAAATTAATACAAAACTAATTACTAATTACCTATTATAACATTCTCGTTAATATTCGAAATCAATGGCAAGGGATGCTATGGAAACAGAAGAAGCACCCATCAATGACAAAGACAACCCCGTATACAACGTTACTGTTGGAAACCACATTGTAAGTATTATCTTTACTGCCCACAATTTGTGTCGTCAAAAGGTAAAGAAAACAGAGACCAACATGATGAAAAAGACGGAGAAGACCTCTTTTAACGTGCACTACAAGGGGAAGGATTTTTCTGTTTCAAATGACAAAGTAATAAAATTGTGGAAAGCTGTCCTCAATGCAAATGATTTAGAATACAAAGATTTTGAACATGAAGATGCACAAAATTGGTACGGTACGATGGGACCTTACTTAGACATGTTCTCGGCATACGCATTGAGGGTGAATGAACTAAGACTTGGCCACAACAATATGCCTATCACCAAGACAGAAGGCGTCCATCGTCGCTTTCCAGTGGCAAAATACGGACTATCTGGTGCTCATCATGTTTTATTGGAAGGGGCATCTTTTCCTCCAGAGAGAAGGTCGTCCATTGTGCAGAGTATTGGGCCCATGACAGCCTGGCTTTGTATGATCCGCAGTGAGGGGATACATAAGCGAAAATATGGGATGGCTGTTAAGAGAGCAATGTCCCATATTCCATGCATCGATGACATCATAGAACTGACTATGAATACAAAGCAGGCATCGGAAATCTCATCGTTGACAACCTTAGTAGCAGAAATCTTGCTAATTACTACCTCAAGGCAAGCTACAAGAATGTTTTTCCCACTTACAATATTTTCCCATGTCTGGACACTACACTCCGATAAGAAGAAATTTTGTGGATTTTTCAGTACTACAGGTGCCGGAGGATGGTATACCTATAAAATAGCTTCAAATTGCAAGCAATCATTTTTTTGTAAGTGGGAGCATTTAAGAAGAGATGGTATCTGGAATTTTTGGTACATTCAAAGAAGATCTATCTGAATTAAGCCAAATAACCTCGGTCGCTAATTGGTATACCAGAGAACAAATGGGTGGCTGCTTCCGTCAATCTGGCAAAGGTGAGGTCTGCTCAAAAGTCACACTACCTTTAGTACACAAATATGCTAAGATGTCCTGAGCTAATCAGAGTGGCCTTCTCTCTGGAGTGTACAATCAAGTTGTCACTGTCCCATGTTTTAGTGGCCACCGCATGCACCTGTTTGATGCCACGTTCTTCGAACACATTGAGAAGAAAAGAATCATAAGCAATACTGGTAAGACCCTTGCACAGATAATCAACATTCTTACTAGTACTCTTGAGGAACTACATGATAAACTAAAGAAGGAAAATGGTAAAGTAGAAATGGGAACTACCCAATGGAGAGATATGGAGTCTCTTGACTTAGATAACCCTGGCAAAGAAATCGACATTAGAATTGTTGGCACTAATAAGATGTTCCTTGGAAAGAATGAAGCATTTTATATTAATAGCCTCAAATCCATTTTTTTGTACACATGTGTCTATTGTATAAGCCTCTATATTGTAATTGATTAGGATGCCTGTTTTATATTTTATTAAATAAATGATTTTTTGGACGCGAACATCTCCCGGCACCCAGTAATTTATTTTTTTCTCATCACCATCGCCCCAGACATTCAGGTCCAGCAGTTACAAACATGTGTTCTAATTGCTCAGCGCTGCCGACGTGGCAGCACTGGCAGGGTCGCCATGCAATGACGTGTGTTGGGTGTCAATTGATACACAAGTGGTTTCGTTGAATATTATTATAATAATGCATCTCTTACAAGCTAAGGTACAATATATAGGGTGGAGGCGCGTCACACACTACACTCGACACAATACCATAAAAAAATCTGAAAAAAAAAGGAACATTTTTACCATTTTTTTTGCGTTTTTTGTACCCTATGCTGTGAGAACGGTTAAATGAAACCATTATACAACTCTAACACGCAATGTAATTCGTAAATAAAATCATCTGACGCTCGCGCATGACCTCGAGTTCAAAGTGCGAGCGCGCTCACCGACAGCCGCGCGGCCGACGACCCCAAGTACACGCGACGCTACGCGCGGCGGCTGGCTAGCAAAAAAGTCGTGCGGCGGTTCCATGTGATCCTAACCTCCTAAAAATGTCTTTTCAGTTCACTTCTACCTAGTTGTGGGCCTGTGGGATATAGTCTGCTTCTCTGCGTCTCTAATTAGATACCTACTGTGATTGGGAAAGAAAAGTAAAATAAGTTGATTAAGTACATGCAAAGACATTGACTTATCAAGCAATTTTGTTAATTCGTTCATTAAAATTTTGCACAGCAACAAAATTGAAATGCTTATCTACCTACATCACGGTCACATTATCTGTAGACCTGCAAGCAAGATGGCCATCAAATTCCAGCGAAGTACAGAGATAATTGTGACCGTGTTGTTCTGTCTGCACTCTGCACGACGTGCTCAAGTTAGTACTAATAACTTTCGTTCGAATCCTGATAATCAAGGTCACAAAACTCATTGGTATTATGTCGAGGTTTGAACCCGGGCAACCTAGTTTGAAAGAGAGGCGTCCACGTGTCGTGCATTTAATAACAGTTTTGTATGTAAGTCGATAATCGATAGCGAATGAAATAAAGTAAAAGATCGCCGATTTTAGCTGTGATTGGCTAAAAAAATTTCATCACGTGTTCAGTTTGAAGCAAGTAGCGCGCGTGAATCAATTGAATTTGAACTTAATGTCAATGTAATTAGAGTCACACGACGCGTGCTCGTTATTGCAATTACTGTATCCTTCATTTAATAAGTAAACCCAATCAATTTAAAGTGCTTAATTAAATTAATTTAATCTAAGAAACCCTTTAAATCTCCTCTTAAAATCCTTTAAATATTCTTGTAAAATAAAGCATAAGTACAATTTCCTAACAATTGAAATTCTTTTCGCATTTCTCCTCTGTAATTTGTTGATCTTGAGTGCGTCACCGCGTTGTCGGCGGCAGCGGCGGTATCGTTTGTCGGCACGTGCCGGCCGACAAAGGCAAGCCGACAAGGGCCGCCGACGCAGGCGGTGTGTTTGATCTTCTTAGTACTTCTTTAGTAATCTAGTTACTTGTTAGTTCCTTTCCGACTCGGTTCGTGAGTGAACGTGCGTTACGTTTAATCGATCGATAGCTATTGAATCGTATTTACTGCTTTGTTAGTTAGTTTGTTAGTTTTAAATTTGTGTTTAGTTATTATTGTTACGTTTTTAGTGCTGTTTTATTGTTTTTTAGTTATTTATTTTTTTGTATTACACAATGCCTGACGCGTACGTGTACAGTGCTCGTGAATACGGCAACATGTTGATGTGTTTAGGAGAAGCCCGTGGCAATGCTTCTCTAGCGTTGAGAATTTACCGAGACAGATTTCCGAACGTCCGGCATCCGTCTGATTCTCGCATGATAACGGCAGCTTTTCAGCGAGTCTTAGAAAATCGACCGATTGCTCCGATGGCGGCAGGTGGTGGAGAACAAGTGAATGTTCAGACCGAGGAGCGTATTTTAAATGTGATTCGCCAAAATCCACGCCTTGGCACACGAAGTGCAGCGAAATTATTGCGGCTCCGGGGCGTACCGACAGTCTCTCACTGGATAGTTCACAAAGTCTTGCGCCGCAGCAAAATGCGGCCCTACAAAATACACAAGGTACAAGCTTTGCTACATCACGTTCGTCGTCGTGCGTACTTTCGTTGGCTGCTAGATCAACAACAACGTGCGCCTGGCTTCATTGAGCACATTATCTGGACGGATGAGTCCACATTCACGAGAAACGGCATGTGGAACAGGAGGAATGCCCATGTATGGTCAGACGTGAACCCGTCCGCCACTCAAGAAACCGGCCATCAGACCAGATGGTCCGTCAACGTATGGGCTGGTGTTTTTAATGGACGAATTCTAGGACCAGTATTTCTACCGCAGCGCCTCAATGGACCAGCATATCTTAATTTTATAAATGGGCATTTAAATGATATGCTAGATAATGTATCGCTGGCTGAATTTCGTCGAGCATGGTTCCAGCATGATGGTGCTCCACTGCATGTTAGGCGCCTCGTCCGCGAGCGTCTCACTGAGCTTTTTAATGACCGCTGGATCGGAAGGCTGGGACCGCACGCCTGGCCAGCTCGTTCACCCGACTTAACGACTTCTTTTTGTGGGGGTATGTGAAAGAAAGAGTGTTTGATCGGGAATGTGGCAGTGCTGATGAAATGCGGGGTAGAATAGTGAGCGTTTTTGATAGACTACGTGCAGAATGTGTTGAGGATCCTACACTAATGCCTCGTGTTCACGGGTCGACACAGTGACGGGCCCGGCTTTGTATCGAAATGGATGGAGCGCAGTTCGAGCCAAACCTCATAAGGTCGCAAAGGATTTAGACAGGTACGTAAAACGCCTCTGTCAGCTTTAATGTTAAACAGTGGGCTACGAATGCGATTAAAATTCATAATTTTGTGAAGTGTTGTAGGTAGGCATTTTGAAAGTATCTAGTTTTTGTAAATTCCGTATAAATCCCGTAAGTCGGCCGTCGGAACGCTCGGCGCATAAGCTCAGCGCTGCGCCGGCGCCAGCGACGCGCGTACGCGCTGCCGCTGTAGGGCGTGTTGCCTCGCGTGTCAGTGACCTCACGTTTTGTATGGTTTCCATTGCGTGCTTACGAAATACGAAGTCTTGAAAATAACCAATTTAAAGCGAAATGTTATTGGTATACGGATACCAATAACATTTCGCTTTAAATTGGTTATTTTAGAACGTAGATTATATACAACCTAAATGCAAACGGTTGCATTTAGGTTGTATATAATCTACGTTCTGGCTTCGGAAGCGTTCTCCTTACACCATGTATAAACCTGGTGAAGCATTATCAATAGATGAATCTATTATTTTAAGCCGTGGAAGAAGCGGAATCCGCCAATATATTAAGGGCAAACACGGTATTAAATATGCGAGCCACACCGAATGAGGTTTCCCTCAAAAATCATGTATACCATGGAAAACGGGACCAAGATGAAGGTGGGAAAGGTCACACTGAAAAGGCGGTGGTAAAAGTGCTTGAAAACACCAATAACCGCATGGGTAAGTGGCGTGACCACCATGACATTTACACTATCAGCACTACTCATTCTCCAGGACTCAAGCCAGTATATAAATAAACGAGGCCATTAAATTTTAAAACCGGAAATGGCTATCAAATATTGAAGGAAGTATTAACCGTTATCTCAGAGTATGGACTGCAAATGAATTGTAAATCGGATATGTAATCAGATCGAATACCTTGGTCATCGCATACAAAATGGTGAGATCAGTCAAAGTTCTGTAAAGACAGATGCTGTAGTAAGATACCCAGTACCAAGAAACACTAAGCAAGTTCATAGTTTTATTGGACTTACCTCATATTTCAGGAAATATATACAGAACTATGCACAAATTGCAGATTTAATAAAACAGGATGCTGTCTTCGTCTTCGAAGGCGAACAACATCACGCTTTTAACAGTTTAAAGCAGAAACTTGCTAGTAATCCAATGTTAAAGGTTGGGGTTGTATACCCAAGTTACCACAAAGGTGCATACATATGCATCCAGCATTGCTTATTCCACAATATTGTTCAAACTAAATCCAAATAGTGGTTTACAACCTGTACAGTATATGAGTCTAAGGAAACTGATCAATGGGCAAAATTCTTGTTTTCACCAGATTTAAAACAAACCTATCATTTGTTACAAAGAGCGACACCGAGAATGACGACCAGGAGGTCTTAGGGTTTTCAGGCATTCCAAGGATGTTTCGGAGCGTTATGGAGACCCTTGGACCGAGATCCTACCGAAGACCACTGCTGGCCCTGAGCCCTGCCTAGGCCATCCAGGTATGAGTTTGTTTGCAGAGCGTTTCCGAATCATCAGATTTAACCTGTATTCAGGTAGGAAACATTTTTCCAAAGTAATGTCGGTTCAATGACCCCTTTTTGCACCCCTAATGTCATTTTCATTGACATATTATTATGGTATCGGCAAAATATACAGAACATCCCCTCGGAGACTAATAAGTATGCTCCGAAGCTGGCAGACCTGATGCTCAAAACCTTACTAACTTAAACCTAACAACACATGGCATAAAAGAAAATTTTAATATGCTTAAAATTATTTTGAAATGTCACATATTTTATAAAAGACATACAGGCGACCTTACCCAAGAAAACAACTAATGAAATATTAACATAATGAATGATAAATTGTATTTATTTCTGTAAATAGATCCTTTAAAGACACTTTTACAAGTTTGCTATCTGACGATAACTAAGAAGAAACGCAGAAATAAACTCACGAGAATGATGGCCTCTTCTCTTTTAAAGGCTAGACTAGACAGTAGTTATATTATAACACATGCGTGTTTTACAATGAAGGGCAAAATCTGAACGGGCACTTTGAAGGAAGAGCCATACCAGCTTTGAGTTGACCTGTCTTCTGTTTAATGTTGGGGGTACTGGTACTGTTCGGGAAATCGTCTAGAGATTTTCAATTTGCCAAACTCAAAGGACTTGAAAAAAGAGCCAAGAGTAAGTTATATCATAGAGCTTCTGAGGAAATTATAGCAGCTCAGTGGCATGACAATAGTATTGTCACAATTGCATCCAACTGCGACGGATTTGGTCCTATCACAAAAGTGATCGGATTAGATTTGTCGATAAAAAACGGGCAATAATTTAAATTGGTTGTCCAGGCCGGCTTAGATGCAGCTTGACAAAATGCATGGCTAATCAAAAGACAGCTAGGAAACAGCTGGACCTACTGCAATTTCCGGCGAAATGTGGCAACCATGGTAACGGTGTTTTTACATATCGTTACATGGAAGTCGATTTTTAGTTCGGATTCCTACCACATCAGTTTTTTTGGATCAAATAGCTGTTATCCAGGTTCGTAATTATCATTGACGATGACAATTTATTAAAAAAGTCATCCGTCAAAACTTTGACAGCTTCACTCTACGACCTCTTCCGACAATGGCCTGACCATTCTATTTTGAAATATTTTTAATTTATTTTTTAATCCGGCTTCATAATGCCGCGATTCTGTTTAAAAGTGCATATTTAACTTTAAATTAAAGCCCGAAGGGTAAATAGTTTGTGATGGATCCATATTTTATTGGTGAGTCAAATATGTTTTATTGCAAACGTGTTCGTTGCATTCGATCATGAAAAAAATTGTTTCGATGTTCTTCAATCCGCATTCTTATCTTGTTTCGGGCATAATTTAGCCGATTTATCCACATAATGGTGGAACAATAATTCTTTTTTTGTTCGAAACGGTAAGCGATTGTGTTTTACACGACCACGTTTCGACAAATATTTTTCGTTTTAAAATTTCTAATCCAGGCTTATTTCTTTACAGCCTCGGCGTTTTTCACCCCATTTATATTTTTCACCCTATTTAAATTTTTCGTAAGGATACCTTCTTCACCATACCTATATTTTTCGTATGTATACTTTTAACTTAAATTCTTTAACTTCCTCGACTGCGTCACGCCTCACCGGGATGTCAGGAGGGAGGCAACTATAAAATTATACTTAATTGTATTTTCCAAATTTATCGAGATGCAATAATATCATTAATAGCAATAATGGCAATAGTATCTATTTTCTTTTTTTTGTCAATTTATTTTTAAAGTTAAAATTTAAGCCTTTAATTGTTATTAATTTTTGTGTGCAGCCTACAGGCAATATATAAGACAAACAAAAGAGCATAGGCCTTTTATTTGTTTCCTCCCACCGAAAGATTAATTGTTTAATCTCTCCGTTGGTTAGTTTTCCGGTAGCATATTTTTAGGAGTGAGCTTCTGGTGCCCGAGTCTCCATTATGGTATTATAATTCTTCTATTTTGGAGCTCACTCACATATTACACAGAAACCTTAAAGTTAAATTCATTCACACAAACTTCTTTTTTTTTTATTACACCTCCAATGTGCAAAAATATGGCAAGCATGGCATCCGACTTGCAGTTCTGCTTGTGGCAATCCTGATATGTTAAGAGTTCATACCGATGCAGCAGTGCATCAATCTAAGGAACATCTTGATTTATCCGACGAGGATTTAGGAGCATTTTTTTATAATTTTGATTTATGCCGACTGAAGCACGTAGTGTAGAGCAGACTTTAAAAGTCGACGTCAATTTTCTACCTGTGCGTAGGGCGACTTATTAAGTCTGATTAGTTATGGTCGATTTAAAAGTGATTTATTGCTACTCTAGAGTATATCTTGCCTGTTCTTACTTACACAGAATGAATGAAAAAGAATGAGCAAGGCGTATAAAATCACATGTTAAACATCGAACGCCAATTTGCTATGGAATGTTGCTTTCTATATTCTCTATAGAAATGCGTTCTTTCATTTTTGCACGCGCAGCGCGGTACTCGTTGTTCTTATTCTAAAAAGTGATTTAGTGTTTAGAGAAAAATTGGAACCATGGATGGGTAAGTACTAAACAGTTTTTAATTACTACATTGTGTATTGGATAAAGATTTTGGACAGAATTTGTTATTTCATGGCATAAAGTTTCCATACGTGGTGATAAAAAATACACTAGTGACGGCTAAATATCGTTAGATATATGATTTAGATACATTACTACATATGAATTAAGCATTTTATTAGTGAAATTCGATATAATTTTGCGTAAATATTGGAATTAAAAAACGTGAACAATCATCGAACTTAATAAGTTCGATCTACACACGGGCATTTGACATTTATGACATCCAAGCCGCCATGATTTTTGTGTTCCGTACACAGTACGGTAATGGTCAGTAGTTCAATAATTTTTGACCAACTTTGAAAAAAAGCGATGTTATTTTTTATATATTTTTTTTTTGGTTGTGCGTTTTATAGTTACTTTTAAACTGCTTTGCTACAGTTGCGGATGTCCTATATTGTTGCTTTTTTTTCAAGTGACCAACTCGAGTTGGAAGCCAGAGAAGTGGCGGTAGTGCCACGTGATACAAGGGTTCGGGTGCGCGGTGGCTCTAGAGGTGGCAGCGTTGCGGGGCTGGGTGAACCTGATGTGGCGGTACCGCGAGGCGGTCATGATACGAGACGCGGACAGGGGGTGCGAGGAGGACGCGGCAGGGGCTCTGACAGGCCTGGGCCTCGCACTATACAAGAGTAAACAGCTTATTTTACGCTTTTTTTTATTTATTGTATTAGTATGTTTTGTATTACAATTGAATTTTGCATTTCAGATTAGTTATACAAGACATTAATGAACTGCCGGCGGATCAAGGCCTGGAGAGCCCCTTGCATCCCCGAAGGAAAAGGCGGTGGGTACCACCGCCACCTGCATCTGTGCCCGTATCACCACCGCCACCTACATCTGTGCCAGTACCACCACCGCCGCGACCGGGTGTCACAGTCGCGGTCCCTTCACCCAGCCCCAGCACGCCACCACCTCAGGATCACGCCCGATCACCAAGCCCACCACCTTCGCCGGCGTTGTAAGTATCTTTCGGACTTTTCTATTATTATTTTTTTTGTTTCCTTTTTTAACTGTTTTTTTTTTTCAGTTTTGTAGAATTGGAGTCATCGGCACCTTCGATGGATCGTCCTTGCCAGAGTCTGCGTGACGACGACATTTACCAACACCTGTGTTATGGTAAGTAGCTGCTGATTTTAGCTAGGGATTTTGGTTAGGGGCAAACTTCTAGTTCCCACCAGAGGTTTTAACTCCTTATTATTACACAGGAAGCGAACCACTCTGGCGACAGTGAGGACGACGATGTGGCGCCTTTCGTCAGCATTCCTAGGGCGCAGAGGAGTGTCTGGGAGACGCCACTGGACATCGAAGATGCCGATGACCAACCTGCAACTGTAAGGCTTGCGGCAAGCCCTGCTGCAAGCCGTGCTGCAAGCCCTGCTCCCGCCGCTGCGCCAGCCGTGACAGATGCTCCCCTAAGCGCGACGGACCAGCCTTGGGGTCTATATGAATTTGATTGGAAACCGTTTCCGAATGTCCCGATTCCACCTGGATCGAGACGGGACATGTTTTCGCACAGTCATGTAGGTCCGACAGCTCCATGTGTCGACCCATGTGACATTTTCATTATGCATATGGGATCGGCAATTTATGGAGTACATTGCCTCGGAGACAAATAGATATGCTCAGCAGGTGGCAGCCAGTATGCTCGCTTACACATGGTCTTGAGGGCAAGGGTCACACGTTATGGATGGATAATTATTATAATTCAGACAATAATGGAGTGGCTATGATCTCGACATACCATGGCAATGGCGTCTCCCAAGGTCAAGATTCCACCAAACCCATCTTGATAAACGATTACAATATCATGATGGGTGGGGTGGATAAAAAAGGCCAGATGCTGGCCATGTACCCTATCGAGCGGAAACGAACAAGGGTCTGGTACAAAAAACTATTTAGACGGCTTCTCAATGTATCTATTCTTAACTCATACATCATACATAAAAAATCACTCTCATCATTTCCTTCTGCTTCTTCTTCTTCTGTCTCTTCTCTCACTCACCGACAATTCCGCTTAGCTCTTATAAAATCTCTTCTTTCAAAACATTCCCCTTCCCCTTCTTTGCCGTCTGCACCAACACAGACTTTGCACCAGAGTACGCGCTATGACTTGCGCGTCCACCAGCTGGCCGAATATCCTTTTGGCGCGAACAAACATGCGCAACGCCGGCGGCGGAAGTGCTCTCGTCAAGCATGCGGTAAACTGGTGCAAACGAACTGTGTTGGTTGCAGCAAAACAATGTGCATGACCCCCTGTTTCCCTGCCCTTCACTCCTAATTTTATTTACGTAAAGTATATTTATAAATATTTATTTCTTTATATTTATCTATATATTGTATTTTTTTTTGAACCGCACCTTTGTTCGTTTCATTGGCGAATTGTAGGATGTTCATCCATTAACGCGAGGTGCGTTGAACATTTTTTTATTTTTATTAAAAAAAAACAATTTTATTTTCATATAAACAAAAAACCTACCCAAGAGTACTTGGGTAGGTTTTTTTTTGAAATAGCTTCCCCTTGTTTTAAAATGGCTTCATTTTTTTTTTTTTTTTTTTTTTTAAAAAACCGATTTGATTTTCATATAAACAAAAAACCTACCCAAGGGTAGGTTTTTTTAAAAATAGTTTCCCCTTGTTTTAAAATCGCCTCATTTTAATTTTTTTTGTTGTTCAGATTTGACATACTGGTTGCATCTTATACTGTGTACGTAGGATTTTGTACAGAAATTGCTTGTTTTTTTTATTTTTATTTGTTGATTTTGTTAATGTTTTTGTTAGGCAACATGCCTCTGTGTAGTGTTTTTCCATTAGTAAATATCATACTAGTGTTGAACGCAAAGTTAGATTTGAAAAAAATGCAATAATATTTGCTCTGTGCTTCAAAGTTTGAGAGGGTCTTTTTTAGCCCGTATTTTCAAGTGCTTGCATTGTTGCTCAGCCATTGTAAACTAAACATTTCTCAGAGCTAAAACTTTGTCTGTGTTATATTTGTGAACCAAACTAAGTAGTAAGATAAGATCCAAGGTTACTTGGCGGCCCGAGTTCCCGGAATGAATGTGTAAACATACCCTTTTTTTTGCCCGGCGTCGGAGTCGACTACCTGAGGCATGTTTTTTTGGAAAAAATGCTTTTATTTCATAAATATGACGACTTAAGTACGAAAAACTGGAAAAAAGTAGCTCACCCTACTTTCAACTTCGAATTTACAATATATTACAATGTAAAACTGTACTAAACCCCATATAATCAGATAGCTTATTTCATAACGATTTCAATGATATAGGGCTTGTATAGATGCGATGCGGTGCGAATGCGGAGCACTCGCACGATTTCGGCGCGAGCGCCATCTACGCATTAACTGTTTTTGACATAAATTGAAAATATACGCATTAGGGGTCTGAACTGTGTTACGAACGTATTGACGTACCGGAAATATACAACCTTGGGACTGTCGTTGGGAATTATGGTTGTCTTTCTTTCCGCTGGGGATTGTAACCTGACCTTTATAATTTATTCTCCAGTAAGTTGTTGATCTTACATACTAAAATTATGATAACTATGGTATTATTTTTCCAGACTCAAATTACAAAGGGCATTACGAACAGATGATTATGCTTCGTAATTTCGTTCTCATAATTGTTTACTATGTAGTTTCCACTTCTGCACAACTTACTGTTACATTTTTAAAAGAATAATGAAAAATTTTACTTATACTCTGTGACCCGTTCGCCCTTGGTGCTTCTGTCTATGCCAATGTCATTGTATGTACTTTTTTGTGCACTGCGCTGTTCACGTATATTTTATATTCATAACCAAATTCTTGAGAAATATCGGTTTTAATGATATATTTGCAATAGAAACATACTATGGTAAAAAGGAAACGTGAACCTTACATGGAAAGACGTCATATTATAAAACAAGACGGAAAAAAGCGAATGAGACGAAGACGACGCGGCGAGATTAAGTACATGTAGCTATATACACCCCCAGGCACAGTCAACCGCCCACCTATGTCATTCGTCGCCCTGTTTGTTTGAGTTAACTATGGCTTATCTACTGTTTTATTTTAAGTACTCTAGCAATAAATTAAATACATACCCTTATTTCGTTTCTTAAATTTGTGTCACTGACGGATTTTTGGAATTTAGTCGCTGTTAGACATGGTTGCCGTTGCGTTACTGTGTTAACATTTCCGTTATTTTCTGCTAAAGTGTGTGAATATTGTTTAATTTGAGTTTTTAGTGTTTGCTTATTATTTCTGACTCTTAAAAAATGCCTAGCAGCTTTAGCTGACGCTGGGTACAGCCAACGTCGCATCGCTCGTACACTCGGTGTCCCTCGAACAACGGTACGGGATGCCATCAGACGATTTCGGGAGACAGGCTCATACACCCGCAGGCCAGGTCATGGCCGACATCGATGCACTTCAACTTGAAATGACCGCTTCGTTGTCAGCAACGTGTTGAGAAATCACTTTTGCATCGCTACTGAAGCTCGTACGCGTCTTTTTGAGGTGAGAAATGTCAGTGTGAGTGAACGTACGATAAGAAGAAGACTGGCAGAGAGAAATCTGAGGGCTTGTCGTCCAGCTTGCGCCCCTCAGCTGCTCCCATAACACCGTAGAGCTAGACTTGCTTAGCTAGACTGTGCAGGATTGGAAGGCCGTACTGTTCTCAGATGAGAGCAGAATAGCCTTAAGAGGTCCAGATGGACGTTAGCGTGTCTACAGACACTGTCACATAACTGAAACAGTGGGTTACCAGGGAGAGTCTGTAATGGTTTGGGGAGGTATCTCTTACGAGGCTCGTACCGATCTTGTGGTGTTCGATAGAGGCAGTGTGAACGCTCAAAGATACGTAGAAGAAGTTGTTCAAGACCATGTTGTACCTTTCGCTTCCTTCATTGGTGACAACTTTAGATTAATGCATGACAATGGGACGTTGCCATACCGCAAGATCTGTCACAGAGTACCTTAATGAGGTCGGAATTCAATTTTGACATGGCCGGCACGCAGTCCCGATCTTAACCCAATTGAGCACATTTGGGACAACCTCAAAAGACGTGTCAAAGCAAGAGTACTAGCCCCTACGACCCTAGGAGAGCTCATAACGGCTGCGGTAAAGGAGTGGCACAATATCTCTCAAACTGATATCCAAGATATCATAGATTGATTGCCAAACCGGCTCCAAGAAGTCATTAGAGCCCGAGGCGGCAACATCCATTATTATTTTTTAGGTTTTTTTATTGGAGTTTTTCTTTCAAAATTTTTATTGTTGAATTTTCATCGATTTTTTTTACAAAATCTATTTTTAAGATGCACATTTGAATAAACCGGTATTTTTTCGAGATTTTTGTTTTAATTGTTACATTATAGTAGCTTTTAAAGTACCTCTCATAACATGTGGTCTGAATTTGGAGATTTCTGCAAATTGAAAGTAATACAAGGTGGGCCGTTAATTGTGCCTGTGAGTGTTACTAACAAGATTTTAATGCAGATGCAGAGTTGCATTTTCATGCAACGTCTCACGGAAAGGGGCCATGTGATGATCTAGGAGGGAATCTCAAACGTTTAGCTGCGCGTGCAAGTCTACAGTTACCTCCAAGTAAAGCAATTGTAACACCAATACGCTTATACGATTGGGCAAAATCATCTTTAAAACAAACAGCAACCCCGGTTTGCGTCTACAGTCACCATTCCAGAACCAGAACCAAAAAGCTTCTTCTTCTTCACAGCTCTATTCCAACAACCAGTGGCCTTCTTGTGAAAATGACGAGTTCTAGCATACATTCCCATTGTAAAGTTGTAAAAATTACAAAATAAACTAGTTCTTGCGTTATTACAATGTTGTTTTATTATATTATAATTATTTTACCACAGCAATTATACAAGACATGTTGTTTAGCGCACACCAACCGATCTAAGCTAGCGCCAGATATCACGCCCATTGCAACGCGTATGTACATTAATTCATCCAACTCCTAAACAAATAGAGATCCCATTTTGAATTTTCTTGTGAATTTTTAATAAACTTTAAGCTACATTAAAAAAAAAATTGGTCGAAGTGACTGAAATTCAGGTTTGAAAAGTTTACTTCCGGTTTTGGACGTTTTTTTTTATGTTATTTTATTTTTAAAAAGAACAGTATTTTTCCAATATGTATCGATATGTTAAATATTTCAATGTAAATTTTTTAAATTCAAAAAACTACTTTCATAAAATTGATATTACAATTACGACAATTCTTTAGAAACCCTTAACCTTTTTTCCTGTCCACTTCACGTGAAATGCCCCTTAATATAAAAACCCATCCACAGCCTCCGAGAATTATTCGATCCTCGGGCTCCTTACTCACGTAATCTCCATCCTTCTCGAGTAACTTGGTTAACAAGTAATTCATTGTATATATCATAAAACAAATCAGTTAAATTATTTAAACGAATAGTATAATTCAAGTTTCCCATCAAGATTACTAAAACCCGTAAATAAAGTAGCTTCAGTGGATGAACCTGGGAGCAGAAAGGACGTGGGACGGCGATTACTAAAATTCACCGTGCCACACATAAATCAATCAGTCACCCCTACGTGAGCAACATAGTTGGTGCAATCAACGAGACAACCAGAGTGACACGTGGAAAAAATATAATTGGCGCAGTCGGTAGGATCTGAAGCGACTCGACAGATAAAAGAGTTAAGTAAAAAATCTTTTAATCTCATCAAGAAGTCGTGTCCTTCTCAAAGGAAGTTTGCTGACCATATTATATTTATGAAATTGGAATATGACTAAGGAAGAGTCCAGAATAACATCAGGGTCGAATCGGGAGGATCCATAAATCGAAATATTCGATATTCCTTCCTTAAAAAACCCTATGATCCTATATATGTATCTTTTTCTTTTTGTATAAGTATTTTATATTTTATATATTGCAGTTCTATTTTCTTTGTGTGTGTGTATGCTTAAGATAATCATTTAAAATTATGTGTGTGCGATTTTGTGATATATATGTTTTTGTATAAGTGCATTACTAAAGCGAATGTCACATTGTTAATGAGTTAATGGATTGCATGACAAGTTTGGATGCCGAGATCCATTAATTTCATATTTTGTTTATAAAAACTGCATTCCATAAGTGGATGACAGATTAATTAATATTGAACTAGTAAGTTGCATGACAAATGTGGATGCTGAGACTTAACTAGATTCAAAATAATTAAGCGCTATATAAATTTTATTAAATACATACGCAAATCACGAAAGTATAATTATAAAAGTAGCCTGATCAACTATATAAAAAATATTATAATTTCTTGGAAAAGTATTGTGATGAATAGAGGCCAAGAATCAGATGCTTACTGATCGTCTAATTTACTAAGGGACTTAATTTTTTTATATGAGAGGCGCGTTTAGACTTTATGAAACAGATTTTTTTTTATATTCATAACAATCACTTTTGACATTACAGGATTACTTGTCGGACCTTGTAGTATTTTCAATCATATACGTCCTCGTTCATATTATACAGTGAATATCATCCATATCATATACTTATCCTGTATACATTTTTAGGAGTTGGAACGGTAATCCAGTTTAAGAATGAATTACTTAACTCAGATCGCCCAACGTGAATTAGGAAACGTTACCCAACAAGCAGCCGATGCTGCTAGGCGTCAAGTAGAGAACGCAGCGGAACATTAAGCAGGTAGGGTAGTACAACAATTACACGTTTCAAAAGGAAGCTCATCAACAATCTTTGCCGGAACCGAACCGTAGCTTACCTCATCAACTACCACTACCTGAATCAAGTCGCAGTTTACCACATCAACGACCGTTCATCATCATCAACCCATTTCATTGTCCCACTACTGGGCACGGGTCTCCTCTCAGTACGAGAGGGATTAGGCTATAGTCCGCCACGCTAGCCTACTGCGGGTTGGCAGACTTCACACGCCGTCAAGAAAATCTCTCAGGCATGCAGGTTTCCTCACGATGTTTTCCTTCACCGTTTAAGCGCGTGATAATTCATTATTAATACGCACATGACTTCGAAAAGTCAGAGGTGCGTGCCTTGGATTCGAGAACTCGAGACCTTTGACTTGGCAGTCCAATAGTCATATCACTAGGCTATCACTGCACGACCGTTACCTAAATCAAATCGTAGTTCTCCACCACCTTACACTCCTAATGAACATATAAGGTACTCGTATACGCAGGGTAGTATGTCTGGAGAAGGACATCCTAGTGAAGGCCTCGAAAACATTTTAAATTAGTTTCAACCACGCAACTATTCAAACATTACTCCCATAACTGGCGATGTAATTAAATTGATTCCAAATTACGATGGCAACACAGCATTTCTTAACTGTTAACTATAATGATAGGTCATTATACAGAGAATCAGGAGAAAATAAAAAACGACACATAATGCAAATAATAACCAGTAAACTCAATGGAATTATCGAAAGATTTCATTCAACCATCATTGAAATTAATAGAATAGCTAAAAATGAATATAAAAGCTAGCACATCAACTATTATGACATACGCAATAATGGCATATAATAATAGCATTCATTCCATAACTAACTTAACACCATTTGTACGAGGGAAAATCAGGTGTATAAAATCAAACAGCTCCTTTCGAGAGTAAGAATGTAATAAAGAAAATGGCGGTAAAAAATGTTTGGAAAAAAAAACTCTTTGGTGACATTGACATGACGTTTGTGACAGTTGCTTAGGGTTTTTAGGGCGTGTATCTTCTGAACATGCCCCCGCGCGTTGAAAGAACTTCTTTCAACAAAATCCAGTTACACGTCTTCAGGAAGCAGTGGGCAAATTTTACAGAACGCTCTCCGCACCGTCCCGTTCGGAGTCCTTACATCTGCAACCCGATTGATGCCATCCAGTCCAGGGTGAACTGCCACGATGCGGCCCATTTTCCACTTCATCGGAGGGAGATTGTCCTCTTTCAAAACGACAAGGGTGTCCACTTTTAGTTGACCCCCACCTGAGCGCCACTTGGATCGTTGCTGCAGCTCGGTGATGCATTCTTTACTCCAACGCTTCCAAAAATGTTTTCGTAATTGTTCTATTCTTTGATATCGAGTCAAGCGAGAGACGGCTTTATCTTCATAGTTAGTCGTGGGCAACGAAGTGAGTGGTCGTCCTATAAGGAAGTGTGCGGGCGTCAAAGGCATAAAGTCACTGGGATCCGTAGAAATAG
Organism: Subacronicta megacephala; assembly: GCA_958496365.1. Classification (NCBI taxonomy): domain Eukaryota; kingdom Metazoa; phylum Arthropoda; class Insecta; order Lepidoptera; family Noctuidae; genus Subacronicta; species Subacronicta megacephala. Next base: position 10,816,696 of record OY292533.1, read on the forward strand.
GAGACAGTGGCCGGGAATTCAGCAACGCTTCAATTTGCACTAGGAGCGTGTTAAGTTCTTCGTACGTCAAATTACAATTTCCCAGTACTCTGAGTAAATGATATTTAATTGACTTCACACCCGCCTCCCAGAGGCCACCAAAATGAGGAGAATAAGGTGGAATGAAATGGAAATTAATTCCATCATCAGCCGCACTTTCGGATAGCGAACTACAATTATTTTTCAGAAATTTACTTATATCATTGGACGCGCCAACAAACGAGGTGCCGTTATCTGAATAAATGTTTTTAGGTTTTCCTCTACGACTCATAAATCTCCTTAGAGCTGACAAGAAATTGTTACTCGTTAAGTCGCCAACCAATTCAGTATGTATCGCCTTAGTAGAGAAACATATGAAAACTGCTACATATACTTTAACTAATCTACATCCTCTTCCCGTACGATTAGCGGCGAACATATGGCCTGCGTAGTCAACTCCTACATTTTCAAATGGATGACTGGGGGTGATGCGCTGGGTCGGTAAGTTTCCCATTATGGGAGCAATGGTTATCCCTTTCATACGGTTGCATAAGAGACATTCTCGACAACATAACTTGGCTAAGTTACGACCACCAATCGGCCAGTAATTCTCTTTTAAAGTAGCCAAAAGTAATTGAGGCCCAGCATGCAGCAATTTTCTATGCTCAGACTTAAACATTAATTTGGTAAAGGGATGAGTTGAATGCACTATTAAAGGATGTTTTTTTTTCATAAGAATAGTGTGAATTTTCTAATCGACCGCCAACACGCATTAAATTATGGCCATCAAGAAAAGGATTAAATTTCAATAAAGGACTTTTATTAGGTAATGGTTTTCCTTCTAACAACAGTTTATATTCCAGAGGAAATGAATCAATCTGTGATAACCTAACCAATAAATTTAACGCAGCTTGTAACTCCTCACTACTCAAATATTTAGTCGCAACACAATTTTTACGTGATATGGCTATAAATCGTAAAGCATAAGCTACCGATCGTTTAAGTAGCGAAAAGGAAGAGAATCTTTTATAATCAATTATGTTCGGTTTTGGTTCTGTAGTTACAAATAGCGAAACTTCAGATTTGATTTCTGGAAGTTTTTCAACAGTTCCTGGAACCGATGGCCAATAAGAATCATTTTGTTTTAAATATTGTGGACCAAACCACCACAAATCTGAGGACTGAATTAACATAGGATCAACACCTCGAGAAATTAAATCAGCTGGATTCTCTTCAGTGGGGACATGTCTCCACGTACACGATCCAGTTTTCTCTATAATTTCAGCAACACGATTGCGAACGAAGGGTTGCAATTTGCTAGGTAGAATCTTTAACCAACTTAAAACTATCATTGAGTCAGTCCAAAAGGTTGTGTGTCTTATTTTAAGGCGCAGTGAATTTATTACTTTTTCAAACAAAGATACTCCTACCAATGCACCGCATAACTCTAGTCGAGGTATCGTCGTAGGCTTAATAGGAGCAACTCTACTTTTAGCTGCTAGCAAACGCACTAGTATTTCATCATTTTCGTTTACACTCCTGACATACACACACGCTCCATAGGCATTCTGCGACGCATCTGAAAAAATATGCAAGTCCACAAACTCTGGTGAGATGCCAACGACTATGCGAGGAATACGCAGGTGATTTAAAAAAGGAAAACCCTTCATAATCTTATACCACATATGACTTATATCAGCAGGCAGATTATCGTCCCAAGACAACTTATGAAGCCACAATTTCTGTAACAATATTTTCATTGTTATTACACAAGGCGATAAAAGCCCCAAAGGATCAAAGATCTGAGCGATTACTGAAAGAATGCTACGCTTTGTAGGACTGTTGGAAGGTTCAATATTAATTGAAAAATGAAGTTCATCGAACTCTAAGTTCCAACCTAACCCTAATGTCTTACTTGGCTCTTTAGGCCCGATATTTAAATTAACTGATGATTCTGAATCAATCATTAGCTGAGGCGCATTTGACTTAAATTTTCTTAAAGGCATGCAAGCAGATGCAAGAGTTGCTGTCACCTTATCTTTTATTGTTGTAACTTGAGCTATTGTATCACCCCCTGTAAGCAAGTCGTCCACATAAAAATCATGAGTAATTATTTTTGCTATTTCAGAATCATTGCATTCCATACCTAATTGCTTAAGACACCTGACTGCTAAGAAAGGTGCACTAGCAGTACCATAAGTGACTGTGTTTAGCTGGTATACTTTATGGGGCTCTAATGGATTATCACGCCAGAGGATTTGTTGTAATTGCCTATCACTTGGGTGTACCGCTACTTGTCTGTACATCTTCTCTACATCTGCAGCCAATATATATCTGTGTTGCCTAAATCGGATAAGTATAGACAATAGATCGTCCTGAATCGTAGGTCCCACCATTTGTATGCTATTCAAAGATACACCTGAACTGGTTGGTGAACTAGCATTGAATACTACTCTGAGTTTGGTGGTAGTACTCGATTCCCGTAGGATACCGTGATGAGGTATGAAATATGCTAATGATTGTGGGTTAATCTGACATTCCGCCATATGACCAAGCGAAAGGTATTCCGACATGAAATCGCAATAGCTTTTTTTAAATGAAGGTTGATTTTTAAGTTTCTTTTCTAAAGATAAAATACAGTATTTAGCCCTTTGAAATGAGTCACCTAGTACATCTTGACTTTGCTTAAGAGGGATGCGTACGCAAAAGCGACCATCCGTTAAACGGGTTGTATTTTCACAAAAATGCTTTTCACATAGTCGCTCTTCTTCAGAATAATACGATGACTTAGGGCCAACTTCTTCAAGTTGCCAAAATCGCGTTAACTGGACTTGAATGTCATCGTTAAGAGATTCATTGCTATAATTATCAAGCTTAGTAAAATTACATTTACCGTGATGAGACAAGTTCGATAGATGGCCGCCATTAATTGGGCCAGAAACTATCCATCCTAGGGAAGTTTCATAAAGTATCGGTTTGCCTACTCCTAGTTTAATACTGCGAGATCCAATCAAGTCCCAGAATATATCTGCACCTATTATTAAGTCTACTGTAGACGGGGTGTGAAAGGTTGGATCCGCTAAAATTATATCAGTCGGCATATTTATAGCCGATATATCAACTTTCTGGCTAGGCACGTTGTCGGTGATTGAAGGTAAAACAAAACAACGTAACTTACGTGTATAACTTCCATGTAATGATTTCATTTGCACGTTAACCATTTTATCTATCCGTGACATTGAGTTATTAATACCTAGAACAGACTTGTCTACACTATGAAAAGGTAAGTTTAGCTTTTGACACAAATTCTCGGTCATAAGACAGGCCGTACTACCACTGTCTAGCATAGCCCGAACCAAATGCTGACAGTTATTATTATCAAATAATTTTATTAATGCAGTTGACAACAATACTGTTTCATAAGCACCATGAGCAGAGTACGATTTTAATACACAGGACAAGGCGGCGTCGGCACTTGTCTCAATAGCAGGAGCTGGTATGCTAGTGGCGCCATCTGTTGGCGATGTAGCACTCAAATTATTTTTAAAATCTGCTAAATGAACCAGAGTATGATGCTTACGCTTGCATATCTTACAACCATATTTCTTGCAACGGTTAGCATAATGTCCAGTTTTGAAACAATTAAAACATACTTTATAATTTGGTAATAATTGTAACCTCTTTTCATTACTAAGTGCTAAAAATTGAGAGCAATTTTGTAAATTATGCTGACCATTACAATTAGGACATGGCTTTGTTGTGTAAGTACTATTACCATGTAATCTTGACTGCTGCTCTGTATTTGTAACTGTCAACAAGCTCTTCATTTTAACATTTTTATTATTATTGGGTGTTTGAGTATTATTATTACTACGTGATAACTCTAATGTCTCAAGTAAATCTGCCCGACTATGCATAAATTCAAGAAATCGAGTTAATGTTATAGGCTTATCTTTTTCTAAAGTGCCTTTGACTTCCTCCCACTCACGATAGGTTTTAGCGTCTAGTTTCTGTGTCACAATGTGGATGAGAAGTGTATCCCAATGTTTAGTGGGTTCACCTAACGACTCTAAAGCTCTTAAATTTTTATTTAGATCATCCATAATACGCTTCACACTGGTGGAGGACTCTTTAGTTAAATTCTGAATGTTAAATAGGGCAGAAACATGGTTTTGTATCAGTAACCTTTTATTATCAAAACGCTCACACAATAAGTTCCACGCTACATGATAATTTCTAGAAGAAAATTCAATTGATTGAATCACTAAGGCAGCTGTCCCTTCTAGAGACGCTCTAAGGTAATGGAATTTGTTTATATCGTCTATATCATCATTTGAATGTATAAGACTGCTAAAAGTATCATGGAATTCCAGCCAGTTCTCATAGGACCCACTGAATGTTGGCAACTTAATGGTAGGCAACTTAACGAGTTTATGCTTGCTTGCACGGGAGGAGCTCTTCTCACTATCACTATCATTGGTTTTAACATTGTGCGCAAGAATGTCCTGTGCTTTTGCAAGAAACTTATAATATAATGTTTCAAACTCACACCTCTCAGATATTTGAGATTCAATGTCATCCACTAGGCATTCTATCCCTAACTGCACCTCGTCATATTGATTGTACAATGACTCCATTTTACTAATACGTAGTTGCAGTTCACATACCTCAGGTTGGCTTAAAGATTTATCCAAGCCGTTCAGGTAAGTAGAAAAAACAGTAAGACGACCCTTATAGCTACCCCTTTTTCTAATGAGTTCCTTTATCTCCTCTTTCTCTGACATTCTGGAAAGTGAGTGTGGTCAATCTGGAATTTATACAATTGAACAATTACTTCACAGCAAAAACAGTTATAAAAATGACTGTTACTTTACAGTATATAGGTCCGTAATGATATCAAGTTAACTATTGAAATTACAATAAACGTTTAACTGATAGGGAAATTAAGTTACGGCCTATTAATACAAAGTTTAACAGTGAAATTTAAGTTTAGAGTCGAATTGTAACGAACAATGAAGTTTAAATTATTTAGGTGGGTACTGACCTTGTTACTCGAAATCACACGTTTAATACTACCTGATGCAAAGAGTACTGGGTAAATAATGAAGAACAACACGCATAACACCATAAAATTCCTGTAGCTTCAGGCTTCACCCCGGCATTATCCTTTTTATGTCCTTGAGTTTTGCCCGTGCCGTTGTTGTAATTCTCCAGACGTCTTTTATAATTTTCTTTGCAATTTTCCAATATTTGTTGATTATTTGCCGATTTATATCGTTTTCGTGATAATCCGGCTCGAAGGACCATGTACGAGGGAAAATCAGGTGTATAAAATCAAACAGCTCCTTTCGAGAGTAAGAATGTAATAAAGAAAATGGCGGTAAAAAATGTTTGGAAAAAAAAACTCTTTGGTGACATTGACATGACGTTTGTGACAGTTGCTTAGGGTTTTTAGGGCGTGTATCTTCTGAACGAACGAACGAAGTAGTATTTGGACATACGGATTCAAAGGATACGTTTAACGTAGGATTTAATCATCAGTATATGCAACCAATTCCAAGATCATGTTAAAAGAACCTCGTATTTATATAAATATCTAACGGATAAAATCTGTAAAGAAAAGGAGAGGAGGAATAAAAATGATAACTCAGAAATAGATAAAATAACGTTTAATCAAGGACAAAAGGTCTACTCAAAATGAGTGAATTAACGCAGAGCGAAAGACACTCCGCGCTATGAAAACGCAATAGTGACAGGAGAAACAGAAATGTCGTACCATTGGAAATAAGGACGAGATCCACCACCGTATCGATAAAAAATTAAGAAAGCCCTAGTAAAATGAGTTCGAGCCCGATAATAACAATAGTTATTAAATTAATCACAACTACTGATTCAGTTTAAATAAAAGACTTGTACGTCTAAAACTATATTTTGTGTGGTTCCCGGAAACAGAATAGGACCAATCCATTCGTCTCATTTGGATGTCGCGTCATCAGAGACGATTGAGAGACATGACCCTAGAAATAAGCAGTATAAATTGTGTTCACATTAGTACTCAAGTTAAATCCCGCAGAATACCAATAAAATGTATAATAAATATAATGTAATGGATATCAACAGAAATCCAATAAAATAAGATAGGTATAGGATATCAATAAATAGGACATCAGTAAGTTATTAATAATTTAGCCGTAGGTCAGTAATGGTGATATGGGTAATTATAAGTTAGGAGTAATTTATTATGTTCCATACCTTACCTTTCCCATCCTAAAAATCGAAGCGGAAGAGCTTAATGCTACGAGTATGCTACGAAAGCGTAAGAAGGATAAAAGCTACGAGCGGCTACGAATTCAACAGTTACAAAAGTAACAACTTCATCATTAAAAAAAAACATAATTGTGTATAAAGTGAAGTGAAAAAGGGCAATATAGTGAAAGTGATAAATGGACATAATAACGGCTAATTATAAGTTATATTGTAATTAGATATAAGAAGTAAGTAAAATTATTGAAAATACTTTTAGATAATTTTCCTCTTAAGGGGGATGAAGTTTTATATTCGTCATGTCTCGTCATCGTTCATTCATTCGTTCGTCATCATTCGTCATCACCTGTGCGATAAGGCCTTGCTACATTGTAATAGTAAGGTTTTATAGTTTTTTTAGCATAATTTATCACCTGGTACACACCCGTGACCGAGCAATATAATTAGGAATGCGATTCTTAAATTAATAGAAAACTAGATTACATTATTTCCATGTCAAGATTAGCAAGATTTATGAGTAAGTTTTATGGTTTCTTAAAAGCAATAAACATCACTATTGTTCAGCTACTACCTGGTAAAACCCCCCACTTGTGGAAAACTCGCAAATCAGTTAATATAAAAATCCAGGCACAGCCTCCGAGATTATTCGATCCTCGGGCTCCTTACACGCGTAATCTCTATATATATATATATATATATATATATATATATATATATATATATATATCATATATATATATTCAGTAATAAATCAGTTAAATCATTTAAACGAATAGTAAATTCAAGTATCCCATCAAGTTTACTAAAACCAGTTAATAAAGTAGCTTCAGTGGAAGAACCTGGGAGCAGAAAGGACGTCTGACGGCGATTACTAAAATTCACCGTACCACACATATTCGTAAATTAGTCACCCCTACGTGAGCAACATAGTTGGTGCAGTCGACGAGACAACCAGAGCAACACGTGAAAAAAATATAATTAGCTACCAATTTTATTTCATATGAAATTTTAGTGTTTTAAAGTGTACATAAACTCAGTGACTACAATATACAAAAAATCCGGATTTTTTAAACGAAGATTTAGACCTTTTCCGGCGCTTTTAAAAAAATCGGATTACAAAAAAGGTGAACTTTTTTCGGAAAAACCTTGATTCCTAAGAAATCGGGGAGGACCCGGAAAATTTAGGTGATTGATAGTGTGTAGTGATATCCCAGGCCACGGTGCGCGGATTTAGCCGGCCGAAGAAATTTCCGCGCGGTCTAAAGGTGCGGAAAAACGGACCTGGAGGTGAGACCCGAAACCTTTGAGGATACGAGGGACTCCCCGGAGCAGCCGGCAGCTTAGCAGAAGACAACTGAAGACTTTCGTAGAGATCCTAAGCTAAAACCTACGAAAACAAGGTACAACAAGTAACAATTATTTCCAAATAAATTAATTATAAATCCAATTTTTTTAAATTAAAATCAAATAGAAAAATAAATATCCTAGAGTATAAAAAATAATCCCCTTAGAATTTGAACCATTAACCTTATTTTTTTATTTTCCAACGAGTCTTAACAATATTCCATATCTTTTACATGTAAGTGTAATTAGTCATTAGACATGGGTAGTTCGCGAACGATTGAAGGAAATGAAGTACTTCACAAAATAAACTTATCTTTTCTTCAGTACCGTAAAACGGGGTGAATAAGGACTCAGGGGTAAATAGGGTCAAATCGAGGAATCTAGTTTCGAAGCCACAAAATAAAAAAACAAGAACTTCCAAGTGCTACCTTTTTTTTCTTCTAAAAGTAGAATATATTATCTTCTAACTGGCAACACCGAAGCGTTGTGAAGTTAGTAAAATGTGTCAAAAATCTTCTTTCAAATAAGGCTGTAGATGTGAGGTTGCGGTATTGTCCCTTAAGTTGACCGTTTTTGGAAATTCTAGTGTTTTTTTGACAACGTGTGGAGTTAGCCAACGATATAATATCTTTAAGAAGCTACACAAAAAGAGGTAAGTCTAGATTTTACATAGTTTTTGTTTGAAATCGTTTTCTTTAAAACCTCTGGGATTGTTTATTTTTTCGAGGTGAATAAATACGGTAACGAGGTGACAAGGGACGGCTAAAGTACAAATAGAGTCGCCTATACTTGGTAAATAGGGACATATGAAAGTTGATTAGGAACGGTAAAGTTTGAATAGGGTCAGGGCTGCTACAACATGAATTGAACATTTTATCGCATTGTTTTGCAGGATTTCACTTTTTATTAAAATAAGGCATTTTCATTTTATTTATTTTAAACTTATATACAAGCATGCGTACAAGGCGAACTAATGAGAAGTAATAAGAGATACATAGGTACGAACTTGTATGATTTAAAAAACAAGCCTACAAACAAATAATAAAAATACGTAGTGTGTTGAACTAACAATATATGGGTCTTCGTTGTTTTATGCATTTTAATATTTTACATTTATAGGTTTCTATATTCTTTAAATTTCTTTACGCTTTTATTTTCAACTTAAAAAAAACCTGGAGGTTCTAAATTCGACTGTATGTTTTTTGTTTGGTTTGTATGTGGCGCTATTACTCCGTCATTATCGTGAATTGATTTTGATGATTTTTTTTTGTATGATAGGATATAACATCAGAGCAGGCCTCATAATAAATTTTATCAAAATTGGTTCATCATTTTTTTAGAAAATTGACGAAAAAGATAAACATGTATGCACATTTTTACAGAGATTTTATAATATTATAACGCTAAGTAGCTTTCTGCAAGATATCGAAGTCGATCGGTTTTAACGTTTTTAGCGTACAAAATTTAGTCTTATGTGATTGTTAAAAATGGGTATGTGGATACCTGATTTCTATAAAATACATGGGTACTCACCTACTACAGTAAATAAATAGCGACGTAGGTACTTACCTAACCTTGATTGTTGTTATTTTCAGAAATGCCTCGTGTATATAAGCCGGGTCGTACAAAACACTACAAAAAATATGATGAGTTGACTATGCAAGTTGCGCTTAATGAATATAATAATTCAAATTTATCACTGGGAAATATTAGTGCAAAATATGATATTCCTAAATCGGTCTTACAAAGACATAACACCAGGTTTATGAAAAAGCCAGGAGGTCAACCAGTTTTAAGTGCAGAAACCGAGGAATACATAGTCGAAAATCTTAATCATTGTGCTGAGTGGGGATACCCTTTAGATACTTACGACCTGAGGGTATTGGTTAAAGGTTATTTAGATAGATCTGGCATAACTGAGAAAAGATTTCGAGATAATTTACCTGGTCCAGATTTTGTGAAAAGTTTTTTACAAAGAAACAAAAACAAAATTTCATTACGAATTAGCCAAAACATAAAAAGATGCCGAGCGTCCGTTTCACCGCAAATTATAGAAGAATATTTTATTGAATTGGAGAAATCCTTAGAAGGAGTGCCAATGTGTAACGTTGTAAATTATGACGAAACAAATTTATCGGACGATCCCGGAAGAAGAAAAGTTATAACAAAAAGAGGCGCAAAATACCCGGAGAGAGTCTTAAACCATAGTAAAGCGTCTACATCAATTATGATGGCAGCTGCTGGTGATGGAACTTTACTACCTTGTTATGTCGTCTACAAAGCTAAAAATTTATACGAATCTTGGGTTCAAAATGGGCCGAAAGGTTGCAGGTATAACTGTACTACTTCTGGGTGGTTCGACAGTATCACGTTTGAGGACTGGGTCCGTACTGTCGCGTTGCCATATTTCAATAACAAAGATGGAAAAAAAATACTCATCGGAGATAATCTTTCATCCCATTTGTCTCTAGACTTGATTAATGAATGCAAAGAACAAAACGTGCATTTTATTTTTCTTCCTCCAAATTCGACACATCTAACGCAACCGCTGGATGTAGCTTTCTTTAGAGCAATAAAAGGTGCCTGGAGGGACATTTTATTTCAGTGGAAAAAGGTCGATGGCCGTACTTTACCTACTATTCCTAAAAGTGTCTTCCCTAGTCTTTTGAAAAAAATATTAAATCGCATGGCAAACCAAACAAAATCAAATATACTCTCAGCATTCATTAAATCTGGCATAAGCCCTTTAAATAAAATTAAAGTTTTGGAAAGATTACCAGGCAACGCCTGTGGTGAACAATCCTTTGATAGAGATGCTCTTGATGAGACAGTAGTAACCATGTTAAAAGAAATGCGATATGGCACTGGAAATAACAAACCATGCAACAAGAGAAAGAAAATTGAAATAAAACCAGGTCAAAGCGTGTGCACTGATACAGAAGTAAGTGATACAGAAGTAATCCTAAGTACTACTAACAATAGCGACCAGGAAGAAAGTAGCTTTTTGAGCAATGAATCTGATTTGGAAGAAAACCTACAATTATCAGAGAGAATATCTGCATCCAGTACTAATAATGAATCTGAATGTCACGAAGACAGTGAAATTCAACCAAAGTCTACACTTAAGCAAAATTATAAACCTCAACACAAAATTGCAAAACTGATTCCGGAAGATAGAAAGAGGAAATTCGAAGAAAAAGCTTCAATGGCAATGACTAACATGACTAAACCTAAATTGGAACCTACCATCGTTTCAAACACTTCAAATCAACCTAACCAAAAACTAGAAAAACAGAAGAACTATGTCAAAAGGGAACAAAACAAGAACAACAAAAGAACTTTATCAAAACCAGGGTGTACGGATAAATTTGAAACGAAACCTATAAATAAAAAAGCGAAATCAAATTTAAAAAAGATTGTGACACAAGAAACACATAAAGAAGTTAAACAAGGACAACTTTGTAACGAAGCGATTAAACTAAAACAAGAGTCATGTCATATGGTTGAAGACCAGGAAAATCGCAATGACGAGTACATTTTTAAAAAGCCAACGACTCTAAGAGTGTATAAAAAAAATAAAAACGAAGGAATAAATAAGCCAAATCAGGAAACAAAGGGAAGAGTAGTAAGAATGGACACCGATAATAATACAGAAGAAGTGACTATTTTTAACGATGTAAGCAACTATGAGCTACTAAATTTTAATGATCTCGACAAATTCGATATTGAAAATATGCCTTTAATTTTCGACAGTGATTTTGATGTCGTAAAAGAAATAGAAGTAGTGACTCCTCAAATAGAAAAAGAATATACAAAAAGAGAAATTATTAACACAAAGGAGAAACTAGATGTTGTAGACATACGTCTTAAAAATACCACAAGCAATATAAAAGTCACTTCAATTGAAAACTTTAATAACAAAAATGTTAAAATAGATTTAAGTCTATACAGGAAGATATCTTTGAGTGATCCACTTAAACCCAAGACAAAAGGGAATAATAAAAAATATTATACCAAAGATGAAGACATATTACGTGATCTCATGGACAGTACCTAAACTTGGATAGGTTCGTAAGAATAATATAAATAGAAATACTCTTTGTTTAAAACTTTGAAGATTAAAAAAGTGTTAATTTTTGAGATAACATACATACATACCATCACGCCTGTATTCCCCGAAGGGTTAGGCAGAGGTGTACTTAATGTACACCCACAGTTCGCCGGTATGTTTAGGTCCCATGTAATAGGGGGCGAGCCTATTGCCATTCACCGGGCACAAATCCAGACTCCGAGCTGCTACTGAGAATTTCATCGAAAAACTCAATAACACTTTGCTCGACCTGGGGATCGAACCCAAGACCTCTAGCGTAGCAGTCGCGATTGGGACCACTAGACCAACGAGGCAGTCTTTTTGAGATAATTATTTTTATAATACTGATTGTTCCTAATTTTTATTTTTATACGACTGATGGTTCCTAATTTTGTTATTTTTATATGTCTAGATAAAAAATTGGTTATAGGGATAGGTTTTACTTAGGTACCCAAATTCTACAGGTATAATATAAGGTACCTACTATAATAAAAATACGTGATTTCTGTCATAAATACCTAGATAACAGACAAAATATTTTTTATATAGATACCTAAACCTAGTCTTTGCTTAAAATGATGAGTAGATTTTAAAAGTGTTAATTTTTGAGATGTTTATTTTATAAGGTGGTTCATAATTTGCTATTTTTCTATATAGGTAGTACAGAGTTTTACTAAAAGTTTGTAAGATAAGAGATCAATCAAGTGTAATTGGAACCTTTGAGTGTAACAACCTGTTAAGTCAAATATTTATGTTCTTTTATTTCAATAAAAGATTTTGGATTTATTGTATTATTTTAATTTCCAAAAATTTTTAATTTAATGAAGAAAATTAATCTTTTAGCAGACGGTAATTAGTTCTTTTTTTAAATAGGAAAGAGACAACCCTACTAGTTTTTCCCAAGTTACCCTCGTCTCGTTCCAGGTCACCCCACTTCAAGCATGAATAGGGACAGCCTATATTTTTGTTAAAATATCTAAATTTTAACTAATTCTGGGGATATTTTTAACATTTACGAAAAGTATTAACTGCCGGAAACCCTTGGAAAGAGTTATCAATATTGCATTCGTCCTACAACATCGATTAATTTCAGTGACAAGTTCGATTTTGTCCCTATTCACCCCATTTTAGGTAGTCATTCAAATGTGTCACTACTTCATTTAGTTCAGTCTTTCTTTTCGCTCGCACCAACTCAGCAATAATTTCGCTTGCATGCATGACTCGTACGTGTTCGTGTCACTTCGCCGGCCGGTCGGCTGACGTCGGGCTGGTCACGAGCGACGACGACGGCGCGCGGCGCCTTGCTGACTATGTGTGTGTCGCTCGTCTAGCTTACACACACGACTATTTTTTTTTGCATAATTAGACGTTATTCTCTTAGTAAGAGAGTTTAGTTTTTTATGTATGATAGAATGTTATCGTAAATGGTAGTCGAAACACACTGATATGAACTTTCGGGCTATAACGTAAAGTCTAATTTAGCGTACAAAAATGGTTGTAAACTGTGACAAAAATACGTTTATGAAAGATTATTATTATTTACTATTTTAGTAAGTACGTCGAAGGATCGGCATCTCTCTCATTACCATTGCTATTGCAATCAAAACTGAGCTTTTTGCGTTGGAGATAAAGCGCATTAATGTTCGCTAAAATTTATTGTTTACGTTTAGCCTTGGCCTTGAAAATTTGAATTTCTTATTCGCATAATTTCGGTGATAGTTTGTTTTGAGGTCGAGGTCATGACGGAATGCACTTGTGCGTTACGTTAATTGTAGCTAATAGTAAATGAATACTTATAATTGTGTTTTAAAGATGTAAATATGTAATGTAAATATTCGATTAAGTACTTATAAAAACTAAAAGTGGCATAATTAGGTAGAAAGAAAAGTGCTGTGTGGTGGAGCTATTTTACGGAAAACGGACCTAAAAAGAGACGAATTCGTACTCTCACTGTTCTAGTACCTATGTGTTTTGTGTAAATTATCTACTTAGATTTAAAAAATGGAGACTGTAAATAGAAAGAGAAGTGCTGTATGGAATCATTTTATGGAAACCGGACCTAAAAAGGCAAAATGTTCTTATTGTTCTAGTGAATTATCTGTGTCTGGTGGTAATGTAGGAAACCTTAACAGGCACTTAAAAACAAAGCACCCCACTATAAAGTTGGTTGAAGAGAGGCAACAGCCTACTGGTTCTGCAGACCCAGAGCCCCACATAAGTCCAGTTGTCAGTGTTGAAACTCAAGATCTACCTTGGGCGACTACTTCTAGTCAGCCATCAATAAAAATTTATGCACAAAGCACGAAGCCGATACCACCACGGCGTGCCCAACAAATCGACGAGCAGCTTATAAAAATGATTGCTAAAGGGCACTACCCCTTCCGCATGGTCGAAGATATCGAATTTAAAAATTAAATTTCTCTGTTTAACCCACAGTACGCACTCCCAACAAGGAAAACCATATCGGAAAGAATTTTCCCAAAATTTATAATGTGTGCATAGAACAGGTCAAAAGTGAGATCCAAGAGGGACAAGCTTTCTGTTTGACAACAGACGGTTGGACCTCTATTAACAATGATAGTTTTATAGCCCTGACTGTACATTATATTAGCGCCACAACGGATGCTACTAAATTGAAGTCCAATTTAATCGGATGTATTGAATATAATGAACGACACACAAGCGACAATTTAACAGCCTTTCTACGTGACAAAATGGCAGAATGGAATATAGCAGACTATACGACAGCTATTGCGAGTGACAATGCAGCCAATATTACTGCTGCAATAAGAGATACTGGTCGATGGCATATTCCATGCTTTGCGCATTCAATTAACTTGTGTGTGCAAGCCGCTCTGACGCCTCTATCAGAAACGTTGGTGAAAGTAAAAAGTATCGTCGAATTTTTTAAAAGAAGCTCTCACGCTCAACAAAAGCTAAGAGATATGCAAAAACAGCTGAACCTTGCCCAACTAAAGTTAAAGCAAGATGTTCCAACAAGGTGGAATTCTACGTATGACATGCTGCAGCGGCTGTTATCAGCCAAGGATGCCGTAATTGCTACGATCGCTATAATGCGTCATGAACTGGCGTTAAATAACGAGGATTGGGACGTTATAGAAAACGCGGCGCCCATTTTAAAATTGTTTTACGACATCACAGTCGAAATTAGTGCCGAGAAAAACGTTTCGCTGGCTAAAGTCATCCCCCTGTGTGGCATCATGAAGAACCACGTCAAAACGCACATAAACAATAACACGCTTCCGACGCAAGTGCTGTTAGCAATAAATACGCTCGATAAACAGCTGGAAAAGCGTTTCTCCAATATTGAGAAACATATTCTCTACAGCGAGGCGACGATATTGGATCCTAGATTCAAAAATAAAGGATTCACTGAAATTAATAATTTTGACCAGGCTGTGGCTACCTTAAAGAGGAAAGTCGGCAAAGTGCAGCAAACTAATACGGTACCTTCAACTTCAACATCAGAGCCATCCACATCCACGTCAGTGTCTTCTACCAAGACGTCCATATGGGACCAATTTGATAAAGAAGTGGCAAAATTGACACCCACAAATCCATTGGCTGCTGGCATTGTAGAGCTAGACAAATATCTCCAGGAGCCACTTTTGCAACGCTGCAATGATCCACTGCGCTGGTGGCACGAGCGACGATCGTTTTACCCAATTCTATTTAAATACGCCTTAAAAAGACTGCATCTAGTGGCAACCTCTGTCCCATGCGAGAGATTTTTTTCTAAAGCTGGGCATATACTGAATGAAAGATGGACAAGACTAACTACCAAAAAACTGTCCCAATTGTTATTCATAAGCAGTAATTGCAAATAATTAACAACGGTTGTAAATAGGTATGTAGATAAGTATCCTGTAAATAATTTTAAATCACTGTATATATTTCGATTTTTAAATACGCCAACCTAGACAAAAAGGAATCTAACTATCAGTAAAAAAAACAGATAACATACTACTTAAATTATATAGTTTTTCTTACTTTTCAAACTTCATTTTATATTAATATTTTTTAGTTTTTTTTTTAAGTCGGTTTCATATTTCATGGTTGACAGTCCTAAGCCTGTATAAAGTATGAAGGAAAATCGAGATACAAAGTGAAGTGCATCATTCATCGTAACGTATCACACTCCGCGAGCTCGATATCTCATTGATTCGTTCCGATTTGCTGAACTAAATGAAGTACTGAACTAAATGAGTGGACTAGTTCGTTGAGCCAAAAGATATACTTCATTCATTTCTTTTCACTGACACATTTTGCGCATGTCTATTAGTCATTTATGTGCGCGATTATACAAACAATAACAACTTCTTAAACATTAAACCTCTTTACAGTATAGCTGATAGATTATCATAGTGCTATTTGTTCAAAGAATGCTGGCTGGCCATTTAATTAGGGACACTGAGGTATTGCGTTCTAATTTCAAAATTTTAATACTTTTTTGTTTCTTTTCTTATTGTTTCGAGGTCGTTTTGGCGGCAATCCAGTTTTTTTATTTTAAGTTTTGAGAATTAATTTGAAGAAAAATGGGCAATAATAATAAGTTGCGATCCAACACTACGAAAAATTAACATGAAGTTTGTCGAGCGTGGTTGGTCATACCGAAGGATAGCACAACATTTAAATTGTTCAAAAACTATGGTATGCAATGCAGTGCAACATTTCAAGTGCTAAAATGCTTTAAATGTGTCCAGAACAAAAAGATCGAGAAAAACGACTCCGCAAGAAGATAGAATGATAACCAGGTTAGCTAAGAAAGATCCGTTTCTAGGCTCTATTTTAATTAAGCATGAATTGTTTGGGGCAAACGAAAGAGCCGGTGTATCTGCGAGGACCGTTTGACGACGTTTGGTAGAAGCAGGGATGTTCGGAAGAGTGGCTCGCAAAGTACCGTTGTTGAAGAAAGAACATAGAAATGCTCGTTTGGCGTTTGCACGTAAATATGGACATTGGATCTACGCCCAATGGCAACATGTACTTTTCTCTGACGAGACCAAGGTTAATTTGATTTCTTCAGATGGAAGGCAATATGTACGGCGTCCTGTAAAAGCGGAAATGAATCCAAGATTCATAAAAAAACAGGTGAAACATGGCGGTGGAAACATTAAAATGTGGGGTTCATTTTCTGGACGTGGAGTGGGACCTGTGAGGAAAGTTCAGGGTAACTTAGACCAACATCAATACAAGGCAATATTGGAAGAAACTATGCTTCCCTATGCTGAGGAGCATCTCCCTATTATATGGACGTTTCAGCAGGATAACGACCCGAAACATACCGCCCATTCAGTCAAGTCGTTTCTTACCAGTCAGTCTGTATCGGTGCTAGATTGATTGGCCAGCAAATAGCCCGGACCTCAACCCAATTGAGCACCTTTGGCACGAAATCAAGAAAAAAGTTGCCACTTATCGTAATACAAATTTGGATCAACTTCATGAAGCTTTTTGTGAGGCATGGGCAAACATTCCTTGTCGGAACATGTCAGAAACTGATAATGTCTATGCCACATCGGTGTCAAGCGGTAATTATTGTGATTTTGTTAGTAAATGAATGTAATTACAAAGGTTATTAATTTTAGAATAGCGTTTGTTCATGGCTTTGCCTGCGTGGGAGTAACCGCGTGGCTTCCGTGCATAACTTTGGTAATCACTAAAGAGTTGCCGGTATTTGTTACCTACTTAGCTAAAGTTATTGTTGTTAGAAGTAAGTTTTTGTATCGTATACATAACTGAACCTACTGAGGACGCAGGTACCTACCTCAGCACCAACAAAATCACCGCTTAGGTGGTGTTGTGTTCCTGTTGGTAAATACGGTTTATAGAGTCCCAGAACTCTGGAGGTCCCCCCTGCACCTCTCTACGGGTTCGGCAACGCGTAAGAGATCCAGCTCCTAGATTATGGTTACTGTTTACCATTAGGTGGGCCGTATGCTTGTATGGCACATTATTGGTATAGAAATATGTTTAGTTTTTTTAATAATTACGTAGTTTACATTTTTTTTGTCAATAAAAGAACGTTTTAGTGCTAAATACTGACTTCGTTTTTTTTATTGTTACAGTCAAGGATTCAGAATATTATGGAATTACTACCACCAAGTTCTTCCACAAAACAGAGCACTACTAAATCTCCTGTTTCTGAAGATACACAGCAGAATAACGTATCGCTTGATTTGTTCATGCCAATGAGAACAGACTATGACTACGATCTGGAAGCGGTTTTACCTCATAATAATATGACATCACCATCTTTACTAAATTTTACAGCTGAA
This sequence comes from Subacronicta megacephala, assembly GCA_958496365.1. Lineage (NCBI taxonomy): Eukaryota > Metazoa > Arthropoda > Insecta > Lepidoptera > Noctuidae > Subacronicta > Subacronicta megacephala. The sequence continues at coordinate 10,834,708 of OY292533.1, forward strand.
TCCCTTTCAATATTAGACCATAATGATTCCACATTACCTATAAGTAAATTTCTTGTTGATTACACTGATTCAGATAGTGAGACATCATACACCTTAATGGACTTAGATGAAATGAAATGAAATGATATTTATTTCTGTAAATAGATCTTTTGGAGACACTTTTACAAGTCGTTTTCTTTTACATATTTCTTTTTTAAACTAGATGGCGTCGACATTTCCTATCTGACGACCTCTGAGAAGAAATGTCGAAACAAACTCAGAGAATCATGGTCTCTTTTAAAGTCCAGACAATAGTTATATCATAAGTATGCGAGTTTTACAATGTAGTGCAAAATCTGAACAGGCCTTTTGAAGAAAGAGCCATAACAGCTTTGAGTTGACCTGTCCTAACTGACGGCACGCATACTTTAGTCCTCGTGTAGCTCAACCATTTTTTAGGGAGCTCAACGATCCGTCGCATGACGATGCCAGATCAGCAAGACATTTGCGTAGGTCATGTGAAACACTCAAAGCTGTCAGAAAACTTGTATTATAAATCTTAATATTGTAGAGCTAACCTACATAGTACTCACATTTACATTTTATCCTTTTTTTTATATAACATTAAATATACACATTTGAAATGAAAACAAAAGCATATCCAAAGACAATGTTACAATTTACATTAGTACAGATGATAAAACTATGCAAGATAACTAGGACCTACAAGGCAACTCAGACCACTATAATGAAAAATAAAAGTATATTTAAGACACAATGGCCAGCAAGTCGACCAGTTACAGTGAGATAAACAAAATAAAATACCAGATGAAAACCTTTTCGATAATGATCACGCTGCTTTTGCTAATCAAAGTTTTTCTACTCTTGAATGTAATCAAGACAAAATCCAAGCACAACCAAGTACCACTTCACAGTCTAACCAATCAGAACATAATGTGCCCATGACGTTTAACGACTTGTCCTATATTGATTCACCGGATTCATGGAAGCCACCGTCGTCGTCCAGTGGCTCAGAAGAAGACATGCCTCAACAAATTGAAGAAGAGACTAGTATTGGGAAAAGAGGGTACAGAAAAAAGAAACCTTTACCGAAAAGGCTTCTGAAGAAAAAAAATCGTCAAGCTGCTGTTGGCAAATCTGTACGGCCAAATCCTTGTTTGAACAAAAGATGCGGCAACTCATGTGCTGATAAATTTTCTGAGGATGATCGGTGGATTATTTTTGAAAACTATTGGGGGATGGGATGTACTAAGAGACAAAAATACTTTCTACTGTCATGTGCTAAGGCAAAACCAATTGGTAGAAAGCGAGCGACTAATCATATTCGCCAAATATCATATGATTACTTTATTAACTTTAAGGGTTAAAACATTAAAATTTGTCAACAATTTTTGCAGATGACTTTAAGGTATACAATTGAAAATGCAAATAAAGTACTGAATACTACTCAAAAAGACAAAAGGACTCCTCTCCCTCACAACAAATCTGATACAGCAAAAGTGTGCTATATAAAATCTTTCATTGAGATGTTGCCTGCTGTGCAATCTCACTACTGTCGCAACAAAAGTACCAAATTATATTTACCTCAAGAATTACAAAACAATGACGAATTAAAAGTGGCTTATGCTAATAATGCCTTCGTATTACCGAAGCGAAATACAAAGATCTTGTTTCTTTATGTGATACATTGGTGATGAGGGAGTATCATAGATTTTATAAAAACATTAAGCATGACAAAAAGACAGACGAAGATGAGTCAGATTAAAAGCATTATAGTAGATAGGTATTGTTCAATAAGAAGAGTTATTTTTACTGCTATTTTGATCTCAGATATTGTATTCGTAGGATTATTATTGCTTAACGTTAAAAGTTTTATTTTTTAGAAGATGTTATTTTTATACGTTATTTTTTTCCATTTTGTTATCATATTGATAAAAGAGAGGACGGAAGAAGATAGGTAAGATTAAGTAAAAAGATTTTTGTTTTTTATGTTGGTTTATTAAAATTTGTAGTCTTTTTATTATTTTTTCTATTAGAACATGATTAAAATTTATGTTTCGTAATTACTATGTTCATGAGTACCTATTACAATTACAAGTAAGGTAAGGTAAAGTAAATTATATAATTATAATGACTTTATGGAAATGTGATTATAACTAATTTAAGGAGAAAAAGGAATAAGACTTAATTAGAAAGAAAGAACAAGGAGGAGAAAGAATAAGATTTAATTGAAATGTGATTTTTAGTATCATAATATTGCATTTATTATGCAAACAAACAACAGAAACGTGTGATTATTAATAAAGTTAGTTATATTACATTCGGATTTTTCATTATATATTACCTAATTATTTGTTTATTTATTTTTACATGCCACATACAGCTTTTCATTTATATCGAAACAGGTGTAAGCATTCTGTTTTACGACGTAACTCATTGAAACTACCAGTTACATTAAATACCTTTACAATATTTGTCACGTATGTATAGAATTATTGAAAAAAATAAAAAAACGCATAAACGCATAAAAGCATAAATGTATCGAAACTGGCACTTTCGATCATTTATCGAAAGTGCCAGTTTCGATACATTTATGCTTATGCATTTCCCAGTAAATAATCTAATGCCAGTTTCGATAAATAAAGCGAGTTCAGTTCCGCGGTATAGTATCGTAACTCAATTAGGAACATGCATGCGTTTTTTTATTTTTTTCAATAATTCTATACATCATTACAACACAATAGAAGATATAATTATTCCCGGGAATGTTAATTTTTTTTAAATATTTTTTTTTTTCGTTAAAAAGCTTACTAGCAATGTGGGTCACACATTACTAGTATTCTTGTTAACCCCTCGTGCTAAGCTAAATATACTTGTGTTACGAGTGGGTTCACGTCGGTAGTGCAAAGGCTCAAGACACACAAACTAAAATATATTTCCAAGATAATTCCTCTGCTAGCAGCTTTCGACTATGTGATTAAATTCAATGTCGTGGCCCGTGACGTTTCATTTCGTTCGACCAATGACAGCGCGATTTGTAAATTTGAATTTCGCTCGCAAAATTAGCACTTTTTAAGTATTATTTTATACAAATAAATAACAATTATGTAACAAAATGTTGTTACAATAATACTTTAAGTATGTTTAAGATTCCGGAAAAAATATATTAGGCAAATTTAAACTTCATGCATATTTCTAATTCACTCCAAAACTGTTCATAATTATTATTTTTTGCTGCTATGTGATAGTTTGTAATCCTAATTTAACCGTGAATCCAAATTTTTTTAAAGATCTAGCCATAAATAACAAAGTTATGCAAAAATAAACTTTAAATCGCTCTCCTGAAAAGTACCATTTTTAACATTCGATGTTTTACGTAGGGACCGTCGAAGTTAGTGTACAGTGGCCAAGACGTCAACGTAAACATTATACATATCTATAACCACGACAGGATATGAAGTGTTAGAAAGAAAGTATCCGTGGCCTGATTGGTTCAATTTTCAACGTTTCCAAAATTGACCAATGCGAGCACATACTAATAATTAGGAGCCAATAAATTGTGTCTCGCGCCCCTGCGTGTACACCACCGCTCCCGAGTTTTACCGATACTTAACGAACGTAGTGTTAGTGACGTTCGTTCACGTTCGTTTGACGTTTATTTATCCTATATGTCAATTTTATTGTCAGTAATGGTCACTATGGTCAGTAACTTTGGTCAGTAATAAAAAAAACATGGAGTGAGACTACGTAAATTCAGTAAATTGTGTTGTGAAAAATATTAAAATGGCGCCTCAATTAACACAAATTGAAAGGCAGCGCATCATAGCGCTTCGATTAAGTGGATGCCGAATTATTGATATTTGTCGCCGGATGGGCACATCGGTGAGTAGTATTATTAATCATTATAATTTTTAAATTAAATTATGCAAAGGCTAATTGAAAAGATGTTTCAATTGTGTTTTTCTATAGAAGATCTTTCATAACGAGTTCCCAATATTGTAAAGTTTCAACGCTGAGCGCTGTCCCACGCGCCGTTGATTTCTTTTTTTAAAGCCACCCACTGATCTGATTTTCCATATTATACGGTTCCTACGCACCTTTTTTTGTCTGTTGAAACATTGCACGGATAAAGACTTATTAGTGATGTTTGTTTATAAATAAATAATTTAATAATAATTAGCTAGCAATTATTGTAGGGAATCGTATAAGTATTAAACATCTTTCCCATTTTTGGTTCCCGTTACACGAAAGGCACCCCACCGTTACACACCTCAGTGTGCACCTGGAAAATGGTGAACGTGTCTATTTTACCGAAAATAATTTCCAACAGAGACTATCTTCTCCTCCAAAAACAACACTTACCACTTTTTTTGATCTCTGTACAAGAGATCAATTTGCAAGAACGCTTCTCTATGTTGAGGTACCGAGATATTACACTTGGAACACAACCAGAAGAGAATGGAAACGCCGAATCCAAGGAGCACCTGTTCAGAATTGACCTGGTGTCCAATCTGGAGATGCCTTAGGTCGAGTTTACACGGTCCATGTTAGTAATATGGAATGTTTTTGTTTGAGAATGCTTTTACACCATGTGCATGGGCCAAATTCTTTCAAAGATCTTAAAAAAACGAAATAATCAGGAATTTTCGACATTTCGAGAGGCATGTGAGTCAAGAGGGTTATTAGAGAATGACAATCAGTGGGATACAACTCTAGAAGAGGCTGCACAATGCAGATCTGCGCCCAAGGTGAGAGAGCTTTTCGCTATATTAATAGCAACATGTGGACTTTCAAACCCTCAGCAATTGTGGGAAAAGTATAAAAATGATATGGCGGATGATATTTTACATAGGTTACAAGAAAGGCATCCAAATGCTTCATACAATTATTTAATTTACAACGACGCTCTAACAAAGGTTGAAGACCAAATCATAACTATTACTGGAAAAGATCTATCTGATTTTGGGATGAGCAGACCACAAAGAATTGGGGAAGTTAGTAGTGATTTAATGCGAGAACTAGATTACGATACTATTTCTTTAAATCGACAAATAACGGTGGCCCTTCCACTTTTGAATCTAGAACAAAGATCAGTCTTTGACACAGTTATTCAAAAAGTTGCCAGTGGTGAAGGTGGTTTATTCTTTTTGGATGCTCCAGGAGGTACTGGGAAAACCTTTCTTTTAAACTTATTACTAGCCCAAATCCGGAAAGATATAGAAATTGCTGTTGCAGTAGCTTCCCCTGGAATAGCTGCTACGCTACTTAGTGGGGGACGTACAGCGCACTCAGTTCTTAAACTGCCATTGAACTTAGCTCATGAGGAAATGCCAGTTTGTAACATTAGCAAAAGCGGTGAGCGTGGAAGAGTGGAAGAATGTTGCAGCAGTGTAAGCTGTTGGTTTGGGATGAATGTACGATGTCCCACAAAAGAGCTATCGAAGTGAAGTGGTTTAGAGTGTGAATGGTTGATAGATACCAGTTGCTAAAATAGATTAGTCTAGACTAGACTGAGTTCGCACTAGTACTAATTAGGCAGAGAATAAAATTCTGGTCGGACAGAGACAGAGTTTACTGGTAGTTACAAAGTAAGATGCAATAATAATTTATTACACAGATGACAGAACTATTTATACTTAAAACTAATTAACAATAATAATGAAAACGGTTCGGGCTTGACCCTTTCTGCTCAGGAGTAACGCCTTCTTAAAGATGCCTGCTAAGCACCGAACAATAGGCTCATTAGCGGCCATCTTGCCTCATTAGCGCATGCACAATAGATGCACCGACGCCATGTTGCCGGAGGCGTGATTAGACCCGGTAGTATTGGCTTAGAAGGCGGGGCTACCAACCGGTTATGCACACGGCACCAAGATCACCTCATGTGACGTAAAATCGTATGATCCTGTGCTGCGTTGAGTTGTGCGAGTTAACTTGCCTACTCGCCACAGAAGCACTAGATCGCACAATGAAGGATATCAAGAGCAACCAGCGTATCATGGGAGGGATGGTGGTAGTTTTAGCTGGTGACTTTAGACAGACCCTGCCGGTTATTACTAGGGGTACACCGGCAGATGAAATAAATGCCTGTTTAAAAGCGTCTGTGTTATGGGTACACGAACAAAAATTTAGTCTAACTACAAATATGCGAGTACAACTTCACAACGATATCCAAGCAGGGCAATATGCGGCTGCTCTTCTAAAAGTTGGAGAACATTGTATGCCAATGGACAGTAACGGTATGATTACACTGAGGTGAATTGTGTCAAATTGTCAATAACACAAGTGATTTAAAAAAAAACGTCTATCCTGATCTACAGAGAAATATGGGCAATCGAGAATAGTTATGTGAAAGGGCAATATTGGCGCCGACGAATGAGACCGTAGGCCAGATAAACGAACAAATTATGTCAGACATGGAGCGGGAAGTTGTTGAGTACCTCTCAGTAGACAATGTTATGGATACTGAGCAAGTGACATCGTACCCAATAGAGTTTCTCAACTTTAGAATTATCAGGAGTGCCTTCCCATGAGTTGAGGCTGAAAGTTGGTGTTCCAGTCCTGTTAATGAGAAATCTTGACGCACCAAGGCTATGTAATGGTACACGGCTTCAAATTATCCATCTGGGACATAACATTATTAATGCTACTATCATGACTGGAATGGCAAAAGGAGAAAACGTTTTAATTCCTCGCATTCCGATAATTCCGACGGATTTACCATTTCAGTTTAAAAGAGTGCAGTTTCCCCTGAAAGCAACATTTGCAATGACAATTAACAAAGCTCAAGGACAGACGCTTAAAGTTGCAGGTGTACATTTAGAAAAACTTTGTTTTTCCCATGGGCAACTCTATGTGGCGTGCTCACGGGTATCAAACCCGCAAAATCTTTGTTTTTAGCAAAGGATGGAAAAACAAAGAATGTAGTTTATAAAAATGTATTAATGTAATCTATTTACTCTAAAACGCAGCAGTTTTTGTGTCACCATCACCATCATCATCAAGACATTTATTGTCCTACTACTGAGCACGGGTCTTCTCTTCAAGTGAGTGGGCTAGGCTATACGTCCACCACGTAAGCCAACAAGTATCAGGCATGCAGATTTCCTCATGATGTTTTCTTTAACCACACCGTTTTGAGGGAGTGATACTTAATTAGGTATTAATACGCACATGATTATGAAAAGTCAGAGGTGCGTGCTTTGGATTCGAACTCAAGACCTATGATTTGGCAGTCCAATAGTCATCATCATCATCGAAAGACTATTTGTATGTGTATTATTTGCAAAATAAGTACCCTACAAAATTTAAAATGCTGTCCAAAGTAACTATTCCACGCGGACGAAGTCGCGGGCAAAAGCTAGTTGTCTATAATGACTTTTAAAAGCTGCTATTTTGTATAGTGACATATTTGTTTTCACAAATACATTGACCTCATAAATATATAGGCAGGGAAGTGTAATTTTAAGATTAAAAAAAAATCTGATGCATCTTTTTTGGGCTTTAAACACAGATTCTCTGTCTACTAATTGCCCCAATATAAATTATGATACCATATCTAAGTTATCGGGATGCTAATTACGAAAATGACATTTATTTTAAAATTCAAGATGGCGGACCTTATTTTTCTAAATAAATTGATATGGGTGTCAATTTCAAGGTTTATCGGGATGCTAATTACGAAAGTGCCATTAATTTTGAAATACAAGATGGCGGACATTATTTTTCAAAATAAATTGATATGGGTGTCAATTTCAAGGTTTATGGCGATGCTAATTATGAAAATGACATTAATTTTGAAATCCAAGATGGCGGACATTATTTTTCAAAATAAATTGTCACACCCAATTTATTTATAAAGAAGGATAGGAATAAGGATCATATATATAATAATGTCAACCAGATTGTTATTTAAAATCAATATTATTTTCTTAATAAGCATCACAATAAACCCTGAAATTGACACCCATATCAATTTATTTTGAAAACTAGTGCCGTTTTTTTTTTGTCGGGTTTGGAACTGCTTTTTGCACTACCCACCGCCCCGGGGTGACCGATGGGGTGTGTCAGACTCCGCTCTGAAAAGAGCGATCTACCGACTAAAACCAACCTCGGCGTTTCGCGTCACAACTTAAGTGCCGAGAATATGGGAGCGCTGTGACATTCCTCCGCAATCGGGAATAAACGGGATTTTTTTTGAACTTTGAACTAGTGATCCCGGGGCCTATAGGCTTTTAGGCCTATAATTAAGCCTATTAGTTCTTTTTATTGGCCATGATAGAATAGTAGGCTTTTACTCACTTTAAAAAGCCTATAGGTTAAAAAAACCTATAGGTTTAAAAAAGCCTATAGGTTTAAAAAAGCTTATAGGTTTTAAAAAAGCCTATAGGTTTAAAAAAAGCCTATAGGTTTAAAAAAAGCCTATAGGTTAGATTTCACACTTGCAGGAAAACGGAAACCACGATAAAAATAGTACTATTCCTTGACAGATCAGTCGGAACAATAAATAGATAATACAAAACGTAGGTACTGCAAGCTACAATACGGATTACGGATACTAAAACATTGAAATTTTTTAGGGTAGTTTGAATAATCATTCACGAATCACGAGTCATCACGAGTTCACAGTGCGATATTCATACTTGTTGCTTGAGTAAAATCAAATACGCGCTTGCTTGACGCATCCGATGTACGGTTAATACTTAGACAATCAAAGTTAACGCTTATGCCCCCGACATAAGAGCGGTATAAAGACCGAAGTATTAGGTCAGACGTGCTGTTAATATATTCTCAAATTAGGGTATTCTCTGTAGTATGAGTACAGTTGATGATAGCCTGGGACGTCTCCCAGCACACCTAGAAGAAGTTAAACAGTGATGCAATTTGAAACAATATTTAAAATTGTATAATTTAGTTGCCGATTATTATACTCGAACAATAAATAAAAAAGACCTAGCCTAAAGGACTAAAAATCTTTATAGACTTTTAACCTTCCAAGCCCTTTTAATATGCGTCTAGCCTACAAAAAGGCTAAAAGCCTATAGTTCCCTAGTAGACAAAAAAAGGCTATGAAAAAAGCCTAGGCTAAAGGCCTAAAAGTCTTTTTAGGCTTTTATCCCGCTGTAGCCCCTTCATTCATAGGCTAGCCTTAAAAAAAAGCCTAAAAGCCTATAGGCCCCGGGAACACTACTTTGAACACATTGAGTTATATAGAGCCCAGACAAAGAAGTTCACTCACTATTCGATTTTATTACACTATGGTATTACTATTAGATAAATCTTCAGTTCTTTACTATCTACCACAACAAAGGTGGAAGTTCTCAATTTGATGGATTGTTTATTTGTATGTTTTTATTTTAAAGAATATTTTGACCAGTCCCATACTAATTCAGTTAAATTGGCCCGACAATATGTCATAATAAAGAATCTTATGTACGAGTAAGTATTGAAATTGACAAAATTTTCTTTGTTTTAGATTTCAATGGATACGTTCAGAAGGAGACTAAAAGACTGAAAGAAAAGAAAGAAATGCTGCCGCCCTGCTTTTTAATTTTAATGACTCAGGCGCATAAGGAAGCAAGAGTAAGTTTTTGCCTAGAATACTATAATTTTGACTGGGCAAACAACATCGTCATTTTTGTTGATAAAAAAAGCTTTCGGCCGGATATGGACGGAAGAAAAATATTGTGGCGCAACAGAAACGAGCGCTATGTCGAGATGAATACTTTGCCAAATCGAGCAAGTGGAAGAATATCGTTGAATTTTTGGGGATGGATGAGTTCAATGGGACCGGGTGAATTGGTGGAGGTAAGCGGGCGCATGACTGGGGATCAGTACGTCGAAATTTTACGTGATGATGATCCCCACTGTGCGCCTGCACTACCCAGAGGGCATTATTTACTTGTGCCAAGACAACTGTCACGTGCACACCTGCAGAGTGGTGCAGGAATGGTTTGCCACACAGCCAGACTTAGTCTGCCTGTCATGGCCTGCGAAGAGCCCAGACCTAAACCCAATCGAGAATTTATGGGGTCTCATGGTTCTCGATTAGGATGCCTCAGAAATCCGCAACAACGAAAACTTGCGGCGAGAAGCCCATGCTACATGGGAACAGTTCAGGGGCAAGGACACCTGCTGGAACATGGTTGCTGGCATGAGAAACAGACTGGACGAAGTCTTAGATGCCCAGGGTGGTCCGACCAGTTATTAATCAAATCCGTAAAAAGTTGTTTTATTTAAATACTTATATATTGTTTTGCCAACGCGTTACGCTCCGTTTTCATGTAGTTGTGTTTTCTAACTAAAAGGCCGATCATGTTGCGGTTTTCTGAGGTCAAGTTTGGGCCCTTCTAGGTCATGGCATATGGCGGAAGATGGTAGTGGTTTTAGTCGGTATGCTGGCTACCTGACCGGCATAACAGTCTCGCATCCCCGAGAAAAAAAAAGGTTATGGCATATTCTTTATCGCTAATAAGACCCGAGCGAACGTGCTTTTAAATTTAATCTCTACTTAACACTATAAATTATTAAATTATATTTATTTCTGTAAATACCTAGATCTTTTAAAGACACTTAAAAAGACGTTTTTTTTTTAACTACTTAGATGGCATCGACATTTCCTATTTGACGACCTCTGAGAAGAAATGTCGAAAAAAACTCAGAGAATCATGGTCTCTTATAAAGTCCAGACAATACATAGTAATATTATTAGATATGAGAGTTTAACAATGTTGAGTAAAATCTGAACAGGCCTTTTGAAGAAAGAGCCATAGCAGCTTTGAGATCAACTGTCCTAACTGACGGCACGCATACATCAGTCATCTTGTAGCTCAACCATTTTATAGGGAGCACAACGACCCGACGCAGAACGATACCAGATTAGCAAGACCGTATAGGCCTAACACTCAATGTGTGACACCGTGTGTAAACACTCGACACTCGGTGTCGCAAGGTATAGGCATCCGTTGAGTTGTCAGACATTGAGTGCACAGTGTCTCATTACTCGTAGCCTAAATTTAGCTTTAGATGACGAACTCCGATTCTATGGCACTACTAAATAATGCACTTCATTCACCCTATCCTATGTGTTAACCCATTCGTGCATAACGTCCGATAAATCGAACTGAAATATATATGTTTTTTTAGTGATAATTCATTTTTTTTTTCAAAGTTTTTCATTTTATAATATTAGTTTAACATATTTACTCAATTGTTAACACTGCTATCAAGATATGAATGCACCCGATCGCTCGTCAGTTGTCAGTTACCAAAGAGGCGGTACCCGGTCAAAATTTTTCGCGGCAAAGGCAAAGGTAAACATAAAATAGTGGTTCCTAAATTTAGATTAACTAAAACAAATAAATCATGTTTAGGAAATTGTGTGCGTTTTTACAATAAACTCCCGAAATCTATTACTGATCTCACTGGCAAGAAATTTAAAAATTACGTTAAATCGGTTCTCGGGTATTATATACGATTTTCTTTTTTATGGTGGCGATGACACCTTTCGTGGACTGAAATTTAGGGACGAAGAAGCTTCAATTGGTTTGGGGGGCAAGGTAGTGATTGCGTTGTGCCAAACTATAAGGCAAAAGCCGGCCATTGTCTACGCCGATAACTTTTTCATGTCACCTGAACTAACGCACATACTGCGAGAAGAGTACGGAATTCTAAGTCTCGGTACTATAAGGACTAATCGTCTACGAGGCTGTCAGGAGTTATTGCCAACTGACCAACAAATGAAGAAGAAGAAACGTGGAGCTTGCGCTCAAGTTGTCTGTAATAAAAACAAGTTGGCGGTGGTAAAGTGGAATGACAATAATGTCGTCACACTTATTAGCTCTAGCTATGTTACGATAAAGATGAGAAAAAGCAGGTACACGTAGAATGTCCTCAAATTGTAATACATTACAATAAACACATGGGAGGGGTAGATTTGGCGGACATGCTAATTTCTTTATATAGAACTCCCTTCAAAAGTCACCGTTGGTACATGGGAATATTTTCACAACTTATTGACATGTGTATCAATAACGCTTGGGTTTTATATAGACGGGATGGAAAAAATATTATGTTGAAGGATTTTAGATTTCAATTGTTCGAAGTTCGAACTAAATCAAATAGAATAGTAAAAAATATAAACGTCACTGAAGACATAGGCGAGGATCTAAAAATCCATAAACCAGTCTCAGTTCGTCCAACATATAGCGTCCGATTCGATGACAAGGGTCATCTTCCAGAAGCAGGGGATGAAACAATGCGTTGCAAGTATTGCAAAGGTGGTAGGACAACTGTCTTCTGTATAAAATGTAACGTACATTTATGTTTTGTTGTAGGTAAACAAAAACGTAATTGCTTCCGTAATTTTCACACTAAATGATTAAGTTTTTTTTGTATTTTCGAAGTTAAGGGTTAAAACAAAAGACAAAGAACATTCATCATTTGCAGTGGACCCTTCAAATACTATACTAGCGTATAGTATTTATAATCCAGCTCGGGCTTAGACTTCCTAAATATCCCCTCCCCTCAAACCATCCCCCTTAATATCTGTAAAAACCCACCAGAGCCACCATTAAAAAATCTGAACCGACCCCATTTTTAGGATCGCCATTATCTCCGGAACGGCTCGAGATAGGCCAAAATTAACAAAATTCCCCCCCCCCCCCGTTACCGCCTCCCCGCCTGGACACAGATCAGGAACCAAGCATTAAATCCCCCCTCCCCACCTTTCACCCATCCCCCAACAAAACTTCCATCGTCCGGATCAGTTTG